>JBBEEQ010000007.1:2201618-2801618 GCA_037950945.1 Hypolimnas misippus
AGCATGAGTTCCTCATCATTAGTGAATACTTGATTCACAGTGTGTTTGCTGCTATAGTTTATATTTTGGCGGTATATTCTCTTTGTATTTCTTTACTCTATAGTACAAAGTGCTTGGTTTTATATTATATAAGGAGTTCGACTCTATACTGCGGTCCTTCAAATGGGAGGTTCGGTAAGTGTAACTCATCACATTCCGCATTAAAAAAAATCCCAAAAATAGTTTTTAAACATTTAAAATATTTCAATATTCGAGCTCCACTGTTCGTGCGCACGCATTACACTATCTAAGGCGCGCCGCACAACTTCGGTTTACTCGTAATGAGTAAAAGTGGTCGAGTCCATAGCACCTACCAATACGCAATCCGTAAGTTGCATATAAGGTTTGATACTCATGTTTCGAGTCATCCATTTAGTGTATCGTAATACTTTAATTTTCTTTTACACAACAACCGCACTTAACTCACTGTATCACTTAACAAAACCTTTAAAAACATAAACACTTTCTGGTGGACACACGAGTGTAAACGCGCGCGAAAGATAATTTAACAAAATAGCTAGGCGGGTCACTGATCTCAGTCAGCTGTGGTTAGGTCATTGACCTACGGTACCTACCTAATACGTCTAATTCCTCAGGTATGATTCGAATTTACCGTCACACTTGATCAGGCTTCGGACTGGCAAAGTAATTGTAACAACATCTCGTAAATAAACTTAATTGAATTTATCCCAACAGTTACGTAAGCAAAGGATTTCAAAAATTAATCACGTAACATTAAAATCAAAATGTGTCAAAACAATTTGGCGTGTTTAAAAATTAGAATCATCTCTGTTACCAAAGTCATTTAATATTTCAGTAACAAACTGACGAGCGTATAAATAAGAATTATTAAAAACTGTGTTGCGACATTTCGCTAACATAACATTTTTTATTTTATTTTATACCTTAAACAAGCCTACTTAAAAACAAAAAAAGAAAATTAATCATTCTTCTAATAATTATTAAACAAATACATAAATATCACACGCGATCACAATCACTAGACACTCAAAACTAAATAAAAACAGATTATCTGTCTATGGCATCACGAAGTATCCTTCGAAACAAATAAACAAAATAAATCAAATTAGGTAACACCAATTGAATATTTTATTAACAATTTTTATCAAAGCATAATTTTGATGTCATTTGTTATACCCACTATATTAATATTTTGCACGATATTTGTCATAGCCTATACGTGTTTATAAAAATCGTAATTTATAATTACATATTTTCACTATTTTCACGAATTTAAAGTCAATTAAAACATAAGAAATCAACGACTTTGTCACAACAATTCGGCATGTTTAAAAATTTAAATAATCCCTATTTACAGTAATATCTCTTTTTAAAAAACTATTATGATTATTTGAGTTTATAAAATTGAATTAATAGAAATTAGACAGTATGATGACAACGCGTATAATATTAAACAAGTGTATAACCTAACCTACTCACTTAACAAATGAAAAAAAAAACAAAGCAATATCAACTTGCAGTTGCGTGAGCAATTCATTGTAACGCAATTTCTAAGGGCTAACGAAATACTAATAATTCTAATAACCACGCCGACGCGCGACGTGCGATCCCGGGATCTCTCTGTCCCACCCCCTGCACCCGGCCTAACGATGAAGGAGAAAGACTCTTGCGCAGCGGCGATGGTCGTACCGCCCGTACCCCGCGCCCCACTTCCCATATCTCAGTTATTTTTTTATACGTGCCAAAACAGAACAATAAAATTATTTTTGTTTAGCAAATTAGAATAATATTCCTAGCTACCTAATACAGATTTTTTTTAATCTGCATTCCACACTTCCGTATAAAATATGATTAATTTTCTTAGTAAACTGTTTTATTTTCGTACTTTTATAATATTTCAAGAGTAATACATTTATTTATAAATAATAAAATGACGATGTTTTATCGTTTTATTATTTAACCGTATTATTGAACCGAAATTTGAACCGTACTATTGAATATTGAATGAAATAGCGCCATCGGACGTTTATAACATTGTTTTCATAATACTCATATTAGGTACATACAACAACATCAACACTAATATTTACTATTGTCGTGTATTAATCAAATAAAATTTCAAATTCAATTTTACTTATGGAATAACTTTAATTTACTAAAACACAATAAAACATTCTGATGAGTGAACTCTTAAAATTTTATAAAAAGGATAAAATACGTAAGTGCTTAAGTAAAAAAATTATTTGTCTTGTAATAGATTCTTGTTATTATTAAAAAGTTGTAAATAATAATAATTAAAAACAAAATAATTTTAGTTCATAAAAAATTGTTACGTAAATTAAGTGTATTCAATCCTATTATCTTTCTTTGAAGTTGTATTGTTAATAATATGTTATTACATTATTAGTAGATAATAATAAGTCAAATATCGACTCATTATTTTAATTGTATTTTTAATTGCGAAAATCACGGCTAATAGTAGTGACCTTGAAACTTGATGCTTCGACCTCACATTAAGCGACTTTAAAGGACACTTTCCGTGACATGACCTTTAAAGAGAATAAGAGAATGTAAGATACAGAGAACAAAATTTCTCCTTGGTAAATTTGAACTTACTTTAAATCGAATTATTTTGAAATTGTAAATTAATTCAATTCGAGACTTTATAGTACCTACCTCTTTCCACGTTCAGTAACTAGTAAATGAAGTAGGTAATATTTTTTTTTAACAAACCTAACCCATAGTTCATTCAGTTTTCGCTGAAGTACGGTTTCATCATTTTTTTATAAAAAAAGCTAATATGTGGTTGATGATAAGGGTTTAGTAACAAAAACAAACAATTTAGAATTCAATAACTAAAATAATACGTAAGTTGCAGAGGTCATGCGAAAAATGAGAATTCATAATATTGTGTAAACTAGCGAAGTTCAAAAATATTAATGTACTAAGGTATTTTTAAATAATACTTTTGAAAAAACGAATTACATGTTTAACACTCCGCCGTACTACTGTTGAGTAATATTTTATTTATTTTTACGTAATACGTAATTCTGTATTTTATAATTATGTATTAAATATTTTTAAATAATGATAATTCGTTTTAAGTTATCAGTTTCGCCGCTAGCGCGGCCTTGTCCTTCGAGTCTTCGTTGAGTATCTTCGTCTCACTCCCACTTGCATTTCTCCTTGTTTTTTTTTTAACTTTAGTTGCAAAAAACTTCTGGTATCTCCAGACGTTAGAAATTACGCGTGTTAAATTTTTAGTTTCGAATGTGTAAAAACAGTGAATTAATGACAATTAATGACAATAAGTGTTATTAGAAGTACAAAAATGTTTAAACAATGATTACTGTGAAAGATATCGTAATAAATATGTTTAATAGATACTGTGAAAAATAGTTCAGTGTTATAAAAATATCTATTCACCTAAGGATACTTGGTGAGCTATTTTTTTTAAATATTTTGTGTACGTTTCAGATGTATAGTGATCAACCGATCACGTGTGACACCATTTAATTTTATTAGAAAAGTATTTCATTACTTTTTTATGATTTGAATAGGCTTGTTTAAGGTATAAAAATAATGATTGTTATTTAAGATAGCTTATGAAAGATTAGTTGTGATAGACTATAAATACAATAGTAAAACATTTTTTAAATGTAATAATTATTAAAAAATAGTATTTTAATACTTAATTAGGTAAAGGATTATGTTGTTACTTGAAATATTTTCTTACTAATATTATAAACGTGAAATGTGTATGTATGTATCGATGTTTGTTATTCTTTCACGCAAAAAGTACTAAATGGATTTTAATGAATCTTTACAATAATAAAGCTTCTACATCAAAATAACACATAGACTACCTATTCTATCTACTTTTATCAACATACCACGCGAGTGTAGTAGGCGGAGGCTAGTATAATACTTATTATAAATAGAGATGAGTCCAATTTTTAAACACACCTAATTGTTGTGATAGATTATTTATTTAAATGCTATGATCAATTTCTAATACCTGCCTTGACGTTATTCAGTTTTGTTATATGTTTTTATGAATTTCATTAAGTTAATTAACATGATGTCACAATTAATTTGCCAATCTCAAGCCTGGTGAAGTTTGACGGAAAATTCGAATCATACTTAGGTAAAGTTAAGTAATGTCGTAGTTGTTGTAGAGGTCTGTGACTTACCTAGTGATTTTGTTCGCTTACCTTTCGCACACAATTTGACTCGTGGTTTGACTCGAAAGTGTTTGTTTTCTATCATAAATGGTACGTTGAGATTCGAATACTTCGTAATGCCATTGACAGATGATCTGTTTTTATTTAGTTTTGAGTGTCTAGTGATTGTGATCGCGTGTGATATTTATGTACTTGTTTAATAATTATTAGAAGAATGATTAATTTTCTTTTTTTGTTTTTAAGTAGGCTTGTTTAAGGTATTAAAAAAATGTTATGTTAGCGAAATGTCGCAACACAGTTTTTAATAATTCTTATTTATACGCTCGTCAGTTTGTTACTGAAATATTAAATGACTTTGGTAAACAGAGATGATTCTAATTTTTAAACACGCCAAATTGTTTTGACACATTTTGATTTTAATGTTACGTGATTAATTTTTGAAATCCTTCGCTTACGTAACTGTTGGGATAAATTCAATTAAGTTTATTTACGAGATGTTGTTACAATTACTTTGCTAGTCCGAAGCCTGATCAAGTGTGACGGTAAATTCGAATCATACCTGAGGTAATTAGACGTATTAGGTAGGTACCGTAGGTCAATGACCTAACCACAGCTGACTGAGATCAGTGACCCGCCTAGCTATTTTGTTAAATTATCTTTCGCGCGCGTTTACACTCGTGTGTCCACCAGAAAGTGTTTATGTTTTTAAAGGTTTTGTTAAGTAATACAGTGAGTTAAGTGCGGTTGTTGTGTAAAAGAAAATTAAAGTATTACGATACACTAAATGGATGACTCGAAACATGAGTATCAAACCTTATATGCAACTTACGGATTGCGTATTGGTAGGTGCTATGGACTCGACCACTTTTACTCATTACGAGGTAAGTGTAAACCGAAGATGTGCGGCGCGCGCCTTAGATAGTGTAATGCGTGCGCACGAACAGTGGAGCTCGAATATTTAAATATTTTAAATGTTTAAAAACTATTTTTGGGAATTTTTTTTTTTATGCGGAATGTGATGAGTTACACTTACCGAACCTCCCATTTCGACTTTCGAGGAGGAGTTCGACTCTATACTGCGGTCCTTCAAATGGGAGGTTCGGTAAGTGTGACTCATCACATTCCGCATAAAAAAAAATCCCAAAAATAGTTTTTAAACATTTAAAATATTTAAATATTCGAGCTCCACTGTTCGTGCGCACGCATTACACTATCTAAGGCGCGCGCCGCACAACCTCGGTTTACACTTACCTCGTAATGAGTAAAAGTGGTCAGGTCCATAGCACTTACCAATACGCAATCAATGCAATTGCATATAAGGTTTGATACTCATGTTTCGAGTCATCCATTTAGTGTATCGTAATACTTTAATTTTCTTTTACACAACAACCGCACTTAACTCACTGTATCACTTAACAAAACCTTTAAAAACATAAACACTTTTTGGTGGACACACGAGTGTAAACGCGCGCGAAAGATAATTTAACAAAATAGCTAGGCGGGTCACTGATCTCAGTCAGCTGTGGTTAGGTCATTGACCTACGGTACCTACCTAATACGTCTAATTACCTCAGGTATGATTCGAATTTACCGTCACACTTGATCAGGCTTCGGACTAGCAAAGTAATTGTAACAACATCTCGTAAATAAACTTAATTGAATTTATCCCAACAGTTACGTAAGCGAAGGATTTCAAAAATTAATCACGTAACATTAAAATCAAAATGTGTCAAAACAATTTGGCGTGTTTAAAAATTAGAATCATCTCTGTTTACCAAAGTCATTTAATATTTCAGTAACAAACTGACGAGCATATAAATAAGAATTATTAATAACTGGGTTACGACATTTCGCTAACATAACATTTTTTTATTACCTTAAACAAGCCTACTTAAAAACAAAAAAAGAAAATTAATCATTCTTTTAATAATTATTAAACAAGTACATAAATATCACACGCGATCACAATCACTAGACACTCAAAACTAAATAAAAACAGATCATCTGTCAATGGCATTACGAAGTATTCGAGTCTCAACGTACCATTTAAGATAGAATAAAACACTTTCGAGTGTACACACAAACCACGAGTCAAATTGTGTGCGAAAGATAAGCGAACAAAATCACTAGGTAAGTCACTGACAAAAGTCAGCCGTATGGACCTACCAAACTACGTACAACTACGACATTACTTAACTTTACCTAAGTATGATTCGAATTTTCCGTCAAACTTCACCAGGCTTGAGATTGGCAAATTAATTGTGACATCATGTTATTTAACTTAATGAAATTCATAAAAACATATAACAAAACTGAATAACGTCAAGGCAGGTATTAGAAATTGATCATAGCATTTAAATGAATAAATTATCACAACAAGTAGGTGTGTTTAAAAATTGGACTCATCTCTATTTATAATAATTATTATACTAGCCTCCGCCTGCTACACTCGCGTGGTATGTTGATAAAAGTAGATAGAATAGGTAGTCTATGTGTTATTTTGATGTAGAAGCTTTATTATTGTAAAGATTCATTAAAATCCATTTAGTACTTTTTGCGTGAAAGAATAACAAACATCGATACATACATACACATTTCACGTTTATAATATTAGTAAGAAAATATTTCAAGTAACAACATAATCCTTTACCTAATTAAGTATTTAAATACTATTTTTTAATAATTACACTGATCAACAGTGGTCATGCCACACGAACTCTTGTAGGTAATCCTATTTTAACTACCTACCCTCATTACGAAAGTGCACTTATTTTATTTCAATCACCCTCAGTGTTCTTGTGATAAGTCAAGTTCATTATTGGCTTTACAGCGATAAATGCATGTGAACGTTCGTAAGAAAACAGTGATAATTCCATTCATTTTCTTTATTAATTTAAATTGCGTTGTTCTAGTCAAATACTGTGCTTGTGCGAATATGTCTAGAAAGTGTATTAACAATCCTAACTCTTTTTGTTATGTTTGTGGTGAATTGACTTTCAAACAACAAAGGCGAAATTTTACAGAGCTAATATTGCAGTGTTATCACGAGTATTTTTCCTTTTCGGTTGCTCATCAAGATAAACCTTGGGCACCACATATTTGTTGTATAACATGTGTAAAAAATTTATTAGATTGGAAGAAAGGATTACGTCATATGCCGTTTGCTATTCCTATGATATGGACTGAGCCTAGAGATCATGTGTCGGATTGCTATTTCTGTGTTACTAAAATCAAAGGTATAAACCCGAAAGCAAAACACACAGTTCAATACCCGAATTTACCTTCAGCAATAAGACCTATCCCACATGACGTCAATTTGCCAATACCAGTATCATCTACATCGTTCAATATCGATGATCCACAACCCTCCACTTCAAGCCATTTTAATGTTGTTGTCGATGATGATACTGATTCAGACTTTGAACAAGTTCAAGATAAGCCTCATTTATTAACTCAAGGAGACCTAAATGACCTAGTACGCGATTTGAATTTGTCAAAAAAACAGGCAGAACTGTTAGGATCTCGTTTAAAAGGATGGAACTTGTTACATAGTGAAACTAAAATATGCCATTTTCGAAATCGTGATGTACAGTTTAAAAGTTTTTTTTCTCAAGATGGGGACTTGGTGTTTTGTAATGATATAAATTCCGTTATGGAGGTTTTGGAAATTCAATTTGATTCCTCCCAGTGGCGTTTGTTTATCGACTCATCCAAAACAAGTCTAAAAGCAGTTTTACTCCATAACGGTAATGTATTTCCTTCTGTTCCTTTAGCACACGGTACTAATATGAAAGAAACTTATGAGATCATGAAACTAGTACTTGAAAAAATCCAATATAATAAATATAATTTTAAAATCTGCGGCGATTTAAAAGTCATTGCCCTACTACTTGGACTACAGTTGGGTTATACTAAATTTTGTTGTTTTTTGTGCGAATGGGACAGCAGGGACAGACAAAATCACTACAAAAAAAAAGTATGGCCTATGCGTGAATCTTTAGTTCCTGGACAGAAAAATGTGAAGCATTTACCACTTGTCAAGCCGTCTGATGTTTTTCTTCCGCCGCTCCATATCAAATTAGGTCTTATGAAAAATTTTGTAAAGGCGATGGATCGCAATGGATATGGTTTTTTGTATTTAAAAGATAAATTTCCCAAAATAAGTGATGCTAAAATCAAAGAGGGCATTTTTGTAGGACCTCAAATCAGGGAATTAATAAAAGACCAGAGATTCGAAGAAAAATTGAACGTTTTGGAAAAATCGGCATGGCAATGGCTTCAAGAACGTAGTTGCAAATTTTTTGGGGAATCATAAAACTGAAAACTACAAAGAGTTAATTGACGAGCTCATATTGGCATACAAAGCTTTAAATTGTAATATGTCACTTAAAATTCATTTTCTAGATTCACATTTGGATTTTTTCCCTGAGAAAGGTTCCATCAGGACATTTCGGCCATGGAAAAGCGTTATCAAGGTAAATGGAGTCCAAGGATGTTGGCTGACTATTGCTGGACAATTAAAAGAGACCAACCGGAAGCCAAATATGCCAGAAAATCGTATTAACTTTTGTTTCATTAATATTTTTCTTTTTATTTTCGAGAACTTTCTTTTTTTTCCTTATAATCAACTATAGCTAAATAAATAAAATTAATGGGTGATAAAAAAAATTATCTGTTGATTTTTATTTACAACACCTTTTACTATTAAGAAAATATAAAAAACTTCGTGTGGCATGAAGAAGTTTAAATTTTGTTAACCAGTGTTATTAGATTTAAAAAATGTTCTACTATTGTATTTATAGTCTATCACAACTAATCTTTCATAAGCTATCTTAAATAACAATCATAATTTTTATACCTTAAACAAGCCTATTCAAATAATAAAAAAAGTAATGAAATACTTTTCTAATAAAATTAAATGGTGTCACACGTGATCGGTTGATCACCATACATCTGAAACGTACACAAAATATTTAAAAAAAATAGCTCACCAAGTATCCTTAGGTGAATAGATATTTTTATAACACTGAACTATTTTTCACAGTATCTATTAAACATATTTATTACGATATCTTTCACAGTAATCATTGTTTAAACATTTTTGTACTTCTAATAACACAATTATTGTCATTAATTCACTGTTTTTACACATTCGAAACTAAAAATTTAACACGCGTAATTTCTAACGTCTGGAGATACCGGAAGTTTTTTGCAACTAAAGTTAAAAAAACAAGGAGAAATGCAAGTGGGAGTGAGACGAAGATACTCAACGAAGACTCGAAGGACAAGGCCGCGCTAGCGGCGAAACTGATAGATAACTTAAAACGAATTATTATTATTTAAAAATATTTAATACATAATTATAAAATACAGAATTACGTATTACGTAAAAATAAATAAAATATTACTCAACAGTAGTACGGCGGAGTGTTAAACATGTAATTCGTTTTTTCAAAAGTATTATTTAAAAATACCTTAGTACATTAATATTTTTGAACTTCGCTAGTTTACACAATATTATGAATTCTCATTTTTCGCATGACCTCTGCAACTTACGTATTATTTTAGTTATTGAATTCTAAATTGTTTGTTTTTGTTACTAAACCCTTATCATCAACCACATATTAGCTTTCTTTATAAAAAAATGATGAAACCGTACTTCAGCGAAAACTGAATGAACTATGGGTTAGGTTTGTTAAAAAAAAATATTACCTACTTCATTTACTAGTTACTGAACGTGGAAAGAGGTAGGTACTATAAAGTCTCGAATTGAATTAATTTACAATTTCAAAATAATTCGATTTAAAGTAAGTTCAAATCTACCAAGGAGAAATTTTGTTCTCTGTATCTTACATTCTCTTATTCTCTTTAAAGGTCATGTCACGGAAAGTGTCCTTTAATGTCGCTTAATGTGAGGTCGAAGCATCAAGTTTCAAGGTCACTACTATTAGCCGTGATTTTCGCAATTAAAAAAATACAATTAAAATAATAAGTCGATATTTGACTTATTATTATCTACTAATAATGTAATAACATATTATTAACAATACAACTTCAAAGAAAGATAATAGGATTGAATACACTTAATTTACGTAACAATTTTTTATGAACTAAAATTATTTTGTTTTTAATTATTATTATTTACAACTTTTTAATAATAACAAGAATCTATTACAAGACAAATAATTTTTTCACTTAAGCACTTACGTATTTTATCCTTTTTATAAAATTTTAAGAGTTCACTCATCAGCATGTTTTATTGTGTTTTAGTAAATTAAAGTTATTCCATAAGTAAAATTGAATTTGAAATTTTATTTGATTAATACTCGACAATAATAAATATTAGTGTTGATGTTGTATGTACCTAATATGAGTATTATGAAAACAATGTTATAAACGTCCGATGGCGCTATTTCACGGTTCAATAATACGGTTAAATAATAAAACGATAAAACATCGTCATTTTATTATTTATAAATAAATTTATTACTGTTGAAATTTTATAAAAGTACGAAAATAAAACAGTTTAGTAAGAAAATTAATCATATTTTATACGAAAGTGTGGAATGCAGGTTAAAAAAAAATCTGTTTTAGGTAGCTAGGAATATTATTCTAATTTGCTAAACAAAAATAATTTTATTGTTCTGTTTTGGCACGTATAAAAAAATAACTGAGATATGGGAAGTGGGGCGCGGGGTACGGGCGGTACGGCCATCGCCGCTGCGCAAGAGTCTTTCTCCTTCATCGTTAGGCAGGGTGCAGGGGGTGGGACAGAGAGGTCCCGGGATCGCACGTCGCGCGTCGGCGTGGTTATTAGAATTATTAGTATTTCGTTAGCACTTAGAAATTGCGTTACAATGAATTGCTCGCGCGACTACAAGTTGATATTGCTTTGTTTTTTTTTTTTTAATTTGTTAAGTGTGTAGGTTAGGTTATACACTTGTTTAATATTATACGCGTTGTCATAATACTGTCTAATTTCTATTAATTCAATTTTATAAACTCAAATAATCGTAATAGTTTTTTAAAAAGAGATATTACTGTAAATAGGGATTATTTAAATTTTTAAACATGCCGAATTGTTGTGACAAAGTCGTTGATTTCTAATGTTTTAATTGACTTCAAATTCGTGAAAATAGTGAAAATATGTAATTATAAATTACGATTTTTATAAACACGTATAGGCTATGACAAATATCGTGCAAAATATTAATATAGTGGGTATAACAAATGACATCAAAATTATGCTTTGATAAAAATTGTGAATAAAATATTCAATTGGTGTTACCTAATTTGATATATTTTGTTTATTTGTTTCGAAGGATACTTCGTGATGCCATAGACAGATCATCTGTTTTTATTTAGTTTTGAGTGTCTAGTGATTGTGATCGCGTGTGATATTTATGTACTTGTTTAATAATTATTAGAAGAATGATTAATTTTCTTTTTTTTGTTTTTAAGTAGGCTTGTTTAAGGTATTAAAAAAATGTTGTGTTAGCGAAATGTCGCAACACAGTTTTTAATAATTTTATATTTATACGCTTGTCAGTTTGTTACTGAAATATTAAATGACTTTGGTAAACAGAGATGAATCTAATTTTTAAACACGCCAAATTGTTTTGACACATTTTGATTTTAATGTTACGTGATTAATTTTTGAAATCCTTCGCTTACGTATCTGTTGGGATAAATTCAATTAAGTTTATTTACGAGATGTTGTTACAATTACTTTGCCAGTCCGAAGCCTGATCAAGTGTGACGGTAAATTCGAATCATACCTGAGGTAATTAGACGTATTAGGTAGGTACCGTAGGTCAATGACCTAACCACAGCTGACTGAGATCAGTGACCCGCCTAGCTATTTTGTTAAATTATCTTTCGCGCGCGTTTACACTCGTGTGTCCACCAGAAAATGTTTATGTTTTTAAAGATTTTGTTAAGTGATACAGTGAGTTAAGTGCGATTGTTGTGTAGAAGAAAATTAAAGTATTACGATACACTAAATGGATGACTCGAAACATGAGTGTCAAACCTTATATGCAACTTACAGATTGCGTATTGGTAGGTGCTATGGACTCGACCACTTTTACTCATTACGAGGTAAGTGTAAACCGAAGTTGTGCGGCGCGCGCCTTAGTGTAATGTGTGCGTACGAACAGTGGAGCTCGAATATTTAAATATTTTAAATGTTTAAAAACTATTTTTGGGATTTTTTTTTATGCGGAATATGATGAGTTACACTTACCGAACCTCCCATTTGAAGGACCGCAGTATAGAGTCGAACTCCTTATATATACAGGGTCATTTCTAAAACATTAAAAACCTCGTAGGGTTTTATTCGTAACATCGTAAACAACAACTTTAGTTCTACGACTTTTACTAATTCATAATATTTTACTTTCATACAAAATTAAAAATATTTAAATTGATTTCTCTAGTTTTATTAAACTCTACGTGCAAGTAAAAGAAAGAAGATAAGAAACAGTCAAATGCGAAATGTAGGGGTGGGGATGCGCGCAGACAAGGCCGCTCGGGGCCGCCCCGGAGTCGGGAGAGATGCCTGAACTTGACCTAGTTAGCGGCGGTCGTCAGCTGCTCCGGTCGTTCGCGTTAATGCGCCCGCGCTGCGTGTCCTAGTAGCCCTTTCGGTTGTGTTTACTTAACAATAATTGCAGGATCAGTGTATCAATATTCGAAAGTTGAGTATACAGATGATGTGAATACTTGCTAGGTGTGACAACTATAACATTCGTAACAAATATTTGTAGTGATAACCCGTAAGAACCCGCATAAAAACTTCAACACCGCTTTAGTGTAAATGTGTGGGCAACAATTGCGATTTCAATTGTTTTGAAAAAGGATATACCACTTGCCATGATATGATATGTAGTACCTACGATCAACACAATGTGACGAGGCTTCGCACAATGTTCGCCAAGTCAAACTAGAGATGTATTGAATATAGTTTATCCTGGTCGAGGGATAAACACCACGAGCCGTAACATGATAATTGAAAAAATATTTAAAATTTGGTCAAATTAAAATGAATTACATTTTTTGTTATGGTCTTTATGTTCGTTGTAAAGGTGATTATGTTAAATGCTATTTCGCCATAAGCGCGATACTCGCTGCCATGCACAAGACTTCACTTGGGAGGTAATAATTATTCATAAAATTAAATTTAAATGGTAAGTAAAAAATAACTTGTTGTAAATAATGTGGTTAAAAAAATACATTTTTTTCACAATAAAAATTATTAAAAATATTTTTTTATTTAAATAAAAATTAACCGACTTCAAAACTAAATGTAATAGGTACAATAAAGTGTCAACTAAATAATAAATTAAGTCAACTGATTATCGCCATAAACAAAATATTGCTTTTCCCAATGCAAGGCTGTTAATTGTTGAGAAGTTCTCCTGGTGTTGCACCATCAGCTCCACAATAACATAAATTGCTTAACATTCAAATTGAAATTATCGAATCGTAGCCTGTGAAACACAACAAGTGTTTCGAGAAGTTTGGGTGGCCATCTGAGGTCTTCATCATCAGTTCCACTTCACCAAATGTGGCAATTCAAGAGCAAATGCACGAGTTACTATCAAAAATTCGTAAATCGCTATAGGTGTGGCTATAATATTTGAAAAGTTCCCTCGATTTCTCCAGAATCCCATCATTAGATCCTGACTTGGTGATAATGTGACCACCCTGGAAGTATACTCTTTCAGACAAAAAAAAATTTTGAAAATCGGAACACAATCGACGGAGTTATCAGTAAGCATACATAAAAAAGCCCCCGACGAATTGAGAACCTCCTTATTTTTCGAAAGTGGGTTAAAACTACACACTATGATTTGAGATTTTTTTTTGTAGTCGGTTGAAGACTATTTTATGGATCCCTTTGTTTATTAATGAAAGGTATGTATAA
This sequence comes from Hypolimnas misippus, assembly GCA_037950945.1. Taxonomy (NCBI): domain Eukaryota; kingdom Metazoa; phylum Arthropoda; class Insecta; order Lepidoptera; family Nymphalidae; genus Hypolimnas; species Hypolimnas misippus. The sequence continues at coordinate 2,215,752 of JBBEEQ010000007.1, forward strand.
CAAAAAATAACTGGTCAAGTGCGAGTAGGACTCGCGCACCGAGGGTTCCGTACAAACTTATAGAAATCTATATAAGACTAACCCATCTACGCCATTTGTGGTCTTCATCATCAGTTCCAACATAAGTTACTATCAAAAATACCTAAATCAGTATAGGTGTGCCTATAATATTTGAGGAGTTCCCTTAATTTCTCCAGGATCCCATCATCTGATCCTGACCTGAAGACAATGGGACCACCTTGGAAGTATACCTTTTCAAACAAAAAAAAATTTTTGAAAATCGGTACACAAATGGCGGCGTAATCGGCGAACAAACATAAAAAGAAATAAATTAAATACAAGGTCGAAATGAAAACACTCCTTTTTTAGAAGTCGCTTAAATATAATCAAATATTGGATCACGTCCCGAATTCGCGAGCGCGATTCAGCGCCATCCCTTGACAATTTCAATGAACTAACTTGTTGACTTTGTCATTAACAACATAATTATATTATATTTTATTCTCGTTTTATTTTTATTTATATTCCACTACACTCCACTACCCCTGCACTACGTTCGTAAAATATTTAGATTTACATTATCAATCAAAATATCAAAATATATATTAGTGTTGCCAAGACGAAAATAAGTAGTCCTTAATTCGAACAAAACTAATTGTTTATTTATAAATAACTAATTATATTACTAATAACCAGAAGACTTATACATATGTGTAGATAAAGAAGTAAATTAAATAACTCGATCTGTTTGAATTTAATTTTAAAATTTTCGTACTAAGTCAATACGAGTACTTAAATCAAATCGCATGAAGCTCTTATATTGAATGTTAATTTCGTAATGACGTTATAAATCGACGATAAAACTTTTAAATGAAAAGATAATTTTATAATTTTTAGCGCGTTTAAATAATAATTAAATTAAAAATTTTTATTAATCGAGCAGAATTATATCACAGTTAATGTCATAATGTTGTAATAGATGGCATTAGCTGTACGCTGCATCGCGCTATCATTTTGTTAGCTGCGATATATAGATTGCATTGCGTTGTTTATAACGGTTTGCTGCTTTTTAATGTTTTCGTATTGATACAAATTTCTTCTCAGTGTTTGGAAAATTGTTTTTTTGACCATCGTCAACTTCTATGTTAATTTGTTACAAATACATATAATTTTTATTCTAAGATTAATATATTTTCCGCGTGATCAATTTACAACTTGATACATTTACGCGTTCCTGAGAAAAAGGTTGAAAGACAGACGTACAGACGGAGAGACACACGAACAGAAATTTACAGTTTTCGGATTTTTTCCTTTATGTATACTAAAGGATCTTGCTCCTGGCCAAATTTCATAATGCTTGGTCAATGGGAAGTACCTTATAGGTTTTGATTCCCTTGCGAAAACGTTAAAAACGCTATCATACTTAAAATATGTGATATAAATGACCGTATCTTTTGATTGCGTTAACTTAGAAGTTTGATTTTTTCACAGCTCTTAGTAATTACAACTCTGAGTACTTCACGTTGATAAAAATTTGTTACCTTCACGCGTTTTTGAGAAAAAGGTTGAAACACAAACTTACAAACAGACAAACATACATACAAAAATTTACAGTTTTCAGATTTTTTCCTTTAGTTGTACCATAAGATCTTTCTTCTTGCCAAATTTCATCGTGATAGGTCAATGGGAAGTACCCTATAGGTTTTGATTCCCTTGCGAAAACGCTAAAATGGTCTAAATATACGACATATTTTCCATTATCTTTTGATTGCGTTGACTTAGAACTTTAATATTTTTATGGCCGCATGTCATCGTTGACTTGAGTATATGATATTAATTTCAACATGATACGTCTATGCATTTCTGAGAAAAAAGGGTTGACATCCCGACAGACAGACAGACAGACAGACAGACAGACAGACAGACAGACAGACAGACAGACGGACAACAAAGTGATCCTATAAGGGTTCCGTTTTTCCTTTTAAGGTACGGAACCCTAAAAAATGAGAGCCGAGATGGCCTAGTGGTTAGAACACGTCGAAATCAACCGATGATCGCGGGTTCAAGCCCGGCTAGCACCGCCGATTTTTTAAGTCCTAAATTTGTGTTAAAATTTATCTCGTGCTCGGATGTGAAAATGTCGTAAGGAAACCTACTTATACCGAGAGAAATTCTAACACATGTATATCCGTCAACCCGCAGTGAAGCAGCGTGGTGGATTAAGCTCTAAATCTTCTCCATAATAGGAGAGGACGCCTTTGTCCAGCTCTGAGACATTTACAGGCTGTTACTTTACTATTTTATAACCAATAATATGGCACGCATTTTTAACCGACTTCGGAAAAGGAGGAGGACCTATGTTCAGCTGTTTTTATTTTTTTATGTTTGTTCACCGATTTTTGTGGACCGATTTTGAATTTTTTATCTTGTTTGAAAGGGTATACTTCCAAGGTGGTCCCATTGTAATCAGGTCAGGAACTGACGATGGGATCCTGGAGAAATCGAGGGAACTCTTCAAATATTATAGGCACACCTATACCGATTTTAGTATTTTTGATAGTAACTTGTTCATTTGCTTTCGAAAAACCACATTTAACGAAGTGGAGCTAATGATGAAGACCACAGATGGCTACCGGAACTATCCAATAACGAGCATTTCGCTGGTTGCGATTCGATTACTTCAATATGATTGCTAGGCAATTTATAGTCGTCACAATTCATATGGTGAAGTGAGCCTGATGATGCGATACTAGGAGAACTCCTCAATCATTAACAGCCCTGCATCGAGAAAAGCAATACTATGTAATGATTTTTAATAAATATTTTTTTTACTTTTTATTATACTTGTTTCGGTTTCGAACTCGGTTTGTTTTTTTTTTAAGTTTTTATGAAATAGTAAATTATAACATGGTACGTTCAGTTATTCCCCGACCGAACCCTAGAGGGGACGGGAGACGCGAAGAGTAACTGGGTGCGGCGACGCGATGAGTTAGTCGTAGCACGCCTACGAGGAAACGCGCCAGTGCCCCGGGTTGCCTTAAGTATTGTTATGTTTGCGTTTCGTAATAACCTTGTTAACTTTAGGGACTCTTATTAAACACTATGAAACCCCGAGGTAACGAGAATGGCTCACAAAATTAATTAATAATTTTATTATTTTATCATTTTAAAGTGCGAGAAGAGGGTTTTTTTGTTTTTTAAAACTATCATTTAAGAAAAAAGTGTTAAAAATACGCTGATTCCACTTTTTAAATACGCCTGCATTAAAAATTGAAATGAGAAATGCGTATGATGTGTATGTATTTTAAAAGTAAGTAAATAATGTTTGATTTAGATGCTTACATACAGTTTATTCTTATTTCATTTTTTAATGTAGCCAGTCCTAAGCCTGGATAAGTATGAAGGGATTGTGAGGTACTTGCGAGTAACAAGGGCCGGCGGGTATCAAAGGCCACTTTTATAAAAATATGTTTCTAATATTGATGTATAATTCCGCTTACGCACACATCTAAAGAACCAATAGGAAGATTAATATTCAAAGCCGCGCCGTCAGGCGATCCGCCATATTGTCAGTAGCGACGATTCCTTTCGACAAGCTAGACTGCAGCACTCCGTTATTAAAATTTGTCTACGAAATCGCGCTTTTGTTTTAAACAATATACTGCTTTATATATAACTTTCTGTTTTAAAGTTAAGGTTAGCGATCTGAGGTTACGAATCAGGGTGAGTTTCATATTTTAATTAATATTTCTTGATTATACACTTGCTATTGCAAACTTAGTCTCAATGTGTAATAAAGGCCATACATTAGGTTTGCAAATAGAGCCGGCCCTTATTAGACTTTGAACTCAGAAAAAAGTTTCCTAAAAATATTGTTATATTATAATATTTATACTAAATTAGCAAATAACTTAAGATTAATATGTTTTTGATGTATTATGATAACTTTTACTTCATCTACTAGCTTTATTAGCTATAAATACGTGTACTATATTTTTTATTTATTTTTTTCTTTTGCTTAGGCGTATTTCTTTTTTAAGGACTCGATTATGGAACCAAATGCTAAGAAACGTCGTGGACTTTGGACACTGCAACAGTTACAAGCTGCAATGACTGCTGTTCAGGAAAAAACATTGTCACAACGTGCGGCAGCTGCTTTGTATTCTATTCCTAGAAGAACTTTAGTTAATCATCTCAAAACTGGTAAGGTTGAAAAACAAGTAGGGCGTCGTACTATTTTAACTGCAGAGCAAGAGGATGATTTAGCATTAAGAATTAAAAGACTCGCCAGTATAGGTTTTCCTTTGACCCCCAAAGTAATACGCCATCAAGCTTTTGTATTTTGTGAAAAACTTCAGATTGTTAATAAATTTAATAATAAGACAAAATTAGCTGGAAAAGATTGGCTAAAATTATTTTTAAAAAGACACCCTGAAATAACAAAGAGAAAGGTGCAGATCCTAAACCCAGGCAGGGCGCAAAAACTAAACAAACATATAGTAATGAACCACTTTGAACAATATAAAAGAATTTATAACGAACTTGAAATTGGAGACCACCCTCAACGCTTATATAATATGGATGAAAAAGGCTGCAGACTCACCATACACAACCAACCTACGGTTTTAGCAAATAAAGGCGCCAAGAGAGTTCACATGGTAGCCCCAGAACACGCTGAAAATGTCACCGTGGCGGCATGCGTTAATGCATCAGGTTGTGCTATTCCTCCTATGATTATATTTAAAGGAAAAAGAATGAAACCTGAATTTCAAGACAATTTGCCTCCCGGATCGTTAGTTAAAATGGCAGCAAAAGGTAGCATGACTTCCTCTCTATTCATTGAGTTTATACATCACTTAGGCAAATACAAGACAGACGGCAAATGTTTGCTCGTTTTTGATGGCGCTTCTTGTCACTTGGATTATCGCATTGTTGAAGCAGCAGATAAAGAAAACATCGTGTTATACTGTTTGCCATCAAATACTACACACGAACTCCAGCCATTGGACAAAAGTGTTAATAAATCATTCGAACACTATTGGAATGAAGAAAGTTTATTATTTTTATATCAACGCCCAAATCAAAAAATAACTAAAGTGCGATTGAACCACATTTTGAGTAAGGTCTGGTCTAAATGCATGAGTCATGGGAATATTGTTAGCGGGTTTAGAGCCACAGGGCTTTATCCTTATAACCCAAACGCAATTCCTATTGAAGCTTATGGACCATCTGTGCTAACTGAAAGGTCTCCGGAACATGAAAATACATCTACAAGAGAAAATCCATCTGCTGAAAAATCTCCAACTATTGACATATCCAACGAACCATATGCGTTTCCAACTCCTGGTTGTGTTCGACGCCTATTACAATGCCCCAGTGATAACAATTCCGACTCTGATGAGACATATTGCGAAGACTTTAATTCCAGTTCTCCATCATTATTACTCCGAGATGACCTTTCACCTCCTGTATTATCATCTAACATAAAAATTAATACACGTTTAGTTGACTATTCATCAAGTTCTGACTCCATCAAATCAAGCAAACTAAGTAAATATAAGTCTAAAATTAAGCGACCAGTAATTTATAGCTCAGTATCAGAGTCTTCAGACTATTTATCTGAAATGTTGAGTAAACCTCAAAAGCGCCAGTTGCCCCATACAGTTGATATATACAGTTCGTCTGAAGATGAAAATATAAATCCCATCTTAGCACGCGACAATACTCCTAACAAACCTATAAATAGCATAAGTGTTGTCGACGACACGGTAAAACAAACTTATGAAGGTTACGTTACAAGTGATGATTCGGATGATAACATTCCTTTGACGATGTTGAAATCTAAAAATCCCGTCAAATCTCCTTTTCAGCAATTAATACCAACACCGAATAAAGCTATAGTAAAACAACAGCCAAGGCGTAAGGCAATAAACTATAAGGCCAGTGTTGTGACGAAAGATTTGTTTAAAGAAAAAGATAATAAACAAGAACTAAAGAGGAAACGACAAGAAAAGATAATAAAAGAAAAACAGTCCCAACGAAATAAAAAACAAAAACCATCCTGTTCGACAAAGCAAGATAATGACAAAAAACATAAACAACAGCAGTTAACGATAGAACGTAAAAAGAAAAATAAGAACACACAACCGAAAAAAAATGATGAAAGACAAGAAGCTACTGATGATAATTGGTACTGTCATGCATGTAAAACAGAGAATTTGGAAGATATGCGACAGTGCCTAGACTGCCAAAGATGGTTCCACGAGCAATGTTTAGGTCTAACTAAAGATGACCTCGACTTTGAGTGTCCTACCTGTGATTAAAAAAAACAAATTAAAACTGATTATGATCTCATGGAACGATTTATTAAATTAAGGAGTACGCTAAATTCACTTTTTTTATACCAACTCTAAGTATCAAAATCATCACGGGCAGTCCAAGAAAATAGTTTCATTGTTTATTGCAATATAGTGAGGCTTTTTTGGTTTTCTGCTTAGGGTATTATAATGGTGATTAAATTATGATATGGGTACAAGGTATTGTTGCAATATTAAGTAGAAGATTATAATATATGTTTCAGACTGTTACACGTTATTTGTAAAATTTTCTAATTATTACTATAGTGTTTTCATAATGTATAGTCTTCTTAAAACTTTTGTCTTAAAAAACTGATAAATTCTCCTGTTATCTTAGTAGTAGAATCAAATTTAAGGTTAGGAGCAAGATCTCATAGGTATTAGTAATATAGATAAATTGATTTTATACTCAGGTACATTAAGGGCCACAATTTTTTTTAATACATAATTGATTTCTTTATTTTTTATTTTGCAGATTTGTGAAATGTTTCGTATACTTTTTGACAATATTCTAGTATATTCTAGTGATAACGAATCATTTCATCTTCAATTTTTTATATTTTTTTGTTACTTTAGTCTATTATGGCTCACTCCTAGTTTACTCTTTAATTAAAATAAGTTGAAAGCGTGATTAATTGTTAAATAATAATTAAAACTAAAGACAAATGAAAAATATATGACTAAGTGCGTTTTATCCTCATTTTTTATAAATTAATAGTTGGTCTTTATTATACCACCAATGTTAAATAAGAGCCACAGAAAGGATTTTTTGAAATCCCTACAATGAATGAAAATAGTTACAGAAAATAAATAAAGTGCACTTGATTCTTTAATCAATAAAAGAAATATTCTTCCGATGATTAGCTTTTTATTTCAAATCTATAACTATTCAAAATATGGAAGGTTTAATTAAGGCGGCCCTTATTTGCCGCAAGTACCTTGGATTCAATGTATCTGTCATGTGTTTATTGGGGGAATATTAATAATCCCTAGTCAGTATAAATAATATAAGGACAAATCGACGATTGTCATTTACACTGCATTCTTAACATGGTCTATAATAAATTAACTGTTTGTAGGAAGAGGTAAACACAGAACGCGATGTTTGTCAGGTAATAATGTACTTGCCGTACACAAGCAATCATTTACATTTTACACGGTTAAATATTGTGATCGATTGAAATAAAACTATGAATTATTGCTATGTATTGTTTTTTATTTTATTAAATAAACTATCACCTTAAAAGTGAAATGCGTAATGTTACATTAGATGAATATTATTGTTAATTATTCAACAATAATGTTTAATAATAATTTATTATTTCTTGTATTTATACAGTATTAAAACAATGCTGTCTAAATGACACGGCGGTGATAATAATAAATAAGTATATTTTTTTGTATTTGAAATTTAAAATGTATTTAATAATATTAATATTTTAATCATTATTTTTGGCTTTAAGATATTTTAATCCGCTATTGCATTGAATACTTAATATTCGTTCTTTATTTTATATAAGAAAATAAATCCGCTTTCTTACATTTTTATGAGACATTATTGGAATAAATTTAATTTCATATGTAATTTTTAAATTGAACAGAAAATGGAATTATACTTTTTGTACTCGATTTGAATAATAAATTGTCTAATAGAATCGTCGGAAAATCAATTAATCGATTGATTTAATATGACGTTGCGCATCTCTTTTACCCGACTTAAAAAAAGGGGAAGGTATTCAGTCCACCGAGGATTTTTTTATGTATGTTCCCCAATGAAACAGCCTGAGCGATTTCCTTACTTTTTCACCTTGAATAACATTTCAGATAAGTTTCATATTATTTTCATCAATATCGGTTCAGTACTTTGGTTTTTATATCAATATAACTTGATTAATTATGACATTACAGTGAACGAAATAAAAGAGGGACGTTATAAGTTTGACGTGTCTATCTGTGTGTCTGTCTATGTCATCATAGCTCCCTAATGAGGAGACCAATTTTAATGCGTTTTTTTTTGTTTAAAAGCTGAGGTAATCGAGGTGGTTTTTAGCTATAATTCATGAAAAAATGATCAAACGTTTCAAGGTTATTAACTCTTTCAATTGTTGAAACGATCTGAGTAACTTCTACTTTTATCATCGACGCGAAATGTACTATACTATCAATGATATCAAAATAACATATTTGTGTAACCTTATCCTGATGCTGCAACATCAATTGGAATCAACAGGATACATAACTTCTCACGAATTTACAGCAGAAATATCGTTTGGAGGCTCTTTGAAATGGTCACAATAAGTAGATTGCGGCTTTTTTTTATTTTAAATCTATTATTAGCTTTTGGAGTCAGTTGGTTTATTTTTTTAAGTCTTTTATAATTTTCGTAAACGAACGGCAGTACTCCGCACCGTTCAATTCAGAGAACGGTAAGGTTTGTTTAGCAATTTAAACTTTAATTAAGTAATTAATACCTATTTTTTTTTATTTTATGCTGCTGAGTACTGCACTGAGTACACGATTTTTCGAAAGCATCCCACATTTGGTTGAAGTGCAGGTACAGTTCGATTAACGTACAATGATAAACTCGACGTAGAGAAAAAGGCGCGTGCGGCGTACATTGACTCCCCGGCAGGCGGTCAACGCTGGCCAATAGCGTGCCATCGTTCGCGAAAGCTGATGCCAGCTATTGGTGAACGTTGCTTATAATAGAAAATACAGATGTAAAATATGTTAGAGAGTGCCATAAAAATTTTAAAGTCTATTTTTGGAAAATTTATTATGTTTTGTCTAAAGTCATAGAACAAAAGTTGTTGTTTATTATATTAGTAACAACGTCCTGCGAGGTTTTTGACGTTTTAGAAATGACCCTGTATATACTTACGACCTTTACGTATATATATATATATATATATATATATATATATATATATATATATATATATATATATATATATATATATATATATATATATGTATATATTTATATATTTATATCAAATATGTATATATATATATATATATATATACATATTTGATATAAATATAAAAAAAAATAAATATAATAAACGACAAGAACAAAATTCAGATATGAATAGTATACATATTAATTACATATTTACAAGTGTTTATAGAGATAAATAATGTGCTTTCACACGATTTTTAAAAATACCTTTAGTCTGTGTACGCCTTATGCTAACTGGTAAGGAATTCCACAGACAAACAGCTTGGACAGAAAAAGATTTACTATAGAAAGAAGAAGAATGAGAAGGAGTTTTTAGAATTAAATTTTCTTCTGAGCGAAGATTACGGTCATGTGTGTTCGTTAAGAATTCAAAACGTTCCTTAAGTAGCAAGGTGTATTAGGATTGAACAGTATACAGTAGAGAAGTGAAAGAGTATGAGTATTCCTGCGAAGGCGGATTGGAAGCCACCCGAGCTTTTTACGAAAGTCAGATATATGGTCATATTTTCTTAGTCCAAATATAAACCGAATACCAAGATTTTGAATACGCTCGAGTTTATTTAATTGGTTTTCCCTGAGGTCAAGATAACAGGTATCAGCATAATCAAGAATCGGTAGAAGGATAGTTTGTGCTAACGCAATTTTGGTGGGAATCGGCAAGAGATTACGCAGTCTGCGAAAAGAACCAGTTGCAAAAAACATTTTACGACTAACTTCATTTATTTGTGATGTCCAAGATAGATTTTGGTCAAAAGTTATGCCTAGATTTTTAACTGTGCTGCTATACGGTATAGTACAGTCATTAAAACTTCACTTGTTTGTGGAATCCTGAAGCTGTATATATGTAGCTTTCATGTATTTAACAAGTTCCTTAATTCCAAATGGTGATAATTCGTGTCCAAGAAAATTTATTTTTGAAATTCTATATACACATTTTTTTTTGTATTTAAAAGAACATTATTATTCCTTAATATTTGTAGCGTATGATTTAGTCTTTGGTCATGTTCATCCAGATCTTTTTCAAAAATTACCATGTCATTAATAAAATTGACAGTTCCATCACATCCTAAAAGGATCCTTTCTAAAACTTTTTGAAAAATTTCGGGTGCACATGAAATCCCAAACATTAATCTTTTGTATCTATACATTCCTTTGCTTGTGATGAAAGTAGTAATATACCTAGAATGAGGATTAATCTCTATTTGATGAAACGCATCATTAATATCTAGTCTGGAAAAAATAGTTGCTTTTTTGAAGTGTGGAAGCAACTGATCCATAGTCGGTAAAGGGTGTTTTTTTCTTATAATAGCTTCATTCACTCTTCTCATATCAACACATATTCGCACTTCTACATTTTCTTTTAGAACGGGAACAATGGGAGATACCCACTTTGATGATTCTCGAACTTCTTCTATTATGTCGGCTTCTGCGAGTTCCTTTATTTTCATATTCACTTTGTCCTCTAATGGGATTGGTATTCTTCTATAAGATTGGCATACAAGTTTAACTGTATCATCTATTGGTATATCGATTAATATATCCTTAAACTTTGGAAAATTCTGTATAAAATTTGTTTCTATGCCTACGCGTAAAACACCGAGTGAAATTGCTGTATCCTTTCCTAGCAAATCTTTCGATCCATTTTTAATCACGTAAAACGTAGGTATCTTCTTGTTTCTGGCAATTTCAATAGTACTTTTAAATGAACCTATTACATTTAAAGGTCCATTGCTACCATAAGGCAAGAATGTTTTGTTTGGTGACTTCATTTGATCGAATATTTTAACTTTATTATGCTTCAACCGTTGCCAAGTGCTTTCTGTTAAGAGATTGCACTTACTCCCCGAATCTATTAATATATTTGTACTTGCTCCAACATTACCAAAGGGTACATTGAACCATAAAATCTTCATCAATATGAAATATGTAGTCAATTTTGTCTTTTACATAATTCGTTGTATCTGTTGGTTTGTCATCTTTATTGAATTTTCGTTTTCTTGATATTGAATTATTTCCTCGGTCAACTATTCGTCTTTTTTGTGGATACCTAGAGTTATGATATGACGACCGAAGAAAGTCTTTTTAAAAGAGATTTATTTATTTATTTATTACAATTTAATAATATAAAAACATAACTTTATTGAATGGAAACTGGATTAAGACTAAAATTAATTATAATAATATGTTATCAAGTAAATATGTAAAATATGCAGTCCATTGTCTTCTTAAATGCGGTGTCAGCGGAATGTGTGGTAGTCGGCGCTGGAATGCGTGTATTACGCCACGATAACTCTAAGCTGATTGACAGATAAGCTGGTCCTGCAGCTTTCAGGAGCGTCCTCGCGACTTATGTCCTTGTGTCTTGATTGTCTCTCGTGTTTATTCCAAAACTTCCAAAAAATTAAGGTCCCAATTATTATGTACAGGATTAACGTGGGCCAACTTGGTATTATCATTGAGTTAACCCAGTGAAAATCATCTGCTTCTTGAATATCTTCGACTGTGTTCATGAGTTCATGGATGCTGTCTAGCGAGATGTCATCTAGGTGCAGTTCATAATGGATCTCTTCTTGATGGATGAGATTTTGATCTGGTAGCGGAATTACTTCATTCATCTTGATGGTGTTGCTGTGTGTTCTTATCGTTTTATTCATGATATTAATTTGGCAATCTTCTGTGATAGTTACTAGAAAAATGTTTGATGTTTTTCTGTAATTTGTTTTGCGTCCACACTGAGTTCTTATTACTTCTGGTTCTGGCAAAATTCCTAACCAGGTATTTTCGTTTATTTTCTGGAGTTTTCCTTTGTTAAGATTCATGCGAGCATGGGTGCAGTTTCCTTTTTGTTTCTTTATTAAGGCGATGGTGCAATCTTCAGTTTTTTCAGTTGTCCTTAAGTCTAGCGAGTTGCAGAGCAAAGTGTCTTCGGAGATTCTCTTGCAGGGTTTTTCTGAGTATGCGTACTCTTCGCTTCCAAGGATAAGGAATTTGGACTTAGGTATAATGGTAAGGTTTTCTTTATTTGGGATAGAATATATATTGTTGGAAGAAGACTAAATTTTAATACGGCAACACCTCGGCCGACTATATAAGACGCGACGCTTGCGATAATAAATCATTCTTTCGTTAGATTTCGTAGAGTGCGGAAGCTTTGCCCGATTGCTAACCGAATCATTGTTAATTTCTAAACGCCTAAATTTGTTATTTAATTTCTTTGATTTATTATCTTTCACATATTTAAATTCTAAAAATTAAATTGTAATTATTGTGTGTGGCCGAAGGCCGAATAAATCTTTTTAAAAAGTTAAATATTGTTTGATTTATAACATCAGAAGTGGGATACGAAGGCTGTATAGCCGCTGAACATTTCTGGTGCTATAGATTAAAATTTTAATCTACCCTCCTACGCGGTTTAATATAATCTAGCGCTCGGGCAAGGTTTCTAAATAAGTTTTGTTCTCTCAGTAAGTACAATGTCTAGTAACGATAAACGTAACAAACGTAAACGTCGAGAGCAAACTCCTCCGAACCCCATGGAAGAAATCTTAAGTAGACTCCGTGCTCTGGAGGAGCAGTCTCGTGCGTCCGTGGAGACGCAAGGCAGTGCATCGATCGGTGCTGGCTCTAGCCGCGCTGTCGCGCTGCAAGGCGTCATCTCAGCGCCTGCTTCGATGTCCGGGGCGCCGACTTCGCCGCGTGAGCACGTGGCCGCGCCGGACGCCCCGCCGCCGATGACACCGCGTACCAGAGCTACGCGGCCATTGCAAACCGAGGACGTGGTGACCAATGCTGCCGAGCGGTTTTTGACCGCTATCAGCTGTTCACAGGTCAAATCCAATCGATATTTTGTCTCTGATTTTGATCCAAGTGTTCACGACTTCGACACGTGGTGCGATGAGGTGGAAAGAGCGCGTATTATGAACCGTTGGGAAGACAAAGAATGCCTTGCTCGCATCCGACATTGTCTAAAGGAGGAATCTCGTACCTGGCTTAGTCAATGGACAAGTGATATTCGCACGTGGTCTAATTTTAAATTAGAATTAAAAGCCCTATGCCCACGCTCAGTCGATGTCGCGAATATTCTTTTTGACGTGATGCGGACAGAGTCTGACTGGTTGAGCGTATTTTGGGCAGTGTGAAGTAACTGCACTGAACTTAGTCGTGAGTGACAAGTTCGTACCGCGCCGCGTTGTATGAACGCGGCGCCACTCTCGCGACGCCCGTCGCCCGCGCCGCGTCGTTTTCTCTCGTGCGTTCCGCGAGAAGCCGCGCCATCTGCCGCACGCTTGGACTATCGTTCTCCGTCGCCCGCTATATATGAACGCTGTGATTCTGCCTGTGCTGTGCATGTGCATGTGCCTTTTATCCAAGAGGAACGCGTCCTCCGATAAGGTAGGTGTGGTGCTTTTTACTGTGCAGGATACGCTTGATTTTTATTAGGGACTAGGGCCAAGGAAGCAGAACCAAACCGCGTTTCCCTCCACCGACAAATACTCTACTTACGCGGAATATGCTCGCAGATCGCTTTTAAGGTTACGTATAGTTAAAGGTCTAAGTAACGAGTTACTTACTGCAATTATTATTCGTGGAATCGTAGACCCGCAAATTCGCGCTATGGCTACTAACGCTAAATTATCGCCCGATACTATAGTGGAGTTTTTGTCAAGCTTTGTTAAGCCTTCTAACAATTTAAATAGAAAAAGTATTTACAAACAATACCCGATTTGATAGATTCTATAATAATAACTTCTCTGATCTAATAATAATAACTTGAATCGCAATCCCTTAAAACGTAAAAATATTTCAAACGATTTAAAATCAATTAAATGTTTTCAATGTAGGCAATTCGGTCATAAAAGTGTAGATTGTAATAAACGATTGAATACACATTCAAATAAAAACGAAAGGGCAATCGCGCTACCATCGACGACTCGTGTAGATACGTTAAAGTGTACATTTTGTAAAAAAGTAGGTCATTCCGAGAATATTTGTTTTGCCAAAGAACGGTCGAGCTCAAGAAATAATAATGGTGTTTATTTTTGCCGCGAGCTCGTGGGTAGTTATAAAAACCGGGATGTGACAACCGCCGTTATATTGGGAATACCGTTAGATGTTTTAATTGACAGTGGTTCATGTGTTTCTTTAATGTCAAAAAGCATTGTTAAACATTTTCCTTGCCAATTAAAACCCACCAATCAGTTATTACGTGGCTTAGGCGGTATGGAGATTAAAACGGAATTATATGTAACGTTACCCGTTGAGTTAAGTGATATAACAATAGAGATAGATTTTTATATTACGGACGACAATAACTTAGATGTACCTGTAATTATCGGTACAGACGTATTAAATAGAGGGTATAACTTATGTTAGGAACGGTGACTGTCAACGAATAATTCGTAGTGAGCTTATTGTGAACAATATTTTACAAGTAAATTCGATTAGTTTATCTGAGCAAGTAAATTCACCCGTGTCTGGAAAAGAGAGGGAACGATTATTTGAGATCCTCGCTAAGTACTCTAAATATTTTTTAAGTGGTACCGCGACCACAACCGTTAAGTATAGTGAAATGCATATTAAGCTTACAACTAATGTGCCCATATACTATAGACCTTACAAACTCTCACATAATGAAAAATTAAAAGTACGCGAAATAGTTAAAGATTTGCTTAATAAAGGTATAATTCGTGAATCAGATTCGGAATACGCCAGCCCGATTTTATTACTTAAAAAGAAGAACGGATCTGATAAGATGGTGGTAGACTACCGTGCACTCAATCGAATTACGGTCAAAAGTAGGCATCCTCTACCCTTGATTAACAACTACATAGATAGGTTAGGTAAAGCTCGTTGGTTTAGTTCCTTGGATATGGTGTCTGGATTCCACCAACTTCGGGTTGCCGAGGAGTCTATTCATAAGACGGCATTTGTTACCACGGAGGGTCAATACGAATATTGTAAGGTCCCTTATGGACCAGCGAACGCCCCTATTTTTTATCAGAAAACAATTTCTAGAACCCTAAAATCCTTTCTCGAAGCGGGACAAGTTGTAGTCTATATCGATGACGTACTTATTTTAACAGAAGGCATTAACGAAAACCTTGCCTTATTAGATTCAGTTATTAAGACGTTGACAGAGTCAGGCTTTTCAATTAATTTAATGAAATGTACTTTTCTGACTAATGAAATCGAATACCTTGGTAGGATTATACGTGATGGTCAGATTAGGCCGAGCATTTATAAAATTGATGCATTAGTTAAATCGCCACGACCGAGTAATGTTAGACAGGTGCGGCAATTCCTAGGCCTCGCAGGATATTTTCGTAGGTACATACCTAATTATGCGATTAAGACCGCCCGTATCGCGGCCCTAACTAGGAAGGGAGTAGCTTTTGACTGGACCGACGAACACGAAAACGCGCGTCAGGAAATAATTTCTTACTTAACTAACGAACCGATTCTAGCTATATTTGACCCAGAATTGATAACTGAATTACACACGGACGCCAGTTCAATTGGTTATGGCGGTATTCTCATGCAAGTACATAAGGACGGTAGTAAACGGGTTGTTCCTTATTTTAGCAAATTAACTGCGGGGGCTAATTCCAAATACCACAGCTATGAGTTAGAGACCCTTGCCGTAGTAAAATCATTGCAACATTTTAGGCAGTATTTAATTGGCAAATCTTTTAAAATAATAACAGATTATAATGCATTAAAAATGACGCAACGCAAAAGGATCTCCAGCCCAGAGTTGCGAGGTGGTGGATGTATATGCAGGATTTCGATTTCTCACTAGAATCGTAAGGGCTCCCGCAACAACATCTTGAAGCGAGCTTCGATTTAAACCATCTACAAGCCTCATAAGAAAGTGAGCTAGTTCTTGAGACCTATCAAGAGTAATATTCCTTTACAGACTGCGGGTGTATACAAACTCGAATGTGAGTGTGGTTTATCTTACATAGGCCAAACAAAGAGAAGCATCGGTACTAGGGTCAAGGAACACATAGGAGATGTCAAAAACAGGCGTTCTTCAAAGTCTGCAGTTTGTGAACATGCTTTGGATAAACCTAACCATTTTATCCGATTTGATAAACCACAGATCCTCGCTAGAGAACACAGATTCATTCCTAGAATGATACGCGAGACTATTGAAATTCAAACACATCCGAACTTCAATAGAGAAGATGGTTGCAGACTTTCGAACACCTGGGATCCACTTATTAAATATTTAAAATCCCAAGTCCAACAGACTGCAAGACCAAAAGATACAGTTAGTGCCTTCTGCGTGCAACCGGAACGTTATTCGAGATACCATCTAAGAAACCGTTGGCGCTAGTTGTAAATAATATTTTCTAAAACCTCAAATAGACAAATGTCACCTTAGTCTACCCGTGACCACGAACGCTGCAAAGTGCTCAAAACGTCGGGATGATAAAAATAATTAATATACGCGATTTAAATCCGTTTAAAATAGTTTTATTTCACTCGGGTGGCTGCCACGTATATGGTACTGTGAAAGGGTGAATGGACACCCGAAACTTGTGCAGCATTTTTCGAAGGTACTTGTTATACGCTTACTGCTGAAGTTCTTTGTTAGCTTATGTAGCTATTTTTCTTTTATCTATCTTTGGGCTGTAAATTGTATACCAAACAAAGTTGTGATTTATTTTTGTTTTTGTTTTGGCATGTAATGCGAGACATGCTAGTGGAACAGACCCATGTTTAACCTGTGCGCGTGGTATTGGGGTGACCACGATGGTTTCTGGGGTGAGTCAGTTGCGCAGCTGACAACAGACCTGTGTAAATCCATTGTTTATAGGTATCTGGGGCGACTCATTAGAGACTGTAGGGTACTTGAAGTTGATGATTACCTTACAATCTCCGGCGGCTGGTAGTGCGATTGGGTAAATAATAATTCACACAAAATCTGCACAAAACATATATTGCACGAATAACGTTCACAAACAAAGCACAGCACAGAGAAAATGTCAGAAAGAGAAACAGAGTGGAAGTATAGAGAAGAAAGTACAGGCACAGAATAGAAAGCACAATATTGACTGACACAACGGAAATAACGTAAAAGTATGCCAAGCGGTTATGAAGCGGCGCGAGAACGAGTGACGGGCGGATGGCGTCGAAACGTGTATCCCTCTGACTATACGCCGTATGTGGTAGCTCCGCCTTATGGACGGCGCCTGCGCATCGTCCGAGCGGCGACATAACGGTAGTCGATTACCATTAGCCATTCTACCCCTTCAGACGACGCTGATAAAACGCTGCCGGCCGGCGCGCGGGAAAATAACCGCGCGTTTAATAAAATATTAAATATATATAAATATTTTGTGTACGTGTTGTTGTGTGTGTATTTGTGTAGTGTTAATAATTATATATTAAATATAGTTAAATAAAATATATAATCGTGTGTGCCTGTAATAATAATGTACACATAAATTAATGTAAATATTATTATAATATCTGTGGTGTCTGCGTGTGTGTATAAAAATAAATGTGTGGGTGATCCCCACAGAGACTAATGTAAGATGCGTGAGAACTGACCTGTGTAAAACCTATGTAGCCTACTTAAAATGACTTGTTTGGTGTACTAGTAAACTAAAAAAAAAAAAAATTGATACTCTATGCTGACAGTAAATGAATTACATAAGCTAACGGATGTTATTATTAATGGACTTTTGTGTATGTTCTCAGATGATGATGTTGAGCAGCCGTTGGATGCTGTGGGTGTTGCCGGTCCATCCACGAGTTCCTCCTAAGGGCTTCGGGGACGCAGCCCCGTCAGGAGAGGCCGTGTTGGAAGAAGACTAAATTTTAATACGGCAACACCTCGGCCGACTATATAAGACGCGACGCTTGCGATAATAAATCATTCTTTCGTTAGATTTAGTAGAGTGCAGAAGCTTTGCCCGATTGCTAACCGAATCATTGTTAATTTCTAAACGCCTAAATTTGTTATTTAATTTCTTTGATTTATTATCTTTCACATATTTAAATTCTAAAAATTAAATTGTAATTATTGTGTGTGGCCGAAGGCCGAAGAAATCTTTTTAAAAAGTTAAATATTGTTTGATTTATAACAATATGTATATGATTATAGATGTTAGAGTCAATGGACGGGATTACTAATATAAATGTTAAAGAGTGTCTTGTACTATACGCTTTCACGCTTATAGACTTTTCTATTTTATGAATGTTTTCCATACTAATTTCACTAACTAAATTACGAGGATTAATAATACTAGGGTGCATTATACCTAACTGCGAAAATGACATAGCATCTTCTAATATCATTAACTTATCGTTTTAGTAATATTGATTTAAACCAGCTTAACCAGCAGTTCTCCTCTTCTAGCAACATTGACGACGCTACAAAATTAAATACTAAAAATCAAACTCTAGCTTTATCCACTTCTGACGATCCTGCTTTTATTTTTAGTCAAATCACTGATAGTGATGTTAAGAGAAGTATTTCTGAGGTCAAATCTGATGCCATTGGTATTGACAGCATCAGTCGTAAAAGGATTATTCCTATCATTGATCTCCTAATCCCTGTAATTAAGTCCATATATAACTATTCAATTTCTTCTGGATCATTTCCCTCCTCTTGGAAAGACGCCCAAGTAACTCCTATACCTAAAAAAGCAAATGCCTCCTTCTATTCTGATTACCGTCCTATCTCCATACTCCCCTTCCTATCAAAAGTTTTCGAACGTATTTTGCATCGAAAACTGAGCCTTTTCCTATCCAGACAGAACCTTTTTGATCCTTTTCAATCTGGTTTCCGGACAGGTCATAGTACGACAACTGCTTTAGTCAAAACTACTGAGGACATTCGTCTTGGTATGGATAACCAATGTGTAACAGTTTTGGCCTTACTTGATTTTAGTAATGCGTTTAACGATGTAGACTATGAACTGTTATTAGCCAAATTATGCTCTCTTAACATATCTCCTAAAGTGGTTGACTGGTTTCAAAGTTATCTGTGTGGTCGCCGGCAACGAATTCGTGTTGATGATTCTTTTTCCAACTGGTGCACGATCAAGGCCGGTGTACCGCAAGGCGGCGTGTTGTCTCCTCTCCTTTTTTCAATTTTCATTAGTTTTATCACACTCCATTTGTCTTCTCCCTACCACCTGTATGCTGATGATCTCCAAGTATATGTTCATTCTAAATTGATTGATTTGCCTAAAGCAATTGAATTATTAAATAAAGACCTGAATTCAATAGTGTTATGGAGTAGGATGCATGGTCTTAAGGTGAATCCATCTAAAACACAGGCAATTATTATAGGCAGTCAAAAAATGGTTTCACGTGTAGATTGGTCTAAATTGCCTAATATAATTCTTGACGGAATATTCATACCATACAGCGATACCATTAAAAATCTAGGGGTAACATTTGATAAATTTCTCTCTTGGACTCCTCAAGTAAGCGAGGTGAGCAGGAAGGTGTTTGCGTCAGTCGGATCTCTCCGTAGGCTGCAGAATTTCTTACCAATACCAACCAAGATTGCACTTGCACAATCTCTCTTTTTACCGATTCTCGATTATGCGGACACCTGTTATATCAATCTAAGTGAGGAGTTGCTTAATAAGCTTGAGCGTATTCAGAATCTCTGCATACGGTTCATATTTGGACTTCGCAAATATGACCATGTTTCCGAATTTCGCGACATGCTCAAGTGGCCCTCTATCCGCCTTAGGAATACTCACATTCTCTCTCTTTTATTTAATGTTCTATTCAATCCGACTTCTCCTTCATATCTAAGAGAGCAGTTTGAGTTTATCAGTAATACTCACAGTCGCTCTCTTCGATCTGATGATACCCTAATCCTAAAAATTCCATCTCACCATACTTCTTTCTATTCTAAATCCTTTTTTGTTGAAGCTGTTCGGCTCTGGAACTCCTTACCTCTTGAAATTAGGCGTGCGGAGTCGCTAGCAATATTTAAACGGCTAGTGAAAGTGCACTTCTATCCTCCTTAAAATATCATTTGACCCAATCAATCCTTTCTTTACTTGCATCTTAAATTCTTTTTCCGATATCTTTTGGCTTATGATTTTTTTTTCTCCTTTATTTGTATGTATTATAATATTTGTATATATATGTATATGTATATACATACATATATTAGTTTTAATTTATTAAGATGACATATTTTTTTTTATATTTGCATATGTATAAGAATACAGCAATAAGTTTATACATTTATAATATTATATAGGTATTTTTTATTTTTTTATTTACTTTTTATATTAGTGTACTTAATTAACTTTTTATCAATGAAATTTAAATTATGTTCTATTTGATCTCTATGTCTTATGTAGATTTTCTGATGCCTTATTGTTTTCAGCTGCTTTTGTACTTGCATATAAGGACATTAGTTAAAAGAAATTAAATGTAGATGAGTTATATTATATGCACAAGCAAGGTTAAATGAATCGACCTGTTTAAGGACACGTCCTTGTTTAAGTAAAAGGATTCCATTATTATTATCTACGGGTTGAAATGTTACGTCTGATTTTGACTGGAACACGAGGGATCCGAAGATGAGCATCAAAATCAAAATCAAAATCAAAATATGCTTTATTCAAGTAGGCTTTTACAAGCACTTTTGAATCGTCAATACAAAAACAAAAGAAAACTAAACACTAATTAATTAATTAATTTACCACCGGTTCGGAATGTAGATTCTACCGAGAAGAACCGGCAAGAAACTCGATAGTTACTCTTTTTAAAAGTTTTACGATGGGTACATACATTTATGAGTTACAAATATATTAAATACCCTGTGTGAATCCAGCTTATACTAAATCCAAGCATGTTTATCATCTATATAATCTTGAACAGAATAATATGCTTTAGCTACTAAGGATTTTTTAATATGTACTTTAAATTTATTTTTCGTAAACTGTAACACTTTTTGCGGAATTTTATTATAAAAACGAATACCTTGCCCCAAGAAGGTAACATTGACTTTGCGGAGTCGAAACTTCGGCGTTATAAGTTTATCCTTTCTTCTCGTGTTAATACAATGCCTGTTACTGTTTTTATCAAAAGAATCAATGTTGTTGTGAATATACATAATATTATTGTAAATGTACTGCGATGCAAACGTAAGTATACCAACTTTATTAAAAACATCTCGAAGGGAATCTCGAGCTCCTAGATTATAAATACCACGAACAGCTCTCTTTTGCAAAAAGAATACAGTATTAATATCTGTAGCGTTACCCCATAACATCAATCCATAAGACATGAGGCTATGAAAATAACCAAAATATACCAATCGAGCTGTATCAACGTCGGTTAGTTGACGAACTTTCCTAACCGCGTATGCTGCGGAGCTGAGTCTTCCCGTAAGAGATGCCAAATGGGAATTCCACTGAAGCTTCATATCCAAGGTAATTCCCAAAAATACTGTTGTATCGCTAACATCAAGGATCTCACCATTTAATATTAAATTATAAGTTTGTTGTTTTACATTAGGTAATGTAAACACTAGACATTTAGTTTTTTTAGTATTTAAAACTAGATTATTAGTGGTAAACCAACCATGTATCCGTGATAATGCATTGCTTACATCGTCATAATCAACTTTATTTCTATTAACTTTGAAAATAAGTGAAGTATGATCAGCAAACAATACAATGTCACAAATACTTATTACATAAAAAGGTAGATCATTGGTGTATATTAAAAATAGAAATGGACCCAGAATTGATCCCTGTGGAACACCCATTTTTAGCTCTGATCCAGAAGACTTTATTCCATTTATAAAAACATGTTGAATCCTCCCAGTCAAGTATGAAGCAATAAGATCAAGAGCTTCACCTTCAACTCCGTAATATTGAAGTTTACATAAAAGCGTTTCGTGGTTTACGCAATCAAATGCCTTAGACAAATCACAGAAAACACCGATAGCATTCTGTGATTTCTCCCACGCATCATAAATATGTTTAAGAAGCGCTATACCTGCATCCGTTGTTGAGCGACCTCTAGTGAAACCGTACTGTTCACTATTAAAAATATTATTTACATCAAAATGATCAATGCGTTGATTTAAGATACGGAACAAGATGAGGTCGTCGTAGAAGTTTGAAGGGAACTCTGATTGACTTAGAGTTAGGGTGACTACCTATTATCTCTGCTATATTATTAGGATGAAGGTGAATTATCTTATACGGACCTTTAAATACCGGCTTCGTTTTGTCGTTTCTCGCGGTTTTGGCTACCTGTTTAAAAACTGTTTCACCTACCTTAAACGTTATATCTTCTGCTGTCTGGTTACGCTTCGCTATTACCTGTTCCTTGTTCTTAGACACGTGTGCTGCCACACATACTTGTACGGCTTCAGCGTTCCTTCTATGCTTAAGAACATAATCTTGATAAAATTGTTTAGTGTAATGAAGTTCTAAAGGGTTTCTAGATGCAGTATGTCTAAAGAGTAACTCGTGAGGGGTATATTCTGTTGCCGAATGAATAGTGTTGTTATATGCGATAATAGCAAATTTCATGATAATTTGTATAGGGTCATCCTTATTCGTCATCCTCTGTATCCTAATAATTTCTCCTATAGTTGAGTGAAATCGTTCTATGGGTGAATTGGAATTGGGGTTATAAGGGGTTGTAAAATGAATGTTAATGTCGTGTAGGGCACACATCTCCTTTGTCACTTCGTTATCGAACGTACTGTCAGAGTCAGGTGTAATTTTTAAAGGGGTTCCTAATATTGAAAAAACATCAAATAAAGCTTCAGCTATGTGTACACCACTAGTTGCATTTAAAGGGACTGCTTGAGCATATTTCGAAAAGTTATCAATGATTGTGCGAATTGTTGCACCTCCTGTAGAATGCAAATCCATGAATAAATGTTCCATGGGTTTAATGAGGGTTTCAGTTAAAGCTAATGGGGGTCTTAGGGGATTTCTTTCATATTTAGCTTGTAAACATGTGGTACACTTATTTACAAACGCTTGAATAGTTAATAGCATATTGGGCCAATGATAATTTCTATGGATTTGCTTGTAAGTTTCCTGAATGCCACGATGGATTGTCTTTCCTTCGTGATATTTTTTAATAATTTCCTGTTGTTCTGTCTTATTTTCGACTAAGGTAACGCGTGTTGTACACTTGAAAAGCTTTGGACTTCTATCATTAAATATCGTTGTGTAGACTCTACAAAATATTGGATATAGTTCGTCGTTATAGAAGTAGCAGTGAAATATGCGATCGGCAATAGTGTGCTCTTTTAAAAACTGTATAATTTATTCCTCCGTGACTGGGATAAATACGTCTTTGATAACCGTGCGCGAATTTGTTGATCTGTTTTCAACTCTATAATGCGAACCAGGAGTTGACCTTATATGAAATTGCTTATGTTGTCTATCTATAGCGTCTTCTAATATTGGTATCCCTTGATTCTCGTTGTCGGGTTGAGTGTGATTGGTCGAAATTAAATTGTCAGGGTCAAGGCTGTCAGATTCTGTTCCTATATATGTTACGTCATTGTCATTATTAAAATTTTCGTCTATTGTAGGGGGTCTTGTACAGTTACCGTATCCGTCTCTACTTCCTGTCTTACATTTTCGAATATCCTATTGATTATGTCGTCATCGACGTTGTCATCTAAATTTACTGCTAGGGAATCTATACTTTTGTGGAAAATTTTCACATGGGAGAGAGCGTTTGCGTTTGTATTCTGTTGTCCTTTTTTATACACAACTTTATAGTCATACTCGGCAAGGTTCAGTTTCCACCTAATCAGTTTAGAGTTTGTGTCTTTTAGTGACATTAACCAAGTCAGGGGCCTGTGATCTGTGTAAATGATAAAGGAGACGGGCGAACGTCCATACAAAATTGGGCCTGACGTTACAGCAACAATTACTGCACTATTTCATTTTGATATTACTGCCATTTAAAATAAAAGAAACTTTTTACAACTGCTACACGGGAGAAAAAAGATATAGGTTATTTGCTTCATAATAAGTTATTCTTACAAACTCTCAGTGCTCTCACGTTGTATTTAAAGACTACTACTGACTAGATTTTATCAGATTGTATTTTAGGACATTAATACATTGCGGTTTCTAAGATTATTGTAAAAGACTAGCTGTTTCCCGCGGTTTCACCTGCTTCCCGGGGCAACTTCTTCCCGTATCTGGATAAAATATAGCCTATGATACTCAAGGTGAATCTAGCTTTCTAATGGTGAAAGAATTTTTGAAATCGGCGCCGTAGTTTTTGAGTTTATTCATTACAAACATACCAATAGACACACAAAAATACAAATCTTTCCTCTTTATAATATAAGTTAGTGTAGATGGGTATAAGTATGAATAAAAACTCTTTCTCTCATAATTATTTATTGATCATCTACTTCATTATAAACGATTAAAATATCGTCTAAAAACTCTGAAGGTGGTATTAAATACTCTTGATGCCTTGCCCAGCCTAGGTACCATATTATGGACATTATGTGACAACAGCAGCCTACAGTTCTTTATCCTACCAAGCAATTACAATAATATTGTTTTATGGCCTCTCTTCCACTAAGAGAACTGTTAACTAAAATGTAGGTAAAATATGTTTTTGAACTGATGTGTCTAGATTTTATTCGACCTCGTAATAGGCAGCAAGAATGAGCGGATATTGACAGTTCTCTTAGTAGGCTGCTGTCCATATCTCAACACACTTCTATTTCATATCTTTCATTTTGTCGTATGTGTTCTCCATAATATGACCTAGCCTGTTTAATTTGGTAAATGCCTAAAGATATTTTTATTAAATCACTATGTGTGAGCTGGGGAAAATCATTTAAGTTATCATTTTGCACATGTATTCTTGTAAAATCAGCTCTACGTCGGTTTATATTATTTTCAATGACGTAACAACCTAAATCATTTTCTCTGTTCGTATTCTCATTGATTATTTGTAAAATATCCCCAGCATCAACACGATTTGTAATTGGAGAGTGAAAAGCGTTTTATAGAGAGGCAGCCACCTCAAAATCAGTTATTAAATGCTTTGAAGCAGTATTAAAATAGTCTTGTCTAAATAATTTAAAATCTCTTTTAAATCTTCCGTTGACTACTTCAACAACCCATCTGCATATGGTGACTGCCCTTGATTTGTTGGCCTCTAATGTGGAATGCTGCCATTCACCCTCCTGTAATGTTGGTGGGACGTAAGTTCTATAACCACATTCATGTAATAAAGGCAGGGCATCTCTGAAACCCCTATCCAAAATGAATGCATCACCAGCTTGAAAATATTGACGTAACATTGAATTAGGATCACGAAACTCATGATTAATGATTTCTGCATCTGATGTTGTAGCAGGATAGGGGCCCATTACATCAACAATATGACCATCTGCACAAACAATCATAAAGGGTTTTACTAAGTTATTATACTTTTGTAAACTATAAGTTCTTTTCTGGTACAAATAATTTGAACTTTTTTCAATAAAACAATATGTACCATCGATTATTATAACAGGTTTATTTACCTCATTATGGTTTCCAAATAAACCTTGTGGTATTAACAGGGTTCTGTCAACAATTTCCTGGCGATTCATATGGTTTAGCCCTAAATGCCTAGGTACAAAATAAGTAAACACATTAATGTAATTTTCTAAAATCCCAGTAAGAAAATCCCATGACTGAATATTCAAATGGTGGTCGCATAATCTGTTGTTTTTTGGGATGTAGAATTTATAATGATCTAACAACATTTTTCTAATGGTGACAGGAACTCGATTCCTCTCTTGTCTCCGGCAGCCTTCAATAAAACAGTGAGATTCCGTTTCTACTGCCCTTACATAGTCAGGTAATATTATGGAATCGCTAATCCTGGGGGTGAACTGTGATGTAGCTTGTGAAGCCTGTTACGTAGGTCGCGGAGGTGGAGGACACTGCGGAGTCAGTTCACCATGCCCACTTGTTACATTTACTGATCCTGAAGATCCAGATGGTCTAGCAAGATAATGATGAGCATTTCTATCAGCTCTCACCCAGCAACTATGGCAAATGAGAGCTCGAGCTCTTGAAATCTGGAACAATAATTTTATCATAAGCATATATGTACCTTTATGAAATACAAACTGATCAACACTGTGGTCATTTGTGCTTATTAACATTATATATTTTTCATATTACACTAGCTTTTGCCCACAACTCCAGTAAGCACATATCCTGCTTGTTCTCTTTACTGTTTAACCTACCTCATGAATGTGACTGTCATATACAAAAAAGGATTCTCTAATTCCCACTGGTAGTTTCAGAAGTAAGCACATTCAAACAAACAAATACAATAGTATAGATTACCATACAATAGTATAAGGAATTAAAAGCAAATAAGCCTAATGGAAACTTACTGTACGAGGCAAGATCCATTCAGAAATCACTGTATGCATCCTTCTTTCTCGTTCAATGTCAGTGCGCAATAAATGAGATCTTGCGCGCAACACTGAACGTCCACAGTTGACACACTTGATAATGTCCAGTTGTTGGAGATGAAAGTTGCTCATCTGCACCCGAGGGGTGCATAGCTAAATCCCTGCATCCTTGGCAGATGTGATGAGATCTGTTGACCTACAATACAATCTTTAGTACCTACTTTCAGCAAAATAAATGACATTATATGTGATAGTAAAAAAAGTATAACGGATTCTTTTTCATACAATAAGACCGTCTCACGATCACAAATTTTCTTATTTTATTTTA
Source organism: Hypolimnas misippus (assembly GCA_037950945.1). Classification (NCBI taxonomy): domain Eukaryota; kingdom Metazoa; phylum Arthropoda; class Insecta; order Lepidoptera; family Nymphalidae; genus Hypolimnas; species Hypolimnas misippus. Next base: position 2,242,814 of record JBBEEQ010000007.1, read on the forward strand.
TTTAGTTAATTATATTTTAATTAAGTTTGTTTGATTTAAGTTCTTTGTTATATGCATGCCGTGACAATCTGTAATTTGAGATTCTACTTACGTGATATTTTGTACCTACTTGTTTTTTTTAAGCTTTTATACAGTAGATCTTGTAGATTGTCCAAAATAAATAAATAAATAGTGACATACATATAAGAATATTATTTAAGTAATCTCTTTAAAGGAGCAACCCATTGCTGTATGACTGAAAGAATGCTTTCGTCTTCTATTTGATGTAATCCTATAAAAGGATTACGCCGCCAGCTAGCTATGCCGCAATTGACACAATGAAGTCGTTGATCACTCATTGTATTCTGCTTCGAAATCCAGTAGTTATAGCTGAGGTAAGTCGAGTAGGCAAGAAAACTAAGTCCGTTAAGAAAAGCGTGGGTTGTTCGTTAAAGTAATAACCGTCAGAATCCTGTATACGTAGCCAAAGTCGCAAAATAATACTAATTGAATAATAAAAGCACACGAAGACACAACAAAACGAAATATCCACTATCATTCAATTCAATTCTTTGGTTAATGGCTTCTAGTTGTGCCAATTAGACACATGTTATTTCGCCAATGTCACGTGGGTTGGAGAAGACACGATGGAGATTGATCGGTGGGGTCAAGAATCCAACCTTAACTAAATTTTGAAAACACCCTAAAATAGTGTGAATTTCATTATTAGTTCTTAACCTAGAACAACACAAAAATAGATATAAATATTATACACACTAGTATAAAAATACAGGTAATTTTAATGGGACAATCACATGTTTTATTTACAGTTTAATTTTATTATATTTAATATATTTACACAGAAACGGACACAGTGGACTAAACACAAACATCAATAAACAGTCAACATTTATAGGGCGGGGGACTTTAGGAGGGAGGACGTCATAGAGGGGATGAAGAAGTCTGGGGCAATTAAACAGGATATGGGATGGGGAACCCTCGTCTAAGCCGCATTCGCACAGTGAGTGGTCACGAACTCTAATTTTGGCCAGGTGTCTGGGAGTACATGCATGGCCAAGACGCAAACGGCAAATAGTTGAAATGACCCAGCGGTCAGCACGTCTGAAAAGGGAAAACCAAGGACGTCTAGGAATATCAGGTTGTAAGCTGGCATAGTATTTACCCTTGACCGATTTTGATGAATTCCAAAAGGATGTCCAAGAATTGGACATTCGAGTATTCGCGACGGCACAGAGATCTTGGGAGGAATTTTCAAAGTGTTCTAAAGAACCAAGATGTATGGCTGATTTGGCACACGAATCAGCAGTTTCGTTGCCAGGGATTCCGGAATGGCTGGGAATCCAAATTAGCGAAACTTGCAGTCCCTTTTGATGACATAAGAACAAGGCCTCTCTGATCTTTAAAATAACGAAAAACCTCCTTCTACTACGAAATGGGTTTTCCTTGATGGCTAAAAGGCAGCTTAAGGAGTCAGTCAAGATAACAGTCTGTCTTAAGTCATGGGAGTGGGCATATAAAATTGCTTCTAATAGGGCGATCGCCTCACCAGTGAATACTGATGATTCAGGTGGGCATTTAAATTGTAAAATAATTTTGAATTTAGGAATCCAGCAGGCTGCACCAACACAACCTTCTGGAGATAGTTTAGACGCATCGGTATAGATGAGAAGATGGTCTGACCAATTTTCATGAAATATATTATTGAAACGAGACACAGTATCAGGTGAGCCTTTGACGAATCCAAGGTTCGTTACAATAGGAGGTTGATGGACAAGGGCCTTATAGTGGATGGAAAAAAGAGGGTTCAAAGGGAGGGGGAGAAATAATAGGATTCGGAAGATTAGTGAAATAAAGGAAGCTATTTAAAAGACAGGATACAGGTTTGTTAGGATTATAAATTTGGGACAATTTATTTAAATGATTCCAAAGAGGATGGGATGACAGCTGTAACATCTTGCCAACGAAACGATCACACAGATACTGTCTTCTTATTTGCAAGGGAGCATCAACGCATTCCACCTGTAGGGCATTCGTAGGTGTAGATTTCATAGCACCCAGAATGATTCTAAGGCATTTAAATTGAATTTTGTTCAGCTTGTCAGCCGCTGATTTATTTATTGGTTCCAAAACAAATGTACCATAGTCCATATGACTACGAACTATAGCATTATATAGAAGTTTCAGTGAGTATGGGTGAGCTCCCCACCAAACACCTGAGACTGCACGAAGGACATTAATGCCTTTTTCACATTTTTTAATAATATGCTCAGTATGAGAAACTCCGTTCAATCGGTTATCAAGTATAACTCCTAAAAATTTAGCCTTTTCTACAAAGTTGATGCGTTGGTCCCCATAAAGCAAATCGAAGGTGGGAACCATCCTTTTTCTAGTAAATGTAACTGCCTGACTTTTGGCAATCCATAGTGATAGACCATGATCAGACAGCCACTGGCCTAGATAATGCAAGGCAGAGTTGAGGCGAAATGAAATATCTTCTACTGAATTTGATCGATAATAAATAGCAATGTCATCAGCATATTGTAAAATATTGCAAAAATTGTTAACAGATAATTCAAGATCGTGGGTGTAAATGCTGTAGAGCAGAGGACTAAGGACGGAGCCTTGAGGAAGACCTTTCCAGACAAGTCTGGGGGGAAGAGAAATGGATTGGTGTTTTATCACTATTGATCTGCAAAAAAGCAGATTACATATGAAATGTATCATCCTCGGAGGCATACTCAGCTGGTGCAATTTTTGCCTGAGTAATGGGAGAAGAACATTATCATACGCAGAAGCTACATCCAGAAAAACACCCACAAGGTACTCTCCTTTTAAAAAGGCTATTCGAATATCTGTTGTAATAATACTGAGACTATCGATGGTGCTCAAACCCTTTCGAAAGCCAAATTGAGAGGGTGAGAGAATATTTCTGCTTTCCATTATCCACTCCAGACGATTCTTTATCAGATGTTCAGTTATTTTAGCTAAAGTAGACGATAGTGCAATGGGTCTATAGGAATTAGAATCTGAAGGATTCTTGCCGGGTTTTAAAATAGGAATATTTAACTGAGACTTCCAAGAATCTGGAATAACTCCTGACAAATAAAACTGATTAATAATATTTAAGAAGAATTTCTGGGACTTTTCATTTAAATGTGTGATAAAAGAATAAGGAACACCATCTTCACCAGGAGAAGAATCTGTGAGACCAGACAGAGCACATTGAAGCTCAGAAAATGAAAATGGGGCATCCATTTCGTCTGAAATAGGTGCAGGAAGGGAAGAAAGAAAGTTATCCTGACAAGGTACGAAGGGGGGGGCAAGTTTGTCAGCAAAATTGTTCAGCCATTCTAATAGATTATTGGAGGTAGGATTGATAGAATTCAAGGAACGGCGAAATTTTCTAAGTTTCAACCAAACTACGTAAGAAGGAGAACGAGGGGAAAGTGATTCACAAAAGTCAATCCAACCAAGCTTTTTCTTTTTTGACACTAGTCTCTTTAATTTAGCGTCTAACCGTTGATATCTTTGGAAATTCAGAGGAGTCATAGACAGAGAATATGAATCCTCTGCCTCCGTTCTTTGAGTAGCTAAGCGGGAGCATTCCTCATCCCACCAGGGGGTGGATAGCACCAACTTTTTGCGGAAATGTTTTTTAGGGAAATTAAGCAACTCTGATGAAGATCTGCAACAGTCAAAAGAGCCTTAAGGAATGTTTCATAATAAAAAGTGGTATTTTCATCACCTCCAGACTCAGGAAGAGAGTCCAATATGTCATCAACAGAACTAGCATAGTCGAACCAGTTTGCATTTTTCAGGGAATATTTAAGGAGGGGGTTTGGGGTAATAGAAGGAACGGAATTTTGATTAAGGGAAATGAGAATAGGGAAATGATTACTATCAAAAGTGGATGACAAGACATTCCAGGAAAGTTGAGATGCAAGAGAGGGAGAAGATAAGGATAAATCTACTGCAGTTTCAGGGTTCTGAGAAGGGTAAACTCGACGTGTCGGCGAACCATCATTGAGGATGCACAGATTGACATTATCAACTATATCCACCAACAAGTGAGCAAACCCATCAGTAGAATGACAACCCCATGCAGTATGATGGGCGTTGAAGTCGCCCATCACAAGGATAGGATGAGAAAGTGAAGAAAAGATAGAATGAAGTTCAGGAATAAGAGAAGAGGATGGGTGGGGTATATACAAAGATAGAAAGGAAATGTTAAGGGATTTAAATGCTGGCTGGGTGGGAGAGGGATTTGAGAGAAAGGGAAAGAATGACGGATAAAAAGAGCACAACCTGCATACCCATCACTTCTGTCATCCCTCATACAGGAAAAACCAGGAACCCGAAAGCGAGAACCAGGAATTAGCCATGTTTCAGAGATGGCAACAATGGAGGGACTATTCAGATTTATAAGGGAGAGTAATTCGTGTTTTTTGGGACGGATGCTTTTACAGTTCCACTGGAGGAAGCTGGTTGGGGCCATTTTTAAGGACAAGGAGTAATTGGGACAGGTTATCGGCAACGTTGGACGGTAAAGGAACATCGCTACATGCTGTAACAATGTTGAGGATCATTTGTGAAAGGAGTTCTAAAAGATTTGTGGTATGATTGGTAGGGATAGGTTCCACATTGTTATTGAGGGCACAACCATTGGGAGTGGAAGAGGGACAGTTGCCCACTATGGCTTGGTGGGCTTGTTTATCAAACCCTTTACCAAAGGGGGCTCTGGGACGGACGGATCTGACTACAGTTTGGCGGTACGATTGAACAGATTTGTTTGGAGAGGGAATAGTTTTAGAGGGACTGGAGGAAACATAAACGGGTGGGGAAAACATCTCCTTAGCGATCTCTGCATAGGATCTGCGGACTGGGGGGAATCTTGCGGATGCTTCCATATAGGAGACATTATCGGATGCCATGACTAACTTTATTGAATGCTGTCGCGAATACTCAGGACATTCTTTGTCAGAGGCAAAATGCTTGCCTGAGCAATACAAACATGTGGCATTGTCCTTGACGACATCACATGACTCACCAGTATGTTGTTGAGAACATTTAAAACATCGTGGTTTCGATCTGCATTGAGTTTTTACGTGACCATAGCAGCAACAGCTTAAACACATAATGGTCGGAAGATTGTAGGTCTCTACGGGAAGGGAAGTGTGGTAGGAGTAGACTTTAGGAGGCAATATTTGACCTCTAAAAGTTATAGCGATGGATTGGGTAGGGACCCAGGTGACAACACCCTCATTAGAAATTTTACGGTTCAACCGTCTCGCTTTCATAACATCTCCGCATCCAGAAGGAATTTCTAATGAGTCGACGAATTCCTCCATCGACCATTCCACGGGAACACCTTTAACTAGACCCATTCTAGTAACATTATATGTTGGAATAATGGATTTGTACTTGCAAAGGCCTAAAATGGGATTATTTAAAAATTCATTTGCTGCTTGCCCGGACGTGAACTCAACGGATATTTTATTTCGGCCTATATTCTTTACACCGTCATTTATTATTGAGCTGATTTTATGCTTATGCAAAAATTGCCTAAAGGTAATAGCCCGAACAGTAGTTCCTGCTGAAGGGTCTGCGATTTCCCGTGAGACATGAACGATAAAGGGACCTTTGTCATCACCCGAATACATTTTGGGACCATCTGAGAAGGAGGGATGAACGTACATCGACTGGATCGACGGAGTAGCGGTAGATGGATGGACTATGATTTTCTTCGCTGCCGAATCAATCATAGAACTTTCATTAGGACGTTTACGGGAATCAGAGGGGGACGGATCAGACATAATGGGTGAGCCTCCAGGATCAGGGGGTTTGGGAGGTCGATCGACATCCATTTTTACTAACAAACAATAAATATATGTATTAACTACTACTAAACAAAAACTACTATTTACACACTTACCACAGCTAAAATTGTTAGTTATATTTCACTATAATTATTAAAATCCACTATCATAAGTTCAAGCCAAACGAAGCGAATGGTTTTTTAGTTTGACGTTTGCTGTGACATGAGTTCTACTTTGTTGCCAGTACAAGAAAAAAAATCAACCTGTTGATTAATTTATTTTTACAACGTTTTTATAAACTTATTAGATAGATATATGATTCATTATTTAAAACGTTTTTTTTTAAACATAATCTAAAGAAAAAAAACACTGATTCACTTTCATTGCTTTGATTTTCTATTTTATATCATTTTTTTTTATTTATATCATTATTTTATTTCATTTGGCAGCATTGTTAAAAAGTTAAAGTAAAGCTAGGAAGTAACGAAAGTCAATAATATTATGATTATATATTTTATTTAATATCCCATGGTAAAATGGCTTAATATTTTAATGATTAAAAATTAAAAATCTTGAAAAAAATATTGATAAATATTTAATTTGCGTAACGATATGGTAACGATAGGCCCAGATTCGCCTGTCTCCTTTTTTAATAAGGAAAACTATGGAAAACGAGAAGTAGGCGAAATGGCACTCCGTAAGAATATATTTGTTATACGACTTCCGCTTTATCATTTTTTTATTTTTATTAATCTATTTAGGACCTTCAGTAGTTACTACACAAATACATTTATATTTAAATCAATTTCATTATTAAGCGTATTACAGTGCGTAACTTTTTAAGATAGCCATAACATGCATGTTAAAAAAAACTGTAATTAATTAACTATCGAGGATTTAACACAATTTCGTATAACATTAAGCTTAATAATATATTAAAAATTAAAAAATAACAAAAATAATAATTAATTAAATAAACGTCTTTCTTTATTTTGTTTTGTGGCTTTTAGTTGTGCCAATTGTGCGCATATTATTTCGCCAATGTCACGTGGAGTGGAGAAAATACGATGGAGATTGTTCGGTGGGGTCGAGTATCCAACCTTAATTAAATTTGGAAAACACCTTAAAATAGTGTGAATTTTATTATTAGTCCTAACCTAAAACAACACGAATATATTAAAATAAATTAAATACACGTAATTATATAAATACTTATAATTTAATTAAGACAATTACACACTTTATTTACCACTTAATTTTATTACTTTTTATATATTTACATATAAACGGACACATTGGACTAAACACAAACGTTAACGTCTAAGCCGCATTCGCAAAGCGAGTGGTCAAGTACCCTAATTTTTGCAAGGTGCCTAGGAGTACACGCATGACCAAGACGCAAACGACATATTGTAGAAGTGACCCAGCGGTTAGCACGTCTAAAAAGAAAAAAACCAAGGGCGTCTTGGAATTTCAGGCTGCAGACTGGCATAATATTTACCTTTAACCGATTTTGATGACTTCCAAAATTATGTCCAAGATTTAGCCATACGAGTATTCGCGATAGCACACAGATCTTGAGGGAAAATTTTGAAACGATCTAGGGAACCGAGTTGGATGGCGGACTTAGCACACGAATTAGGAGATTCGTTGCCAGAGATTCCGGAATGGCTGGGAATCCAAACTAGCGAGAAACCTGCAATCACTTCCGATGACACGAGAACAAGGCCTCTCTGATCTTTAAAATAACGAAATACATCTTTCTACTACGAAATGGGTTTTCCTTCTTTTCTAAAAGGCAGCTTAAGGAGTCGGTCAATATAACAGTCCGTCTTAAGTCATGTGAGGGGGCATATAAGATGGCTTTCAATAAGGGGATCGCCTCACCAGTGAAGACTGATGATTCGGGTGGACTTTTATATTGTAAAATAATTTTGAATTTAGGGATCCAGCAGGCTGCACCAACGCAGCCTTCCGAGGAGAGTTTAGACGCATCGGTATATGTATATAGGAAAGTGATCTGACCAATTTTGATGACAAATTCTATTAAAGAGAGATACAGTGTCAGGTGAACCTTGGACAAATCCAAGATTGGTTACTATGAGATGTTGATGAACAAGGGCCTTATAAGAGATGGAAAAAAGGGGATTCATGGTTCGACTTTGAACACAAGTATTTGGTAGTTTGGTAAAATGGAGGAAGCTATTAAGAAGACAGGACAAGGGCTTGTTAGGTTCTGAATTTGGGATAGCTCAATTAAACTTTTTTTTTTAGGGTAGACGTGAAATAAGTAAATGTGTTAAATTTGGCTCTGATTTTAATATTCTTTAAAAATTACAATCACTGTGTATATTTATAAATAAATGTACCTGTGAACTTTATTTGCCTACCAGCTGCTTAACCTATATTTGTGTAGAACTGTGAAAACATCAATACATCATCACATCTTTTTTGCACTATGGAGTCAATAAAACATACACTGGACGAGCTCACTCAAATTTTTAATGCCAGTATAAATGACTTCCAGCGTGAATTGAAAGGGAGTATCCCTGCTGCGAGCCCCACTTCAAATATAAACTCACAATTCCACTCCTTTCGTACATTTCTACTCACTACCTTAGAAAATCTACATCTTCAAGTGGAATTCCTGTCTAAGCAGCAAGATGATTTGGAGATGCGCACCCGGAAAAAGATTTTTCTACTGCATGGAGTCCCGGAGGAACATAAAGAAGACTCGGCTGCTCGCATTGCTCAATTGTTAAATAAACAACTTGCACCTACACAACTTACATCTAGTGACTTTACTCTCTGCCATAGGCTAGGTAATCCGAAAAAGGACAAATCGCGGGCAATTCTCATTAAGTTCAGGGAGTTCTCCCTCAGAAGACAGGTTTGGACATCAAAATCTAATTTGAAGGGCACCGGTGTGACTATATCCGAGTTCCTAACGAAAAGACGACATAAGATATTTGTAGCAGCTCGCCAACGCTTCGGAGTCGCAAAATGCTGGACTCGTGATGGTGTCATTTTTGTCCTGAGCGCGGATGGAACAAGACATCGTTTGTCAAGTATTCCAGATCTAGATGCAGTCCCCAGCTCCAATGCCAGCACTTCCGAAGCTTCAGTCATGTCTCCGAATGAAGATGTCACTAAACCTTCTAAGCCAACCATAACGAGAACCAAAAGGACTGTGAAGAAATAGGCTGACTCCTTTATATTGCGCCAGGTCGTTTTAACTATTTTACATATTTATATTACTTTTCTGCGTGTTGTTTTGCTGTAGGTATTGTTCTTTTTTATCGAGTTCTCCATTCATTTTAACGTAATTAACTTTAGTTTCTTTATAATTTTTGATATGGTTTTACCTACTTTTTATTTATTATTTATTATATTTACATTTTACAATAACAAACTATTATAATATTATGTAGGTAAGGTAATACTATGTTTTCAACGAACATCTTTCTTTATTTTGTTTTGTGGCTTTTAGTTGTGCCAATAACGAACATCTGAATACTGATTATTGACAGTGACGAATGACGTTTGACATTGTAATAATTATAGTTGCGTTCAGAATTACTTTTTGGTGGAGTGAGAGCCTACAGCAAAAAAATAGGTCCTAAATTTTAACTGAATATTGTTTTACTGTTCTTATATTTGTATTAATTTGTTAGAGTTATTTTTAATAGACAACATATTTTAATTGTATTATTCTTTAATAAGGTTTTAAGCTGTCATTGTTTTTTTTTCTGGTCAATGCAAAGTGTATATGTTTAATTGTTGTATAGTACAGCTGGTAGGTAGTCTATGATATTACTATTTTTGGTAATTTAATTTTAAAGATATTTGTTTTTTTTTTAATATTTTTTTTTCATCTTATTTTTTAATTTATCTATTTTTATAGTTGTAACTTGTTATTAGATATTAATTATTAATTATTTATTATGTCGTCTCACAGCAGTATACAAAGTGACCTTTATATGTCTCTGTCGTCGTTGAAGAAATGTCCAGTGATGAAAGTTTCCACAGTACATCTCCTCCTTCACTTAATGTCGCCCTTAGTTTTCATTTCTCAGATTGTCTGAAAAATTTTAATGTTATTCATATTAATGCTCAAAGTGTTCCGGCTCATTATCCTGATATGCTTGCTTCTTTTGACTGTCGTAATATTCATGCTATCCTTATTTCCGAATCGTGGTTGAAACCATGTCTACCTTGGACATCCTATTCATTACCTGGCTTTCAATTAATTCGCAATGACCGTGTTGGCAGGAGGGGTGGGGGGGTTGCGATCTACTTACGCTCATATATTCCTTATAATGTAATCAGTTCCTCCACTCAACCACCCCTACCCGATACGGCTGAACATTTGCTTATTGAAGTCAGTCTTGCCTATTCTAAAATTCTTCTTGGTGTATTCTACAACCCCTCCTCTTTCATTAATTATTATCCTAGTTTTGAAAATTTGCTAGAGAATTTTGTCCCAAATTACAGCCACTCAATTTTAATGGGAGATTTTAATACATGTTTACTTAAAGGCGACGCTAATAGTAAAAAGCTATTAGCAATTACGGAATCCTACAATCTACATGTTTTACCCCTAACAGCTACCCACTTTTCTCCCGGCTGTACACCCTCCCTCCTTGATCTCATTATGGTCTCATCTCCTGATTTAGTTTCTAAGCATGGTCAGTGTTCTGCCGATGCATTTTCCTACCATGACTTAATTTTTCTCTCTTATAAAATACGTCCTCCCAAAGCAAAATCAAGAACGCTTCTGCTACGTAATTTTGGAGGAATGGATGTGAATCTTGTCAGTTTGTCAGTGAAAATGCTTGTCAGTTGGATTGGTCTGCAGTTATAGCTGCTGATTCAATTGATAAGAAGGTGGAGACCTTCAACAGTCTGCTTGTAGGGTTATACGATGTACATGCACCTATAAGACTGTTAAAATGAAACATCTTCCTGCACCGTGATTGACGGAAGATCTAAAGAAACTCATTGAGAAGAAAAATCGAGCTAAACTGAAATATAAAATGAATAATTCCGGCCTCAATCGCGATAAATACAAGAAGGCACGAAATCACTGTAATACATCATGTAGAGACGCTCAACGACGCTATACTCACAGATCTGTCGAAAATGGCGACACCGCAAAAACTTGGAAATTTCTTGAAAAACTTGGAGTTGGTAAATCTCGTAATACCCCGATAAATATAGATATCGAACTCCTGAATAAACATTTCTCTTCTTCTTCTACAACTGTTCATTTTGATAAACATTCTACACTGAATTTTCTTTCATCGTTACCAACTTCGAACTTCCCCCCGTTTACCTTCTCCTCTTTCACTAAATGTGATGTTAAAAGGAACATACTGTCCGTGTCTTCGAATGCCGTTGGTACTGACTGCATAAGCCGTAACATGATCATGCCCATCCTAGATATTATTATCCATATCTTAGTCCATATCCTCAATTACTGCATCACTTGTAATAAATTCCCGGACACATGGAAAAATGCTTTAATCATCCCAATTCCGAAGAAGTCGAATGCAATTATTAACTATTGTGATTTTCGACCCATTTCCATCCTACCGTTCCTATCTAAAGTCCTTGAAAAGTTAGTATTCCACCAATTAAACCTCTTCCTTAACCAACATTCACTTCTTAATCCTTTACAATCCGGCTTCCGTGCAGGTCATAGTACGGTGTCTGCTCTCATTAAAGTTACTGACGATATTCGGTTAGCCATGGACAACAAACAACTCACTATTTTAACACTTTTAGATTTTAGCAACGCATTCAACTGCGTTGATCACGATATTTTATTGGGTCTGTTAAGTTCCTTTAACATATCTCCATCAGTAATTGAGTGGTTTCTGAGTTACCTCAAAGGCCATCGACAATGCATACGCCTTAATGAGACGTTTTCCTCATGGTGTAATGTCCAGGCAGGGGTAACTCAAGGTGGCGTCTTATCTCCCTTGCTCTTCGCTATTTTCATTAATTCCATTTCTCAGTATATTTCTTCATCCTACCATATGTATGCAGATGATATTCAAATTTATCGCCACACTACGCTTGAAAATCTTCACATTGCGATTGAGGGCATGAATTACGACCTACAGAAAATTCACGGATGGAGTAAATGGTACGGACTTGTTATAAACCCCGGGAAATCACAAGTCATCATTATTGGTAGTCCGGGCATGATCTCTAAGGTTAATTACACTGATTTACCGTGTATTGAGTACAATGGTACTTGTTTACCTTACTGTGCCGTTGTAAAAATCTAGGAGTGTATTTAGACCAAACATTATCTTGGTCACATCACTTGAAAGAACTGAGCAGAAGAACCTACGCTTCACTGAACTCGCTACGACGGCTTCGATCCATTCTATCAATTCCTACCAAAATTATGTTAGCAAACTCTCTCCTCCTACCTATACTTGATTATGCCGATGCAAGCTATACTAATCTGACCGAGGACCAACTCAATGGACCAACTCAAGAGGCTTGAGCGACTTCAAAATCTCTCCATCCGGTTCATATTCTGCCTTCGCAAATATGACCACATTTCTGCTTCTCGTTTAAAGCTCAAGTGGCTCCCTATTCGTTTTCGCCGGAACATGCATATTTTGTCTCTTCTGTACTGTGGGTTATTTAATTCAAGGGCTCCTTCTTATTTAAAGGAGAAATTTGAATTTCTAGGCGATCCTTCTCTTATGAGATCTTCCCGGAGTCTTACACTTAAAATACCGACACATAAAACTAAATTCTATAGTGACTCTTTTACCATTCGGGCAATTAAGTTATGGAATAATTTACCGTTAAATATAAAAAAATCTAAAACATTATCAATTTTCAAAAATTCCCTAAGAAATTTTATCTTGAATCTGTATAGAGACGATTTATAATAGTGTTTATTTATTAGATTAGTTATAATTATTTATTAGTCTATAATATTGATATATATATATATATATATATATATATATATATATATATATATATATATATATATATATATATATATATATATATATATATATATATATATATATATATAAGGAGTTCGACTCTATACTGCGGTCCTTCAAATGGGAGGTTCGGTAAGTGTAACTCATCACATTCCGCATAAAGAAAAAATCCCAAAAATAGTTTTTAAACATTTAAAATATTTAAATATTCGAGATCCACTGTTCGTGCGCACGCATTACACTATCTAAGGCGCGCGCCGCACAACTTCGGTTTACACTTACCTCGTAATGAGTAAAAGTGGTCGAGTCGATAGCACCTACCTATACGCAATCCGTAAGTTGCATATAAGGTTTGATACTCATGTTTCGAGTCATCCATTTAGTGTATCGTAATACTTTAATTTTCTTTTACACAACAACCGCACTTAACTCACTGTATCACTTAACAAAACCTTTAAAAGATAATTTAACAAAATAGCTAGGCGGGTCACTGATCTCAGTCAGCTGTGGTTAGGTCATTGACCTACGGTACCTACCTAATACGTCTAATTACCTCAGGTATGATTCGAATTTACCGTCACACTTGATCAGGCTTCGGACTTGCAAAGTAATTGTAACAACATCTCGTAAATAAACTTAATTGAATTTATCCCAACAGTTACGTAAGCGAAGGATTTCAAAAATTAATCATGTAACATTAAAATCAAAATGTGTCAAAACAATTTGGCGTGTTTAAAAATTAGAATCATCTCTGTTTACCAAAGTCATTTAATATTTCAGTAACAAACTGACGAGCGTATAAATAAGAATTATTAAAAACTGTGTTGCGACATTTCACTAACATAACATTTTTTTAATACCTTAAACAAGCCTACTTAAAAACAAAAAAAGAAAATTAATCATTCTTCTAATAATTATTAAACAAGTACATAAATATCACACGCGATCACAATCACTAGACACTCAAAACTAAATTAAAACAGATCATCTGTCTATGGCATTACGAAGTACTCGAGTCTCAACGTACCATTTAAGATAGAAAAAAACACTTTCTAGTGTACACACAAACAACGAGTCAAATTGAGTGCGAAAGATAAGCTAACAAAATCACTAGGTAACTCACAGACCTCTAGAACAACTACGACATTACTTAACTTTACCTAAGTATGATTCGAATTTTCCGTCAAACTTCACCAGGCTTGAGATTGGCAAATTAATTGTGACATCGTGTTAATTAACTTAATGAAATTCATAAAAACATATAACAAAACTGAATAACGTCAAGGCAGGTATTAGAAATTGATCATAGCATTTAAATAAATAATCTATCACAAAAATTAGGTGTGTTTAAAAATTGGACTCATCTCTATTTATAATAATTATTATACTAGCCTCCGCCTGCTACACTCGCGTGGTATGTTGATAAAAGTAGATAGAATAGGTAGTCTATGTGTTATTTTGAGGTAGAAGCTTTATTATTGTAAAGATTCATTGAAATCCATTTAGTACTTTTTGCGTAAAAGAATAACAAACATATTGCTTATAAATACAACCAGAAAGTTCCCAGATTCAAAGTAAAAAGCTCCTTTCTTGAGCAGCACTGCAGACTATTATAACCTTGCTTTGCAGGAGACATGCCAAGCATTCTGTAATCCACGCGAACGAAGTCGCGGGCACAGCTAGTCAATAATATTATTAAATATGTTTATTTCAAATTGTAATGTAATGTGTATGTTAAAATATTTTTATTGTTTGTTAAATTAAATTTATTATTTATTATAAAATATTGTAAAATAATTTTAAGCAAACTAATATATATTCACGGGGACGTGAATTTTATGCGGATGGCCGAATGTTAGAATATACAGCGTGTTCTAAAAACTGTGTCCTCCCTTAAAGGCATGTATACATATAAGTATAAGCTTATTATTAAAAATAGTATAACTTAAAAAAATCAAGCAGAGGTCAGTTACAGTGCATAGGCTAAATAAGTTTTAAATCGACATTATTTGAAAAAACGTTTCAAACATCTGACCCATAAATAACCAGCTTACCTTAACCCTTTAAATACCGACTTAAAATTTACTTTAAACACTACTTTTAAAAAATCTGCTAAAAAGTGTTCCCGAATAATATGATACATACTATTTACTTTTATTTGTTTTTATGTTTTATTCTTGTTATTCCTCAATACTATGATGCATATTGTTTTAGAACATTTTTATTTTTTATTTTGTAAATAACTTAAGGATATTCTTTTAAATGGTTGTAATATGAGTAATTTCAGTAATAGTTCATAAAATTCAATATGCTATGTTAGTTTTATTTATTTACTTAGTTTATTATTTGCTTAGTTTTGTCATATTAAATATTACCTATAAATTTTTATATGCAAAAAAGTACGCGTTATTAAACGGTTAAGGCGCCGTATAGTCGCGCCGGCGCACGCGCGCCCATTCATCGCAGGCGCCGAGGCGCCGGCGTGGCGCGACGCGTCTTTTGTTAGTTTTTCGAATAGAGATTTGCAAGTTTAAAAATTAGGTATATCGATAAATA
This sequence comes from Hypolimnas misippus, assembly GCA_037950945.1. Taxonomy (NCBI): domain Eukaryota; kingdom Metazoa; phylum Arthropoda; class Insecta; order Lepidoptera; family Nymphalidae; genus Hypolimnas; species Hypolimnas misippus. The sequence goes on from JBBEEQ010000007.1 coordinate 2,258,166, forward strand.
TTTTATCGATATTTTCAATATTGCTATAAATAGTTATGCTTTTCACATTAAAATAATTTCATTTAAAATAACTTTTATTAATAATAAATATTATTAATCAATATTATAATTTGGAACTTCTTCAGGTAAATTAACTATGTTTTATTATTAGGATAAATCGTTAATCTACTTCTGTTAAAAATGGTGTTTTACAATCAAAAATAATATTAATGTTTGATATATCAAAATAAGTATCGAAACAATATGAATATTAAATATTTATTTATTGTTATGATTATTTAAATATCGATAATTTCATTTATCGATATTTTTTATTCGAGCCTATGCCGCCCTTTTAATAAAAAAAAAATATTAGTTAGTTCCTCGTGAAAATTTCTTCCGAGTGGATTACTTTTTGGTTACGGTTTTATAAAATTGTGTTGTTTTATAAAATGTACTCCAACCAGGAATATTTCAATATGTTAATGTGTCTAGGGAAATGTGATTGTCATCGGAATCGCGTAGACTTTATGACGAACTGTTTGCTTCTCCAAGAAACATACCATTACCGTCACTTAAGGCATTTCAGCGTCTTCATATACGCATGTACAATTTCGGAAATGTCGATGGCCGTGAACAACAACGTGCTAATGCGGGAAGGCCGAGGGTTAATAATGACGATCTAGAGGAACACATATTAGATGTTTTTCGACAGGACGTCGACGGAATTTACAATACTGGGGTTTAAAAAGATGCGTCGGCCCGCAAGCGGTCACTTTGCGCTGTATTACTCACGTCTACCGCCAGTCTCATTTATCCACTAAGGATCGTATTCCATTCGTAACTAAGTTTTAAATTTAAAGTAAATTGAGTAATTTAAAAGCCTTGTTCCAAGACAATTAATTTTTAATATTCCCTTTCGGGAATTAATGTTTAAAAGTGTTATTTCGTTCCCGTACTGATTATCTAATTCAGTGTGCTTATAGCCTTAATATGCTTCGCCTTGTTGTTTGTAATTTTTATTTAGATTTGGATGCTTACACAATATTAATGGTAAGTTCTTAGAGCTACAGTAAATATTTATTGTAATCTCCTTTTTTTAAGTGTGTAAAAGTTATTAATTATTAAAAATAGTAATTTATTTACTATATTATATCGAAGTACCTCCCTGCATATTTTATTAATAGCCAGCGGTTCTTGTAACCGTGTCTGATGAATTTAGATTTGCCCAACCAAGACCAATAATTTAATTTATAGAAAACAATTGAATAATCAATTCAATTAATAATTATTATCCTTAGATACCTTTTAGTTGATTCGCCAAGTTATTGCTATTATAGGCTTATTGCTGTTTAAATTGTTAATGTACAAATGCCGTAACGTGTACTGGTTTCCGGCATTTCAGGAGGTACCCTAGGCCTATTCCTACGTGTTGGCTTCACTGGTCGACCTTGCGCGACCTTACCGCTGTCGACCGCCAGGACTCGCGTCGAGTTGGAGCCGCCCTCACTAAGCTGCGCCTCCCAGCTATACAAGGAGCGTTACCCTTGGTATCCCTATAACACCTGAGCATAACATACTTAAATTTAAACGCCTGGATGCATAGCTTTAATTCTTGTAGTCTTATTATAGTTTTATTATAGTCTATACATCCTTACTTCAAATATTTATTGTCTTAAAACTGTTCACGTCTTATTTTTTTATTTTTTTACTTTCTGTTAGTTAAAACAAAGACGTGACACAGACTTGTCTGGAAAGGTCTTTCTCACGGCTCTGTCCTTAGTCCTCTGCTTTACAGCATTTACACCCACGATCATGCATTATCTGTTAACAATTTTTGCAATATTTTCAATATGCTGATGACATTGCTACTTATTACACTGGTCAACAAAAAAAAATAAAATCGTTTGTTTCCTTTAATTTTTTTTGTTTCTATCTCAAACTAACGCGTATTTTTGAAATATGGTAACAATTTTTCTCCCACAGCTTTTGTTTTTGAGTTACAGCCAACTACCCTCCATTACTATTTTTACTTACAGTTGCGTTTTATATTGGACATTGAAATATATTTTGTTGTTGTTTTCGATATGGCTTCGTCAAGAAGGAGTTGTGTACTTAATCCTGATTCTTTTTGCTACATTTGTGGTGAATATGTATTTGCAAAATATCGAAAACCTATATCGGACTTTGTAAAAACTGCGTATCATCAATACTTTAAAACAAAATTGTGTAATCAGGACAAGCCATGGGTTCCGTATATGGGCCAGAAATGTGTGATATGTTTACGGTTATGGTCCGATGAAAAAGAAATGCAGTAATGTTCGTAACACCCATGGCGAGAACCTCGAAATCATCATGACGATTGGTACTTCTGCGTAGTGAAAATAAACGGAATTAACCCTGGAAACCGAAATAAGTGGTCATATCCTAACTTACCTTCTGCTCAACGACCTCAATTAAAACCACGAGAGGTACAGTCTAGCACATCTAAATCTTCTGATGATCCAAATCCCTGTGAACCCGAACGAAATACATCAAGTGAAGACTCTGTTTCAGACTACAGATGTATCCAAGAACCTCAACCATTATATCAGAAAGAACTAAATGACTTAGTAAGAGATCTAAACTTACCGAAAGAAGCTTCTGAGATTTTACCATCTCGTTTTAAAAAAAAAAAAATGCTCACTCCGGAAACCAACATTACATTTTATCGTATCCGAGAAAAAAAAATCTGTTACCGTATTTTTCTCAAGAGAAGGATTTAGTTTTTTTGTAACGATGTTGGTGGTATTTTGCAACAGATGGGATTAAAAAAATACCAACCTAGTGATTGGCGTCTTTTCATAGATAGCAAAAATACAGCAAAAGACGTTTAAAGTGTGTTTTGCTTCATAATGGTAATAAGTACGGATCTATAGCCATTGCACATTCAGTGACTTTAAAAGATGAATACGCAAATATTTCTAAGGTTCTGAAAAAAATTAAGTATCAAGATCATAAATGGGTCATTTGTGTCGATCTGAAAATGGTTAACTTTCTTTTAGGGCAACAATGGGTGTAGTGTTCGTTCTATTATAATTATTAAGTTTTGGCTCGTTATGTCACCAGCAGCTAGAGATTACACGTCCGCTCCTTTCAATGGCTACATTTCTCACAAGTACGTCTCCACCCTCTGTTCTCTCCACTATATGTGGAGTTAATTTAAAATTAGCTGACAATTTATTTCCTTTTTCCATGTCCTTCACATATACTTTGTCCTCTTCTGTAATCATTGTTTCTTGAGCTCTTCGCTTTCTATCTCCGTAGTCTTTTCCTCTTTCTTTATGTATTGCATTCCTGTCCCTAACCTCAGAATCGTCCAATACATGTTCATTATATAACAATGAAGGAATTTTGTCTTTATTCATCCTTTCAAAAAATAGTTCAGCAGGTGTTCTGCCTGTCACAGAATGTGGTGTCGAATTGTACATCATTAGATATTCCCACACAGCTTCTTTTAAATCACTTTTTTGGACTTGGCTAATCTTTAACCTTTTTAAAATATCTCGATTCTGTCTTTCTACTTCGCCATTCATTTGAGGCCAGTAGGGAATGGTGTTAAATAATTTTATATTACACTGTCTGCAATATTCTTTGAAATCCTCGCTTATAAATTGACGACCATTACAGACTGCTGTGATAGAATTAGGATAGCCAAGGCGACTAAATATTTCTTTTAATAATTTTATAATCTGTGAGCTCGTTATTATTTTGGTAAATTTTATTTCCTTGTATCGACTGTAATAATCAATAACAACTAACGAGTAATCATTATTTGGCAAAGGTCCCAGTAGATCTAGTGCAATATCGACCCAGGGAGCAACAGGAAGTTATCGTCGCTTCATTGGAACTGGTGGAGTAGGCAACCCGACAACAGTACATCCTTTACACTGTTTTACAAGAACCTCGGCATCTTTGTCAATACGTGGCCACCAAACCTTTGACCTTAGACGACTTTTCATAGCAACTATTCCTGGGTGGCCTTCATGTGCTGCTTCTAGAACGCTTTTTCTTAATTCTTTAGGTAAAACAATCCGACTACCCGTAAGTAAAATTTTATCATAGAAACAAAGCTCAGATTCAAAAAATTTATAGTCTTTAATAGAGTCATCCCAATTATTATTATAAATTCCTCTTTTGACATTTTTGATTTCTGGGTCGTTTTCGGAACTTTTTATTATCTCTCGCATAGGAACTGCACAAGGGCGTGCTTGCTCTACTATATGTTGGACGTAATCTTCAATGGTTCCCGAATGTTCATTTGAATATTTACAAATTCGAGACAACGAATCGGCAATGTTTGTTTTGCCCGGTTTGTATTTGATATCAAAACGATAAGTCTGTAATCGTAACACCCATCTCTCAACTCTCGCACAAGGTTTTGATTTAGGCCCAAATATAAACTCCAGAGGCGTAAATGGTATTTTTCATAGGGAACAATACGGTTTTACCAAAGGTCGTTCTACAACGGATGCAGGCATGGCGCTACTTAAACACATATATGACGCTTGGGAGAAATCACAGAATGCTATTGGTGTATTTTGTGATTTATCTAAAGCATTTGATTGTGTGGAACATGAAACGCTATTATGTAAGCTAGAATATTACGGAGTTAAAGGGAAGGCTCTTGATCTTATTGCTTCGTACCTGTCTCAGAGAGTTCAACATGTTTCTATAAATGGAATTAAGTCATCTGGATCTGTCTTAAAAATGGGTGTTCCACAGGGATCAATTTTAGGTCCTTTATTATTTTTAATATACATCAACGATCTTCCATTCTATGTTAGAGGTGTTTGTGATATTGTATTGTTTACTGACGATACTTCACTTATTTTCAAAGTTGACAGAAATAGAACTAATTATGAATATGTAAACAATGCATTATCACTGATACATGGTTGGTTTACAACTAATAATCTAGTTTTAAATGCCAAAAAAACGAAATGTGTGGTATTTACTTTACCTAACGTTAAACAACCTAATTATAATTTGATATTGAATAATGAGATCCTTGATGTAAGTGACACAACAGTATTCCTGGGAATAACCTTGGATACGAAGCTTCAGTGGAATTCCCATTTGTCATCTCTCACGGGAAGACTCAGCTCCGCAGCATACGAAAGTTCGTCAACTAACCGACGTTGATACAGCTCGATTAGTATATTTCGGTTATTTTCATAGTATCATCTCCTATGGTTTGATGCTATGGGGTAGCGCTTCAGATGTTAATACAGTTTTTATTTTGCAAAAAAGAGCTATTCGTAGTATTTATAATTTAGGAGCTCGGGAATCCCTTCGAGATGTTTTTAGTAAAGTAGGTATACTAACGGTTGCGTCACAGTATATTTATAACAATATTATACATATCCATACTAATATTGATTTTTTTGAGAAAAATAGTGACTCGTATTGTATTAACACAAGAAAAAAAGATAAACTCATAACACCAAGCTTTCGACTTCGCAAAGTAAATGTTTCCAAGGGGCAAGGTATCCGTTTTTATACCAAAATACCACAGAATTTTTTGCAATTTTCAATGAATAAGTTTAAATTGTATATTAAAAATTCTTTAATAGCTAAAGCATATTATTCTGTACAAGATTATATTGATGATAATAATGCATGGATTTAGTATAGCTGGATTTCATACAGGATGTTTAATATACATATTTGTAATTTTTAAATGTATATACTTAATAACACAATTTTAAAAGAGTACCTATCGAGTTTCTTGCCGGTTCTTCTCGGTAGAATCTACATTCCGAACCGGTGGTAGCTTTTCCTTAATTTAAGTACTTTTTGTTTATTTTGACGATTCAAAAGTGCTTTTAAAAGCCTACTTAAATAAAGTATTTTTTGATTTTGATTTTGATTTTTGATTTTATGGTCCGTAATAAGGGTGAATTTTTCCTAAATAAGAATATATCGAAATGTTCAACAGCCCAAACAAAAGCAAGCGCTTCTTTTTCCGTTTGACTGTATTTACGCTCTAACTCAGTTAATGTTCGGTTACCATAAGCAATAACTCTGGGACCATTACTATCCTTTTGAATTTATACTGCTCCCAAGCCCACAGGACTAGCATCAGCGATGACCTCTATCTCATCATTAACGTCATAATATCCTAATGACTTGACAGTCGATAATGCTTCTTTCAATTGATCGAATGCCCTATCTTGTTCGTCTCTTCACAAATCCTCAATATTTGCCTTTTTTCCTCTCTTTTGTCTCAACAACCTCTTCGATGGCTCAGTCGTGGTTGCAATATTAGGTAACCATTTATTAATATAATTAACCAACCCCAAGAAGCTCTGAAGTTCTTCTATAGTCTTAGGAACACGAAACTCTGCAATGCTTGTCATGTATTTTTTTAGCGGTTTTGCTCCCTCTGGTGTCAATTCATGCCCAAGAAAATTTATTTTCTGTACCTTATACACGCACTTAGATTCATTTAGTAAAACATTATTTTCTTTCAAGGTTTCCAAAATTTTTGATAATCTTTCATCATGTTGTTGCTCATTTTGGCCATAAACCAAAATATCGTCAATAAAATTTATTACTCCGTCTAATCCTGCTAATATTTTTTCTAATATTTTTTGAAATAATTCGGGTGCACAGGTGATTCTGAACATTAATCGTTTATATCTGTACAGTCCAGTAGATGTTATAAATGTAGTTAAATGTCTGGAATTTGGATGAATTTCCACCTGGTGGAAAGCATTTTTGATGTCTAGTTTGGAGAAGAATTTGGCTTTTTTAATTTTCGGCAATAGGTTATCCATACAAGGTAAGGGATGATTTTCCCTCATAACTGCCATATTGGCCCGCCGCATATCGATACATAATCGTAAATCATTTTCATCTTTTAGTATAGGAACAACCGGTGAGACTCATTGGGAAGGTCTGTACTTTTTCTATTATGTCGAAGTCAAGCAATTCCTGTATTTTATGTTCAACTTTTTTTTTCAATAGGAATAGGTATTCTTCTGTAAGGTTGTGATACTGGATTGCAATTTTCATCAATAGGAATTTCGACCAGAACATCCTTCAATTTTGGAAAAGGTTGGTTTTTATTTGTGACCTCATTTACACCAATGCCAAATTTCAGGACACCCAAGCCAATTGCAGTTTCTTTTCCTAATAGATTTCTTGATCCGCCATTAATCACATAAACCTTAGTATGCACAGATCGTCCATTCGTTTTAATGGTGGTATTAAAAGTTCCTTTTACATCTAATGCTGTCTTACTTCCATAAGGATATAATTTATTTTCTGACCCTTTGATTTGGTTGTATACTTTTACACCCTGTATTTTTAACATTTCCCATGCTTTATCGGTAATTAAGTTCAGCTTGCAACCAGAATCTATTAACATATCCAGATTAACACCTCCCATTACGCATTTAATCATAGCATCTTTATCATCATTCATATTAAAAACATATTCTTCAGCTGTCTCTTCTTCAATAGAATTAATATCTTTTTCTTGCCTTTTTCTTTTATATTCATTGTCTCCATTTTGCTTATTTTCAAATTTCCGTTTCTGTGGTCTTGTTCTGCACAACGCGCTGAAATGACCCATTTTGCCACAAGCGTGACAAGTTTTCTTTTTTGTTGGACACTCTTGATTTGGCAAGGTGTGCGTAATGTGTCCACATCTTCCGCATTTTCCATTTCTTGATTTATTGGATCCTGGCCGGATAAAACGATTTTGAATTGCATTAATATCAGAGCTATTCGAAGTCGTAGTCTTGTTTTGTCCATATCCTTCTAGCTGATATCCTACAGCTTCCAGTGTATTAGCCTCCATAATGATTTTATCAAGTGTTACACTATCTCCTAGGGTCAATATTTTCTTACGAAGTTCTGGAGATGAACATTTCTCTACAATCTGGTCAATCAGGTTCTCCTCGGCACTGCTAAATTTACACTTCCCTGCTTGATTTCGAAGCCTAATTACAAACTTTTCAAATTTTTCGTTCTCTTTTTGTTTAATTTGGCGAAAGATATGTCTCTCATAAATTTTATTTTGCTTCGGAAGAAAATATCCATCAAGTTTTTCGATTGCAATGTCGAATACGTCAACTCCTTGAGAAGCATCTACATATGCTCTAGGTAGATTGTAAATAATTTCTTGTAAGTCCGATCCACCTAACAGTAATAATGTAGCCCTTCTTCGATCAGGCCCATTAATTTCTGTAGCGTCTAGATAAATATTAAAAGATCTTTTCCATTTTTCCCATCGTAAAGCAATCGTGGCATTGTCACCCTCTAGGTCAAGTTTTTCTGGGGGCGGAAGTAGATTTGCCATTTTCCGAATGATTTTGGGGCGACCTGAAACTGAAATGGCTTTCTATGGATAACAACTTTTAAGCACGTATGATTTACCTTTAGACAGGAATGTTCATACTACATTTTTTAGAAAAGGCTCACATGGCCACACACACAATGTTACAGTATTTACGTATGGTTTTCAATAACATGAGGCCCATACTGCCTATAATAAAATAACGTACGGTTTTCATTTATTTGAAGGCCCGCACTGCCTACACACAATTACGCATGGTTTTCATTTATGAAGGCCCATACTGCCTACAACACAAACACGTAGTTACGGTTTACTTAAGCGTCCGTAATGCCTACTTAAAATAACGCACTGTTTTTATTTCTATGAGGGCCACTACTGCCATTACACCATATTTTAATCACAGGTAATTATACTTTTTCGTGATAAATTTTTACTATATTTACACTTTATTTTTATTTTATTTTATTTTATTTCTATAAATTGTTAAGACTAACAAAATGATGTACGTATAATGGATAATATAAATTTTAAACTATTCAAAATATTATTTAAGAATTAAGAATAACGCTTAACTATTTATAAATTTCGTCAATACGAATATCCGAATTTTGTCAACAGAATGCTAAGAATTATGTATATACACATGTCAAACGTATTCGCAACAAATTTGCCTGAAAAAGTATATATCCATCTTTTTCTCTAATTCTGTTCTGTTTTGATTAAAGATGTTATTATTCATAAGCATATTGGTATGGAAAAAACACCATCCAACAATAAGTTTCTCACATTAATGAGATCACTGCACACTGCAAAACATGAAACATTCCAAACCCTAGATCGAGAAACGTTATTTCCAAATATCGTACGACATACGACAATGCAAATTCTGTATAACAAAATAAAAATTTCATATACAAAATTAAAATTAAACCATAAAATTAATATTGTTTTGCAATTAAAATTAAAGAAAGTCCTTTGTAAATGTATTTGTTTAGAAGACGATTATTTATTTACACGTAACCCTCTCTTTCCATATTAATATTTATTTTTCAATGAAAGCTATTAAGCACAAAAATGTATTTTTGTACTAACCTTTTAACTCGTCGCCACTTGTAGTGTTCGTTCCAGCAGCTAGAGATTACACGTCCGCTCCTTTCAATGGCTCGCGCGTGACAGTCCCCCCCGCTACCCGTGCACTCGAGACAAGTATACAAACACTACAAGGGGGATACACGAAGTTCCGTTGTTTCATGTGTCACAGTCGTGACAAACAACACCATTGGTCACAAAAAGTTTGGCCAGTGCGGGAAGAGCTAAAAGTCGGTACAAAAAATGTTATAAATATGGCTTTAATTAGCCGAGATCGCATCATACTTCCACCAGTTCATATTAAACTCGGCATAATGAAACAGTTTGTGAAGGCGCTTGACAAAAGTGGCGATTGTTTCAATTTTCTTTCACGCAAGTTTTCAGGATTAAGTACAGAAAAATTAAAAGCTGGTATTTTTGATGGGCCGCAGATTAGGCAACTCGTGAAAGATCCTAATTTTGTCAAATCAATGACTGAAGTCGAATCAAAGGCTTGGAAGTCATTCGTTTTGGTTATGAGTAATTTCCTAGGCAAAAAGAAATCTGACGACCACGTCGAGCTTGTTGAGTCAATGCTATCGAACTTGCAAGAGTTAGGGTGCAACATGAGCATAAAAATCCACTTCCTGCACTCACGTTTAGACCGATTTCCACAAAATCTAGGTGATTTTAATGAGGAGCAGGGTGAATGATTCCATCAGGATCTTCGAACAATGGAAGAGCGGTATCAGGGGCGGTGGGACTCACATATGATGGCAGACTACTGCTGGAGTTTGCAACGTGATCTACCTAAAGTCGTTCATTCAATCGTATATTCAAGAAAATCGTATAAAAGATCATTTGATAGTGTTCAATAGAAATGTTGTTAACATCATTTATTAATTTTCTGTACTTTCTTATCAAAATAATAAAACTATATTTCTGTGCACAATAGGCACAACTAAAAGCCACAAAACAAAATAAAGAAGAAGAAGAAAACTATATTTCAAAAACTGAAGCTGTTAGCAATCTTCCAGTATTTTTTCATACTCAGGGCCAAAGAAATACCTAATAACATAAAAAAAAATAAAGGAAACAAGACTTGTGTTGACTAGTGTTATCGATCAAATTCAGTAGAAGATATTTTTTTTTTATCTTTATTCGGGAACACACACATTTACAAATAAAATAGCACATATAAAAAATAGTAACAAAATCTAGCAAGAAAATCAAATATAACATGCCTTCCTTAAATAACAATATATCTACAACAATAAAGAAAAATTAAAAAAAAAACATAACTATTTAAAAAAAAACTTATCTTAGTAGTATTAACAATAAATAAAAAATAGTATTAACAAATATTAATACTTATCTATCTAAAATGGTGCTATGTCCTCGAAAAGGAATGTCCCTCAGTTATTATTGGAGTTTTGCTCCAAACTGGTTTTCAGTGACACTCAATTCTTAAAAGTAAATAGACTATTTATATGTCGGAGAAACTACTCCGACATATACAGGGTCAGTACATGTTATGTGTTTTAATTGAAACTGTTTAAATGGAATACGATTTCAAGGCCATATACAAAATATTATTTAAATCGGATTACTAGTTTAGTCCCTAGACAGTTCTAAAGTTTTAACTCAGCGACGAAAAAGATACACCGTTGCCGCTTTGACAAAATTAAATTATACAAGGTCACGGCTATGTATCAGATTAATAAATTCGTAACATAACAAGAAAGCAAAAGAGGTACATAGCGTGCGCTTCACTTCTAGGTGTAAAAGAAATAGAAATAGGTCAAATATTGCTATTGCATCCTTGCAAGCGAAAGCGAGACACCAATAAAACAAAAACCTATTAATTAGTGTGCCGACGCTTATCTCTCGGGATGCACGTTACGCAATTCGGAAGCGCACGCGCCACTTTTTTGTCGTAATCTCGCGCCAAAGTATTTGTGTTAAGTATTTGTTGTTATTGTGATAGGACACCGAAATTAATAGTAGATTAGTGGTAGTACATATCGACGCCTCCAAGCAATAACTCGGTAATGTACTATTATGGGCTTTTTGCTGTTATGTCAAATTAGGCATCTATGGACTGGAATACACCTTAGCAATTTTTTTCAGATTTTTCCTAATGATATTTACAAAGATATCATGACACACGTGTTTATTGTTGGGAACTTAGACACAATAATATTTACGGCAAAAAACTTGTTATAGGTCTTTACGAAAAAACTATTTATTTTTTATTTTGGTAAGTTGCGATTACCGGGTTGTTGGCGTAAATTATTTTCATGAAGTTGTTGGTAAGCGTGTTTATGGAGTTTTTGTTAAAATAATTTTAAAATTTGTATTCGGTAATATGCACTAACAATGTTATTTAAATTTGGTATTATTAGTAGCGAAAACGAAATTAATGAAACTTTAAGACCAGAGAGGCAGCCAAAATGTAATATTGACACAACAACAGGCGGAAGAACTTCAAGCGATTGCTCGCATATGGTGGCAGTAGAAAGCGAAAAAAATCTGAGTAGGAAAACGCATACAGATAAGAACACAGTGGCGTAGTAAGAAAAACAAAATCCTCAAAAATTCCGGCAAAGCCTACGAAGGGTGCAATTAAAAAAAACATCCTGAAAAAACTATAGGCTCTCCCTCCGTGTACGTGTAAATAGGGTTATAACCAAAAATTCAGTCAATCAGAAAGACAAGCTATATTTGACAAATTGTATAGTCTGGCTGATCGCGAACATCAATGGTTGTATATAAGTAGATATGTTCAAGCACAAAGTATTAAACGAATGTCGTTAGACCTTAAAAACAACCGCACACAAACTTTGAAATATTTTTTACATAATTCAAATAACGAAAAAGTTCCTGTGTGTAAAAGGATTTTTTTGAACACTTTACAAATCGGAGAATTTGTTGTTTATAGAGCAATTGAAAAAGTTCTGCACGCAGATGAAGGACTTCAAGATAAACGGGGAAGACATAATAATAGGCCCAAGAAAATGAACACTAGTACAGAAGCCACAATTAAAACACACATTGAATTATTCCCCAAAGTACAGTCGCAATATACGAGAGCGACTTCGAACCGAGAATATCTATCAAATAACTTAAATATTTCTAAAATCTATCGCTTTTGAGTAGTTCGCAGAACAAAATTACAGTGACGTTGGAATGGCAACAAAAAGGCAGTATGAAACAGTTTTTAACTCCCAATACAACTACTCATTTTTCAAACCCAAAAAAGATCAGTGCGTTTCATACTCCATTTATGAACAAGCAGACGACTCTATGAAAACCACCCTTGAAGAAAAACAAAGGCTTCATTTACAGAGAAACGAAAAAGTGAGATCATTATAAAAAGAAGAAATAGAGATAGCTGATAAAAGTAATATGACAGTAGCAATATTTGATTTGCAAAAAGTCTTGAGTGTACCTCAATCTGAAGTAGGCGTATTTCATTAATAAAAAAAATATCTATGCTACAATTTTACTGTGTTTGATGCAGTACGAAAAATAGGATATTGTTATGTATGGCATCATCAAATCGCTAGGAGAGGCAGTTCAGAAATAGGAAGTGCTTTGTTATCTTTTTTAAAACTGAACGTGAGAAAGGTATAACAAAGTTTTCATAATATTCAGATGGATGTTATGGGCAGAACAAAAATCGTTACATTTTCGTTCTTTATGTATATGCTGCCAAATTTTTTGATATTACCATAACCCATCGTTCTTTTGAAACTGGACACAGTCAAAACGAGGGAGATTCCATGCATGCATGCATAGAAAAAAACTTAAAAAATAAAGTTTTATATATCCCTGACCAAATTTTTAGTATTATCTTAAATTCAAAGATTACTGGCGAAAAATATAGAATCAAAGAATTAGAGCAGTCCGAAGTTTGCGATTTAAAACCACTCGTAGAAGATAAGTATTGGCGGTGCGATAAAGGCGGAAATGTGATCCGCTGGGCTGATGTCATAGAGGTAAGCGTGGTCGATTCACAAGCAAATAAGTTGTTTTTCAAATATAATTTTGAAGACACTTATTCAGAGTTTGATATAAACAACACTCGCTATACACCAGCTAGACGAAGAGGACGACAGCGTGCGAGTACTCAAAAAGCAGCTGTATATATGGATAATGTGCAGTTGCGACGCGCATACCACCAACGTATACCAATAAATCAGGCTTTACATAATGACCTTTTGAGTTTATGGAGAAGTGGAGCTATTCCTCAGAGTTACCATTCTTTTTATTAATCGTTGTCCTGTTCTGAAGTAGGAAATGAAAACATTTTAGAAGAAGAGTTTATGTAGCTCAAAGTTGATTTCAAGATTTAATTTATTGGATTATTTTTATTAATAAATGTTCGCGTCGAATCGAAGTTTAAAGGTCCTTATACACACTGGCCGAGTGTAGGCCAACGCGAGCGTCAGCAAATCGGCACAAGGCGAGTGCTACCGTCCACACACTGGCCGAGCGTAGGCGAGTGCCTTTGATTTGATAGAAACTAATACCGTTCCGAAATGAGACGAGCGATCACGAGCGACATTTGACAGTCTACACACATTAGCGTTGGCCATCACTCGGCCATTGTGTATAGTCGGCGTTAAATTCCTTTCTGTGATATAATAGATATTACTTATAATCGAAATTATTTTGTTTTTCTTTTATTATCTTCAACTATTACATTTAAATTTATAAACGGTATCGAATGGTAACAATAACACTGTTTTTATAATTTTCCTCGTAATAATAATGTTATTTACTAATACCATTTTTTAAATTAATCGACATTACCACAATAACTCGGTAAAAACTAGTTATGTATCGACCATAAAATAAAAAATAACGCTGTAGAAGCCCATAATATAATATTATGAAATATTTTATTTGATAAATTTACTGCAATAACCCCGTAAGGAGTATTACTGTAATATTGTATATATAATATTTTAGGTATTATTTATTTTCTTAAATTACTAGGTTTTTAATAAAAGGATGTTCATAATAATGGCACAGGTAGACTTCGCAAAAATTAGCTATCATTTAGTACATCAATGACTTCAATAGTCCCACTCGTTGAAAAAATATTTGACAAAATCAGTAAATCTTTTCTCCTGTAAAATTTAGATTTTTCGATTACAGAGTTATTGCTTGGAGGCGTCGATATTTATTTTATAGTGACAGGACACGAAACTATACATTTTTACTTAATATTAGTGTTATTTTTGTTGTTTTTTTATGTTTTATAGTGACAGGACACGGATTTTAATTTTTAATTGTGCTAAAACACTTAACTAGAGTTTAAGACAATGCCTCGCCTTACGTACACCGCTTCAGAATACACGGACATGATTTTAATGTACGGGGAATGCCACGGAAACGCGGCCTTAGCTTTACGAACATACCGAGAAAGGTATGGTGAGAGACCCATGTGCCCCAGTAACCCTCGCATTATAGTGCTGGCAGTTCAAAGGTTAAGAGACAATAAATGCATTGTGCCGCAACACGAGGGAGTCCCATCACGACAAATACGCGCCTCGTTGGAGGAAAGAATTTTACAGTATTTCTCTAACAACCCGACATCGAGCCTTAGTAGAGCCGCGCGACAGTTTAATATGTCCCCTAAAACTGTGCATAAGGTTTTAAAACGGAATAAACGCAAACCTTATAAATATTGTAAAACACAAGCGTTGTTGCCGAGGGACTTGCCAGTGCGTAATAATTATTGCGAATGGTTTCTAAATAAAATAAACAGTGAGGTCAATTTCTTATCGAATATACTTTGGAGTGATGAAAGTACTTTCGTTAGCAACAACCACAAATTTAATGACGAAAATAGAAAATAATATTGTCCGTCGGTAGGAATTATGTTTACAAGAAAATGGCGGACAGATTGAACATTTAAAAATTTAAAGAATTAAATGGGTGGAAGTGTTTCTTGTGCTCGTATATCGTCAACTTATCTACCTACGGCGACTTATGCCGTCGCGCCGCGACCGACGTAAGCGCACCCGCTCGCGCTCGGGCGGGCGGGGCGGAGCGACACGGCGCTCGATAACTTGACGAGCGGCGTTGCCACTTTGATGACTATACCTAAGAGGTCAGTAACAGTTATTTACCATTTACAGGCTGTTTGCATTTTATTTCGACTATTTAGCGATTAAATTTGTTCGAAAAAATTTTTTTCGTATTTTTCATAGCATTTATTTTTCTACTGGTTTGAAGTGTTTCTAAATAGGAATAATATACGTAGTTTCAATTAGTACACACAGTCCGCATTGACCCTGTATATATAAGGAGTTCGACTCTATACTGCGGTCATTCAAATGGGAGATTCGGTAAGTGTAACTCATCACATTCCGCATAAAAAAAAATCCCAAAAATAGTTTTTAAACATTTAAAATATTTAAATATTCGAGCTCCACTGTTCGTGCGCACGCATTACACTATCTAAGGCGCGCGCCGTACAACTTCGGTTTACACTTACCTCGTAATAAGTAAAAGTGGTCGAGTCCATAGCACCTACCAATACGCAATCCGTAAGTTGCATATAAGGTTTGATACTCATGTTTCGAGTCATCCATTAAGTGTATCGTAATACTTTAATTTTCTTTTACACAACAACCGCACTTAACTCACTGTATCACTTAACAAAACCTTTAAAAACATAAACACTTTCTGGTGGACACACGAGTGTAAACGCGCGCGAAAGATAATTTAACAAAATAGCTAGGCGGGTCACTGATCTCAGTCAGCTGTGGTTAGGTCATTGACCTACGGTACCTAACTAATACGTCTAATTACCTCAGGTATGATTCGAATTTACCGTCACACTTGATCAGGCTTCCGACTGGCAAAGTTATTCTTCAACATCTCGTAAATAAACTTAATTGAATTTATTATATTACATGCGAAGGATTTCAAAAATTAATCACGTAACATTAAAATCAAAACGTGTCAAAACAATTTGGCGTGTTTAAAAATTAGAATCATCTCTGTTTACCAAAGTCATTTAATATTTCAGAAACAAACTGACGAGCGTATAAATAAGAATTATTAATAACTGTGTTGCGACATTTCGCTAACATAACATTTTTTAATACCTTAAACAAGCCTACTTAAAAACAAAAAAAGAAAATTAATCATTCTTCTAATAATTATTAAACAAGTACATAAATATCACACGCAATCACAATCACTAGACACTCAAAACTAAATAAAAACAGATCATCTGTCTATGGCATTACGAAGTATTCGAGTCTCAACGTACAATTTAAGATAGAAAACAAACACTTTCGAGTGTACACACAAACCACGAGTCAAATTGTGTGCGAAAGATAAGCGAACAAAATCACTAGGTAAGTCACTGACAAAAGTCAGCTGTATGGACCTACCAAACTACGTACAACTACGACATTACTTAACTTTACCTAAGTATGATTCGAATTTTCCGTCAAACTTCACCAGGCTTTAGATTGGCAAATTAATTGTGACATCATGTTAATTAACTTAATGAAATTCATAAAAACATATAACAAAACTGAATAACGTCAAGGCAGGTATTAGAAATTGATCATAGCATTTAAATAAATAAACTATGTATCACAACAATCAGGTGTGTTTAAAAATTGGACTCATCTCTATTTATAATAATTATTATCCTGCTACACTCGCGTGGTATGTTGATAAAAGTAGATAGAATAGGTAGTCTATGTGTTATTTTGATGTAGAAGCTTTATTATTGTAAAGATTCATTAAAATCCATTTAGTACTTTTTGCGTGATAGAATAACAAACATCGATACATACATACACATTTCACGTTTATAATATTAGTAAGAAAATATTTCAAGTAACAACATAATCCTTTACCTATTTAAGTATTAAAATACTATTTTTTAATAATTATTAGATTTAAAAATGTTCTACTATTGTATTTATAGTCTATCACAACTAATTTTTCATAAGCTATCTTAAATAACAATCATAATTTTTATACCTTAAACAAGCCTATTCAAATAATAAAAAAAGTAATGAAATACTTTTCTAATAAAATTAAATGGTGTCACACGTATGTCATCACTATACATCTGAAACGTACACAAAATTATTAAAAAAAATAGCTCACCAAGTATCCTTAGGTGAATAGATATTTTTATAACACTGAACTATTTTTCACAGTATCTATTAAACATATTTATTACGATATCTTTCACAGTAATCATTGTTTAAACATTTTTGTACTTCTAATAACACAATTATTGTCATTAATTCACTGTTTTTACACATTCGAAACTAAAAATGTAACACGCGTAATTTCTAACGTCTGGAGATACCGGAAGTTTTTTGCAACTAAAGTTAAAAAAACAAGGAGAAATGCAAGTGGGAGTGAGACGAAGATACTCAACGAAGACTCGAAGGACAAGGCCGCGCTAGCGGCGAAACTGATAACTTAAAACGAATTATCATTATTTAAAAATATTTAATACATAATTATAAAATACAGAATTACGTATTACGTAAAAATAAATAAAATATTACTCAACAGTAGTACGGCGGAGTGTTAAACATGTAATTCGTTTTTTCAAAAGTATTATTTAAAAATACCTTAGTACATTAATATTATTGAACTTCGCTAGTTTACACAGTATTATGAAGTCTCATTTTTCGCATGACCTCTGCAACTTACGTATTATTTTAGTTATTGAATTCTAAATTGTTTGTTTTTGTTACTAAACCCTTATCATCAACCACATATTAGCTTTCTTTATAAAAAATGATGAAACCGTACTTCAGCGAAAACTGAATGAACTATGGGTTAGGTTTGTTAAAAAAAAATATTACCTACTTCATTTACTAGTTACTGAACGTGGAAAGAGGTAGGTACTATAAAGTCTCGAATTGAATTAATTTACAATTTCAAAATAATTCGATTTAAAGTAAGTTCAAATCTACCAAGGAGAAATTTTGTTCTTTGTATCTGACATTCTCTTATTCTCTTTAAAGGTCATGTCACGGAAAGTGTCCTTTAATGTCGCTTAATGTGAGGTCGAAGCATCAAGTTTCAAGGTCACTACTATTAGCCGTGATTTTCGCAATTAAAAAAATAAGTCGATATTTGACTTATTATTATCTACTAATAATGTAATAACATATTATTAACAATACAACTTCAAAGAAAGATAATAGGATTGAATACACTTAATTTACGTAACAATTTTTTATGAACTAAAATTATTTTGTTTTTAATTATTATTATTTACAACTTTTTAATAATAACAAGAATCTATTATAAGACAAATAATTTTTCTACTTAAGCACTTACGTATTTTATCCTTTTTATAAAATTTTAAGAGTTCATTCATCAGAATGTCTTATTGTGTTTTAGTAAATTAAAGTTATTCCATAAGTAAAATTGAATTTGAAATTGAATTTGATTTATACACGACAATAATAAATATTAGTGTTGATGTTGTTGTATGTACCTAATATGAGTATTATGAAAACAATGTTATAAAAGTCCGATGGCGCTATTTCACGGTTCAATAATACGGCTAAATAATAAAACGATAAAACATCGTCATTTTATTATTTATAAATAAATGTATTACTGTTGAAATATTATAAAAGTACGAAAATAAAACAGTTTAGTAAGAAAATTAATCATATTTTATACGGCAGTGTGGAATGCAGATTAAAAAAAATCTGTTTTAGGTAGCTAGTAATATTATTCTAATTTGCTAAACAAAAATAATTTTATTGTTCTGTTCTGGCACGTATAAAAAAATAACAGAGATATGGGAAGTGGGGCACCGGGGTACGAGCGGTACGGCCATCGCCGCTGCGCAAGAGTCTTTCTCCTTCATCGTTAGGCCGGGTGCAGGGGGTGGGACAGAAAGGTCCCGGGATCGCACGTCGCGCGTCGGCGTGGTTATTAGAATTATTAGTATTTCGTTAGCCCTTAGAAATTGCGATACAATGAATTGCTCGCGCAACTACAAGTTGATATTGCTTTGTTTTTTTTTTCATTTGTTAAGTGTGTAGGTTAGGTTAGAACTTAACACTTGTTTAATATTATACGCGTTGTCATCATATTGTCTAATTTCTATTAATTCAATTTTATAAACTCAAATAATCATAATAGTTTTTTAAAAAGAGATATTACTATGAATAGGGATTATTTAAATTTTTAAACATGCCGAATTGTTGTGACAAAGTCGTTGATTTCTTATGTTTTAATTGACTTTAAATTCGTGAAAATAGTGAAAATATGTAATTATAAATTACGATTTTTATAAACACGTATAGGCTATGACAAATATCGTGCAAAATATTAATATAGTGGGTATAACAAATGACATCAAAATTATGCTTTGATAAAAATTGTGAATAAATTATTCAATTGGTGTTACCTAATTTGATTTATTTTGTTTATTTGTTTCGGAGGATACTTCGTAATGCCATAGACAGATGATCTGTTTTTATTTAGTTTTGATTGTCTAGTGATTGTGATCGCGTGTGATATTTATGTACTTGTTTAATAATTATTAGAAGAATTATATATATAAGGAGTTCGACTCTATACTGCGGTCATTCAAATGGGAGGTTCGGTAAGTGTAACTCATCACATTCCGCATAAAAAAAAAAATTCCCAAAAATAGTTTTTAAACATTTAAAATATTTAAATATTCGAGCTCCACTGTTCGTGTGCACGCATTATACTATCTAAGGCGCGCGCCGTACAACTTCGGTTTACACTTACCTCGTTATAAGTAAAAGTGGTCGAGTCCATAGCACCTACCAATACGCAATCCGTAAGTTGCATATAAGGTTTGATACTCATGTTTCGAGTCATCCATTTAGTGTATCGTAATACTTTAATTTTCTTTTACACAACAACCGCACTTAACTCACTGTATCACTTAACAAAACCTTTAAAAACATAAACACTTTCTGGTGGACACACGAGTGTAAACGCGCGCGAAAGATAATTTAACAAAATAGCTAGGCGGGTCACTGATCTCAGTCAGCTGTGGTTAGGTCATTGATCTACGGTACCTAACTAATACGTCTAATTACCTCAGGTATGATTCGAATTTACCGTCACACTTGATCAGGCTTCCGACTGGCAAAGTAATTCTTCAACATCTTGTAAATAAACTTAATTGAATTTATTATATTACATGCGAAGGATTTCAAAAATTAATCACGTAACATTAAAATCAAAACGTGTCAAAACAATTTGGCGTGTGTAAAAATTAGAATCATCTCTGTTTACCAAAGTCATTTAATATTTCAGAAACAAACTGACGAGCGTATAAATAAGAATTATTAATAACTGTGTTGCGACATTTCGCTAACATAACATTTTTTAATACCTTAAACAAGCCTACTTAAAAACAAAAAAAGAAAATTAATCATTCTTCTAATAATTATTAAACAAGTACATAAATATCACACGCGAACACAATCACTAGACACTCAAATCTAAATAAAAACAGATCATCTGTCTATGGCATTACGAAGTATTCGAGTCTCAACGTACCATTTAAGATAGAAAACAAACACTTTCGAGTGTACACACAAACCACGAGTCAAATTGTGTGCGAAAGGTAAGCGAACAAAATCACTAGGTAAGTCACTGACAAAAGTCAGCTGTATGGACCTACCAAACTACGTACAACTACGACATTACTTAACTTTACCTAAGTATGATTCGAATTTTCCGTCAAACTTCACCAGGCTTGAGATTGGCAAATTAATTGTGACATCGTGTTAATTAACTTAATGAAATTCATAAAAACATATAACAAAACTGAATAACGTCAAGGCAGGTATTAGAAATTGATCATAGCATTTAAATAAATAAACTATGTATCACAACAATCAGGTGTGTTTAAAAATTGGACTCATCTCTATTTATAATAATTATTATACTAGCCTCCGCCTGCTACACTCGCGTGGTATGTTGATAAAAGTAGATAGAATAGGTAGTCTATGTGTTATTTTGATGTAGAAGCTTTATTATTGTAAAGATTCATTAAAATCCATTTAGTACTTTTTGCGTGATAGAATAACAAACATCGATACATACATACACATTTCACGTTTATAATATTAGTAAGAAAATATTTCAAGTAACAACATAATCCTTTACCTAATTAAGTATTAAAATACTATTTTTTAATAATTATTAGATTTAAAAATGTTCTACTATTGTATTTATAGTCTATCACAACTAATTTTTCATAAGCTATCTTAAATAACAATCATAATTTTTATACCTTAAACAAGCCTATTCAAATAATAAAAAAAGTAATGAAATACTTTTCTAATAAAATTAAATGGTGTCACACGTATGTCATCACTATACATCTGAAACGTACACAAAATATTAAAAAAAAAATAGCTCACCAAGTATCCTTAGATAGATATTTTTATAACACTGAACTATTTTTCACAGTATCTATTAAACATATTTATTATGATATCTTTCACAGTAATCATTGTTTAAACATTTTTGTACTTCTAATAACACAATTATTGTCATTAATTCACTGTTTTTACACATTCGAAACTAAAAATGTAACACGCGTAATTTCTAACGTCTGGAGATACCGGAAGTTTTTTGCAACTAAAGTTAAAAAAACAAGGAGAAATGCAAGTGGGAGTGAGACGAAGATACTCAACGAAGACTCGAAGGACAAGGCCGCGCTAGCGGCGAAACTGATAACTTAAAACGAATTATCATTATTTAAAAATATTTAATACATAATTATAAAATACAGAATTACGTATTACGTAAAAATAAATAAAATATTACTCAACAGTAGTACGGCGGAGTGTTAAACATGTAATTCGTTTTTTCAAGAGTATTATTTAAAAATACCTTAGTACATTCATATTATTGAACTTCGCTAGTTTACACAATATTATGAAGTCTCATTTTTCGCATGACCTCTGCAACGTACGTATTATTTTAGTTATTGAATTCTAAATTGTTTGTTTTTGTTACTAAACCCTTATCATCAACCACATATTAGCTTTCTTTATAAAAAATGATGAAACCGTACTTCAGCGAAAACTGAATGAACTATGGGTTAGGTTTGTTAAAAAAAAATATTACCTACTTCACTTACTAGTTACTGAACGTGGAAAGAGGTAGGTACTATAAAGTCTCGAATTGAATTAATTTACAATTTCAAAATAATTCGATTTAAAGTAAGTTCAAATCTACCAAGGAGAAATTTTGTTCTTTGTATCTGACATTCTCTTATTCTCTTTAAAGGTCATGTCACGGAAAGTGTCCTTTAATGTCGCTTAATGTGAGGTCGAAGCATCAAGTTTCAAGGTCACTACTATTAGCCGTGATTTTCGCAATTAAAAAAATAAGTCGATATTTGACTTATTATTATCTACTAATAATGTAATAACATATTATTAACAATACAACTTCAAAGAAAGATAATAGGATTGAATACACTTAATTTACGTAACAATTTTTTATGAACTAAAATTATTTTGTTTTTAATTATTATTATTTACAACTTTTTAATAATAACAAGAATCTATTATAAGACAAATAATTTTTCTACTTAAGCACTTACGTATTTTATCCTTTTTATAAAATTTTAAGAGTTCATTCATCAGAATGTCTTATTGTGTTTTAGTAAATTAAAGTTATTCCATAAGTAAAATTGAATTTGAAATTGAATTTGATTTATACACGACAATAATAAATATTAGTGTTGATGTTGTTGTATGTACCTAATATGAGTATTATGAAAACAATGTTATAAAAGTCCGATGGCGCTATTTCACGGTTCAATAATACGGCTAAATAA
This sequence comes from Hypolimnas misippus, assembly GCA_037950945.1. NCBI lineage: Eukaryota > Metazoa > Arthropoda > Insecta > Lepidoptera > Nymphalidae > Hypolimnas > Hypolimnas misippus. The sequence continues at coordinate 2,281,427 of JBBEEQ010000007.1, forward strand.
TAAAACGATAAAACATCGTCATTTTATTATTTATAAATAAATGTATTACTGTTGAAATATTATAAAAGTACGAAAATAAAACAGTTTAGTAAGAAAATTAATCATATTTTATACGGCAGTGTGGAATGCAGATTAAAAAAAATCTGTTTTAGGTAGCTAGTAATATTATTCTAATTTGCTAAACAAAAATAATTTTATTGTTCTGTTCTGGCACGTATAAAAAAATAACAGAGATATGGGAAGTGGGGCACCGGGGTACGAGCGGTACGGCCATCGCCGCTGCGCAAGAGTCTTTCTCCTTCATCGTTAGGCCGGGTGCAGGGGGTGGGACAGAAAGGTCCCGGGATCGCACGTCGCGCGTCGGCGTGGTTATTAGAATTATTAGTATTTCGTTAGCCCTTAGAAATTGCGATACAATGAATTGCTCGCGCAACTACAAGTTGATATTGCTTTGTTTTTTTTTCATTTGTTAAGTGTGTAGGTTAGGTTATACACTTGTTTAATATTATACGCGTTGTCATCATACTGTCTAATTTCTATTAATTCAATTTTATAAACTCAAATAATCATAATAGTTTTTTAAAAAGAGATATTACTGTAAATTTTTAAACATGCCGAATTGTTGTGACAAAGTCGTTGATTTCTAATGTTTTAATTGACTTTAAATTCGTGAAAATAGTGAAAATATGTTATTATAAATTACGATTTTTATAAACACGTATAGGCTATGACAAATATCGTGCAAAATATGAATATAGTGGGTATAACAAATGACATCAAAATTATGCTTTGATAAAAATTGTGAATAAAATATTCAATTGGTGTTACCTAATTTGATTTATTTTGTTTATTTGTTTCGGAGGATACTTCGTGATGCCATAGACAGATGATCTGTTTTTATTTAGTTTTGAGTGTCTAGTGATTGTGATCGCGTGTGATATTTATGTACTTGTTTAATAATTATTAGAAGAATGATTAATTTTCTTTTTTTGTTTTTAAGTAGGCTTGTTTAAGGTATTAAAAAATGTTATGTTAGCGAAATGTCGCAACACAGTTATTAATAATTCTTATTTATACGCTCGTCAGTTTGTTTCTGAAATATTAAATGACTTTGGTAAACAGAGATGATTCTAATTTTTAAACACGCCAAATTGTTTTGACACATTTTGATTTTAATGTTACGTGATTAATTTTTGAAATTACGTAACTATACGTACGCTTACGTAACTATTGGGATAAATTCAATTAAATTTATTTACGAGATGTTGTTACAATTACTTTGCCAGTCCGATGCCTGATCAAGTGTGACGGTAAATTCGAATCATACCTGAGGTAATTAGACGTATTAGGTAGGTACCGTAGGTCAATGACCTAACCACAGCTGACTGAGATCAGTGACCCGCCTAGCTATTTTGTTAAATTATCTTTCGCGCGCGTTTACACTCGTGTGTTCACCAGAAAGTGTTTATGTTTTTAAAGGTTTTGTTAAGTGATACAGTGAGTTAAGTGCGGTTGTTGTGGAAAAGAAAATTAAAGTACGATACACTAAATGGATGACTCGAAACATGAGTATCAAACCTTATATGCAACTTACGGATTGCGTATTGGTAGGTGCTATGGACTCGACCACTTTTACTCATTACGAGGTAAGTGTAAACTGAAGTTGTGCTGCGCGCGCCTTAGATAGTGTAATGCGTGCGCACGAACAGTGGAGCTCGAATATTTAAATATTTTAAATGTTTAAAAACTATTTTTGGGAATTTTTTTTTTATGCGGAATGTGATGAGTTACACTTACCGAACCTCCCATTTGAATGACCGCAGTATAGAGTCGAACTCCTTATATATATATATATATACAGGGGTACAGGGTAATATGTCAGGATCCTTTTAAAGGGTTATAGTTCAGAACAATAGCTATCAAATGACCCCCAAAATGCTTATGCAAAAGTGTATCGTTTTCGAGTTATTAATTTTTTAATATTTTTTTTTTAAAGGATGTTTAAGATTCTAAAATTCAATAAAAAAACCACGTATTTTCCCTATTTTTTTGTATTTCTTGCTAGGGTACATCCTAGTTAATAATAACCAGTTATAAAACAAAAACAATCTTCAAGCATTTTTAAATTACTGATCCAAAACTGTACAACTTTTCGATTTTTAATTTTGATTCTTTAAGTTACTCTCAATTTTTTTGTAAAAATCACTATGGCTCTTATCGTGCGGATCATTTTAAAAACATCTGCGTTTCCTTAGCTATCCATCGGTACATAAAAAGTACAGTAAGAATCATAAACTCAGGAGAAAATTAGATAACAAAGAGACCAGGTAGGAAATTCTAACAAGGAAACAGTGTAATTTCGAAAGTATGGAGTAACTAAAAAGATTAAGGATTTTGTTTTTGATTTAAACTCAAAATTGCAATGACAGCTCTGGTTTATCTCTCCTCTTTTACCTATTACCCCTATTAAAAATAATCTTTAACTACTTTGCAATGAGGTCCTTTTGTCTTTGATCCAGATTTAATTTCTTAACAATAGCATTTCTTAGAATAAAACATAATATATATATATATATATATATATACAAGTGGTACAAGTCGCTTCTACCTTGAAACCATCTTGATATATACGCTGCAAAGTGCTCGAAATTAATATACATTTTTTAATTATTTAATTAATATACGCGATTTAAATCCGTTTAAAATAGTTTTATTTCAATAAGTCCCCTATGCTATAACTTTTGGGTTTACAAGTATTCTTGTCATAATAGGATTTCTGTTTATCTTGGTACTCTGTAATATATTCATTAATTTTGTCTCTAATATCACTTATGGTTTCAGTATTGTTTGTAAACTCATTGTTCAAATAAGCTTTAATTCTACCTTCTGTAACGCTAGTTAAATTAATAAAGCCTGCGCCGGCGTTCTACCTATTCCCTTATTAATAGTATTATTTAGCCCTAACATCAGTAGTACATCTAAAACGTGAACATCCCAGCTTCTTTCATCAGATTCAGCACATTTTGCCGTTAATGCATCTAACAAAGTCCTGTTATATCGCTCTACTTGACCATTACCACGAGGTGTCGCAACAGCATTAAGAATATGCCTAACACCTAACCGAGACAAATATAACAATAAATTTAGAGCTTGTAAAACTAGACCCTCGATCTGATATTATTCTTTTTGGAATTCCAAAAATACTAAAATATTCTCGCATTTTATCAACCACAATGGCGGTTTTTGTACTTCTAACCGGTTTTAGAACTATAAATTTTGTATACGCGTCGATTATAACGAGCAAATGTGTGTTTCCTTTGGCGCTCTTAACAGATGGTCCAACATGGTCAATATGAAGAGTGCTAAACGGTACATCTTCTTTTGGTATTGGATGCAAGGGCAGTTTTTTATTTGAAGACGATTTGGTGCAGGCACATTCCAAACAGGAATTTACATACTTTTTAACGAAACGTCTCATTTTCGCAAACCAATACAGTTCTTTAACTTTTGCGAACGTCTTATCAAATGCAAAATGTCCTATATCATCATGACAGATTTTTAAAACTTGCCACCGAACGCCCTTTGGTACCCCATACCCATTTTTCGCCTTCATCGGTTTTACGAAAGAGCTTATTGTTCCTAACAACAAAATTAGCTTTAATATCAACCATATCGTCTAACTGCGGGTCTTGCAATATAGAAATCTTACGTTGTATTTCTGTATCTGCCCCTTATATTAAGCCAATCGGTTTCATTTATTTGTATTACGGAGCAGTATTCTAACACATTTGTATCACTAGATGGGGGATTCCTGCTAAGCGCGTCAACATAAGACATAGATTTACCTGGACGATATTCGATCGAAAATGTATACTCTTGCATAGCAATCCACCAACTAGCAACCCGCGGTATAAGATCTCTTTTTGAAAAAGTCGCTCTTAACGAGTTGCAATCCGTAAAAACTTTGAACTCTATGCCTATTAAGTAAACCCGAAATCTTTGTAAGGATGAAATTACGGCTAGGGTCTCAAGCTCGTATGCGGTCATATGTTGTTCGTCTGTAGTTGTTTGACGGCTATAATAAGCTACGGGCTTTAAGTTGTCATTTAAGTCACGCTGCATAAGTATACCGGCTTTCCCGATTTTACATGCGTCAGTATGGAGTTCGGTACAAGCTTTTGGATTATATAATGCTAAAATAGGTTTTTCAATGAGTTTTTCTTTTAAAGATAAAAATGCCTGAACCTGTTCCGAACCCCAAATCCAAGTACTATTCTTTTTTAGTAACGTGGTGAGTGGCTTTGCTATTATCGAAAAACCCTGTACAAAATGGCGGAAAAAGCTACACAAGCCTATAAACTGTCTTACAGAATGTTGATTACTTGGCTCAGGAAAATTTTTGACAGCATCGATTTTGCGAGAACCTGGTCTAATACCCTCTGAACTGAGTTCAAAACCGAGATAATCAACCGCTCTTTAAAGAAAAAACATTTTGATAACTTTAACGACAGATTGGCGCATTTTAATAATTTTAAAATTGTTTCTAAGTTTTCTAATCCAACTGATATTGTAACCGACGGAATGATAATATCATCCATATACGCGGAAGCAATTTTACCGAATTTATCATTAACAGTATTTTCTCTACAGGCAACTATTTTATTATCGTTTAAAACTAAATTTATCATTCGCATAAAAGTGGATGGAGCGTTCATTAAACCGAATGACATACGAGTAAATTCATACTGACCATCGGGCGTAACGAAGGCTGTTTTATGGCAATCGCTCTCTTTGATGGGTATCTGATAATAACCAGATGCCAAGTCAAGAGTTGTATAAAACTAATTTCCAGAAAGGTCATCTAATTGATCGTCTATTCGCGGTAGACGGTAGTTTTCCCTGATCGTCTTCCTATTGAGTGCTCGATAATCAATACAAAGTCTAATATCTCCGGTTTTCTTTTTGACTAGCACGATCGGGCTAGCGTAAGAGGATTTCGAATGTCGAACAATACCACAATCGAGAAGTTCTTTAATCATAGTACGTACTTGGTCTCTTTCAGAAATGGGTAATCTATATGGTCTATAAATTACAGGGTCCTCATCTTTCAAATTTATTTCCATTTCTAGTACGTTTGTTTTGCCTAGTTCATTTAATGTAAAAGCGAAACATGACCGATACTTGTTTAGCAAATTAAGCAAAGCCTGAATAGAGGGTTTGTCCAGGTTACTATCTGTAATCAAATCAGATTCTAAAATTGGACGAGAATAATCAATACTATTGACTAGCTTTACTTTGTCATTTTTATTAGAAGTGTCTAATATAGCGCGTTTACACCTATTTATTAATGACCCGGCTTTAATAGTGAACGGTTTGGTAGAAACTCCTTTTAGTAAAACAGTGCCCTGACTATTGTTGACATCAAACAATCCTTGTAACAAACAATATTCTTTTCCGATTTGATATCTACCTTCATTTTCAATAAAAATCTCACCCGTAAAATTAGGATTAGTATTAACATTAACTAGAGTGATACCATCTATTATGACATCTGAGGATTAATTTTGTCATCATTTGAAGACGTAACATTTAAATGTAAATAATCTTTTTCTACCAAAATATGGGACTGTTTTGTAAAACTCTGCCCTACGAGCAATAGTATTCGCATGACATTATCTGATACGACAAGTAACTGAACACTAGCTTTAGCAGAATCTATTTCCAAATATACAGTAATTACTCCTAATGGCTTAACAATCGCATCTCCAAACCCCTTTAAATTCGGTAAATTATCACTTGATTCCCAGTTAGGTAAAACACTAGATGCTGCAGTTTCACTAATCATCGAGGCGATACTACCAAAGTCTATAAAACAATTTATGGGCTTGTTATTGACAAGAGCGGTTTTATAATATTTAGCAGAAGATTCGTCATTACTAATAGCGTTACCGATTTAGTGATTTTATCCTCAAACCTTGTATCATTATTAAACTTGCATATATCTGTTGCATGTCCGTAGCGCGAACACCGATTGCACTTAACTATTGGTTTAGTACACTGTGATTTATAATGGCCTTCTTGTTGACAATTAAAACACTTGATATTACGATAGTTATTAACTTCCCTAGATATATCGGATTTAGAATCGAAATTCCTATAACGTTTACGATCATTGTAGGTACTGTTATTTTTAACATTCTTTAGATATGGTAATAATTGATCCGGACAATCGAATCTGGCAGCTTCAGCGCCTAAACGAACACTTCGATCATATATACCATAAATTATACAATCAACGGCTTTTTTATTTTCAATACCACAGCGGTTTATTAAAACAATTTTTTCGTAAAAGTATTCTTCTAAGCAATCGTTAAACTTAGCTCGCTTAGCAAGCATATTTGTGAGTAATTGGCCGTAATTTTGATCACTAGGAAAAGCAAGTTTTAACTTATTTTGCCACTCCTCCCAGGAATAAAGTACGGTCGGGAGACCTTCATACCACTTTTTAGCTAATCCCGTTAACTTATGCAACGCGAAATGGATTGTTTGTCTGTCTGTCCAATTATATATAACGAAACATTCGTTAACCTTATGTAACCACATTTCAACTGTGTGCTCTTTATGGGCTGGATCGAACTCGGGTATGTTGTTGTGATAAGCGAATTTTTCGTTTTTACCATTATTGGTTAATGACTGCAATGCACTTACTAAGTTAGATAGACCATTATTATTACGAAGTAAAGACTCACGCAAGACATCTGAATTTGAGGCGTGATTATTTTCCTCCCCCCCCATTCCGTCTGCGAGAACAGGATCGGCTTCGCGAAGGGCGGCCACCTCCGCGTCTGTTACTATGACGTCGGTTGCAACGGCTTGGTGTACGTGACTTTAGACGAGCCGACCGCTCGTGTGTGCCACGTGTCTTGCTTCGGCGGTTGAATCGCGGTGTACGACGCCTAGCACGGCTATGTACACTCCACGATCTGGTCCGACTCCTATGTTACGCATGACGAGAGAGTCGCCCGTGTGTATTAAGCGCTGTACTACGAGAGCGCCTCGGTGAACACGATTTTGTTATTTACATTCATGATCACTTTACTGCACTAGAATTTCACAACACAACACTGATTTTTGTGGGCTCTTGAGTCAGAAAGCCGAATTATTTCGACCAACTATCCCACTTCTGAATGTAAGCGACTTCTCACATTCAGGGGAACACACTAGTATTAAAACGACCTCTTAGTAAATAAAACTTTAATAAAACCACACTTACCGATACGAATTAGATTGACTCACACTTCACACAATAAGTATTAGTTACTTTCACACTGTAACTTCTGTCGCTCACTAATTGCTTGAGAATCGATAACAAACTGAGACGCAACATTAAAAGTTAACCATATTTATAAGTTGACAACTACCCCCAAAAATCACAAAGATGGCGATTGACCAATCAGAAATTATAACTAATCAATTGAGCACCTCTTAAAGTGACAGTGTCGGCATCTTTATAATCTTTTGTTAGAACTAAACTAAATATTAACAAAATGACAATACAGAATATCCAATTACATTTATAAGATATTTATATATTCTAACACGATGGAGATTGATCGGTGGGGTCGAGAATCCAACCTTGACTAAATTTTGAAAACACCCTAAAATAGTGTGAATTTCATTGTTAGTCCTAAAACAACACAAAAAAGTTATAAATATAATAAATATATAGTATACAAAAATACAACTAATATTAATGGGACAAAACATGTGGTTTTATTTACGACTTAATTTTATTACATTTAATTTATTTACACAGAAACGAACACAGTGAACTAAACACAAACATCAATAAACATTCAACATTTATACGACGGGGGATTTTAGGAGGGAGAACGTCATAGAGGGGATGAAGAAGTCTGCGACAGTTAAACAGGATATGGGATGGGGAACCTTCGTCTAAGCCGCATTCGCACAGTGAGTGGTCACGAACTCTAATTTTAGCCAGGTGACTGGGAGTACATGTATGGCCGAGACGCAGTCGACAAATGGTGGAAGTGACCCAGCGGTCCGCACGTCTAAAAAGAAAGAACCAAGGGCGTCTTAGAATGTCAGGTTGCAAAGTAGCATAATATTTACCCTTAACCGATTTTGATGAAATCCAAAGAGATGTCCAAGATTTGAACAAACGAGTATTCGCAACAGTCATGTAAAATTGATTAATTATATTTAAAAAGACTTTCTGAGAATTTTCATTTATGTGTGTGACAAAAGAATAAGGAACACCATCTCCTCCAGAAGGAGAATCTGTGAGACCGGACAGTGCACATTGAAGCTCAGAAAATGAAAACGGGGCATCCATTTCATCTAAAATGGGTGCAGGAAAAGAAGAAAGAAAGTTATCCTGACAAGGTACGAAGGGGGGCGCAAGTTTACCAGCAAAATTGTTGAGCCATTCTGATGGATTATTGGAGGTAGGATTGACAGAATTCAGGGAACGACGAAATTTTTTAAGTTTTAACCAAACTAAGTAAGAAGGAGAACGAGGGGAAAGGGATTGACAAAAATCAACCCAACCAAGTTTTTTCTTTTTAGAAACTAGTCTCTTTAATTTAGCGTCTAACCGTTGGTATCTTTGAAAATTTAAAGGAGACATAGACAGAGAATATGAATGCTCTGCCTCCATTCTTTGTGTAGTTAAGCGGGTGCATTCCTCATCCCACCAGGGGGTGGAAAGCACCAAGTTTTTAGGAAAATGTTTTTTAAGGACCTTAAGATCTGCAGCAGTTAAAAGAGCCTTAAGGAATGATTCATAGTAAAAACTGATATTTTCATCGCCTCCAGGCTCAAAAAGAGAGTCCAATATGTCATCAACAGAACTAGTATAGTCCAACCAGTTTGCATTTTTAAGGGAATATTTAAGGAGGGGATTTGGGGGAATAGAAGGAATGGAATTTTGGTTAAAGGAAAGAAGAATAGGGAAATGATCACTGCCAAAAGTGGAAGGCAGGACATTCCAGGAAAGTCGAGAAGCAAGAGAAGGAGAAGATAAGGATAAATCTACTGCAGTCTTAGGGTTCTGCGAAGGGTAAACTCGACGTGTCGGCGAACCATCATTAAGGATGCAAAGATTGACATCATCAACAATATCCACCAACAAGTGAGCAAACCCATCACTATAATGACAACCCCATGCAGTATGATGGACGTTGAAGTCCCCCATCACAAGGATAGGATGAGAAAGTAAAGATAGGATAGAGTGAAGTTCAAGGATAAAAGTAGAGGATGAATGGGGAATATACAGAGAAAGAAAGGAAATGTTAAGGAATTTAACAGCAACAGCACTAAAATGCTGGTTGGGGGGAGACGGATTTGAGAGAAAGGAATGGAATGACGGATAAAAAGGGCACTACCTGCATACCCATCACTTCTGTCATCCCTCAAACAGGAAAAACCGGGAATCCGAAACCGAGAACCAGGAATTAACCATGTTTCAGAGATGGTAATAATGGAGGGACTATACAATAATTCATGTTTTTTAGGACGGATGTTTTTACAGTTCCACTGAAGGAATCTGGTTGGGGCCATTTTTAAGGACGAGAAGTAATTGGGACAGGTTATCGGCAACGTTGGACGGTAAATGAACATCGCTACATGCTGTAACAATGTTGAGGATCATTTGTGAAAGGAGTTCTAGAAGGTTTGTGGTATGGTTGGTAGGAATAGGATCCACATTGCTGTTCAGGGCACAACCATTGGGAGTGGAAGAGGGGCAGTTACCCACTATGGCTTGGCGGGCTTGTTTATCAAACCCTTTACCAAGGGGGCTCTGGGACGGACGGGTCTAACTACAGTTTTACGGTAGGATTGTGAACTATCGTCAAATAGGGAGAAATAAATAGACGTGCTTTCTTGACTACCGCTATATTTCCAGTGACATCGTAACTACACAAAATGTCTATTCAATATATCTTTGACAAGTTACATCGAATTACCCACTTTACTACAATCCTCCCCTAGCCGAATACAAATAGCTTAACCTAAGTTATAAGGTTGTAGACTTAAACATTTATTTTAATATGTTTAATATTATCTTTATTTATTATTAAGTAGACTTGCACTATTTTAAATTTTAACACTACCATGCAATGGTTTCATTAAACGACATTTGCGTATTGGCCTTATCCGAGGCGGTGACACGGACAGTGGCGACTCAGCTGTGAGTGTGGGCAAACTTGGAACCATATCAGTCTTTTGCTCGTTTACCTCTGGTTGCGGTCTCTCTCCACTAGACTCCTCTCTGACAACCGGCTCACCCATTCTTGGCATCTTCGGACTATCGCTCATTAGTGCCGGTGTCAGAACCCCAGGGGAATCATGCTGCAATGGCGTGTATGGAGCAACTATGGAATTACGCGTAGATTTCCGTCTTAACTGATCGATATGTCTGTGCGATCCTCTCCCTTCGGCATCTAGAATGCTATAATCCGGCGCGTCTAACTGTTCTATAACTTTACCCGACACCCATTTATTAGCTCTCTGATACTGTCGCATCCACACATCCTCTCCCGGCTTTATAGACCGACTTTCCTCTGTTCCTAACTTCCTTTGAAGCGTTTGGGCTTCCTTCACTTTTTTATCCCCCCCCCCCCCGCTCTCGCGGCGTAAGCAGTGTTTCTTTTAGCTCCGTAAAAAAAAAATTGTTTCTTTGTTCCTAGTTGTTTTAAATAGGCAAAAACATAGTTATTTTGTTTATTGGATTATAAACGACTAGTGGTAGTGTATTTTTTACAATAATAACTCTTTATAATTAGTAAAATCAGTGACTTGTTCCTTAATTTAAAGACAAATTCATTAGTGAACTTATAGAACTTAATTCAGTGAATCAATGACAAATAAAAGTGTATTAAAATATTTTGTTACCGCAGTCTTCAACAAAGTGCCTTTAAAAAGTTAAAATGCCTTTAAAAAGTTAAAATATTGACTTTTAAATAAAAAAACTAAAGTGTTTGTGTTAAGATAATTTTATAATAGAAATACCTACAAATACATAATTAAAATATTGCAGACTAGTAGATTTAGATCAAAAGTTTCACTTGCCTTAAGTAATTGTTGCTAGCGCAGCGGTTAGTTGTATGGAATCAACTTAACCGCGTCAGAGAGCCGCAAGATCAAACCCCAGACAGATCCGATTTTTGTTTCATATTAATTTTACTAGCTACATTATTAATACAATCTAACAGTTGTGATGGCGACGGAATGCAGTAAATGTTGTGCAGGATGCAAAAATATACTCCATAATAAAGAAATTCTCACTTGCTTTATCTGCAAATCTAATTATGAAATAGAATGTGTAAATGTTACATTAAAACAGTTTAACGATATGGATAACAAGCATAATTGGAAATGCCCCGAATGTTATAGTAAGCAACCGAAAGTAGGAAACACAAATACACCCGTTCGGCAAACACTTACTGGCGCTAGTTGTAGTAAAATATACGAAGTTTCACCGCAATTGTCAAATGTCACTACACGCAAGAAATTGAACAAAACTCAAAGTGTTTTGACGAGCGGTGAGAATAGCAATTCTATGACAGAGAGTACACTTCGCGATATTATTAAGCAAGAACTTGCGACTACAATAAAAGCGCTAGTTACATCACAGCTAAAAACAATAAATGATCAAATGGCTAACTTCTGTGAATCTCTCTCGTTTATTAATGCGCAATACGAAGAAATAAAAGTAAAGTTGGAAGAAAAGACTGCTGTAATAGACCAGTTGAAGAAAGACAATGAATACCTTAAATCTTCAGTAAAAGATCTTAGTAATAAACTCAATACCATCGAACTACACATGAGGGAATGTAATGTTGAATTGAATGGTATACCTGAACACAAGTCCGAAAACTTAATTAATACCTAATAATTCAACTAGGACAAGTCGTGAGTCATCCACTTTCTAATGCCGACATTCAGTGTGTAACTCGAGTAGCCAAGCTAAATAAAAATAGCGATAAGCCACGCTCTGTTGTTCTTAAGCTGCGTAGTGCTAGGCAACGCGACAAACTTCTCACAGCCGTTGTGAACTTTAATAAGAAAAATGCCCAAGACAAATTAAACTCCCATCATCTAGGAATTGGTGGCACGCAGAAACCGGTTTATGTAAGTGAACACTTAAGTCCTACAAATAAAGCACTAAATGCAGCAGCACGTATAAAAGCCAAACAAATGAGCTATCGTTTCACTTGGGTACGGAATGGAAGAATTTATGTGCGAAAAGATGAGTTCAGTCAAGCCAAATTAATAAAAAATGAAGATTGTTTGAAATTAATTAATTGAGTTGAAAAAAAAATGACAATGTTATGGTGCTAATGCTATTCCAATGTTAGATATCTACTACCAAAACGTTAGAGGTTTAAGAACAAAGACTTGTGAAGTGCTTCAAAACATATTAACCTCGAACTACAAAGTAATAGCTTTCACCGAAACTTGGCTGAACTCTAGCATTTTCAGCAACGAATTGTTTGACAGTCGCTATGTCGTATATAGAAAGGATCGGTTATGTTCTCAAAGTAACAAAAAAGACGGAGGTGGTGTACTCATTGCAATTTCACGTGAAATATCCTCGTCTCGAGTGCTTAATTGGGAAAATGATAATGAATCCGTTTGGGTGCTACTAGAAATAAATATACATAATGCCATTAGGAAAATTGCTATTTGCGTAGTGTATTTGCCTCCACCAGTTAAAATTGAAACTCTCAGTAACTTTCTTGACAGTGTAGATAATGTAACTAACCATGTAGAGAATATAATTATCATAGGTGATTTTAATCTGAGCTTCTTAAATTGGAATATCAAAGATAAATGTTTATATACTACACCATCTAATTGTACTTCTACACTAGGTTATTCATTGATTGATTTTTTGTCTGTTAACAATTTTTACCAATTTAATTGTATTAAAAATTGTGATAATAGGCTCCTAGATTTAGTCATAAGTAATCTACCGAACATAGTAGTAAGCAAACCACTGGAATTATTGAGTAAACTTGATCCTTTCCATCCGAACTTGTTAATAAAATTTTTTGATGATGACGTAGCCTATCTTCGTCCGAAAACTTGTCCAAATTACAACTTTTATAAAGCTGATTATACCTGTATTATCAAGGAATTAAAATGTATAAATTGGACTGAGAAATTTTCTACATGTAGCAATGTTAATGCCATGGTTGAGACATTTTATACTTTCTTGTCAGTAATCATAGATAAGTTCGTACCAAAACGTACGTTGCGCAAAGCCAGATATCCCGTATGGTTCAAACGCAACTTAATTAAGTTATTAGCGGAAAAAGACCGAATTCGTGCAAATTTTCATAAATACGGAAATCTTAGAGATGAACTAGAATTTAAATTGCTCCGGAAGCGCTGTCATAAGCTTTATAATAAGTGTTACAGTGAATACCAAGACAACGCCCAAGCGAATATTTCTAAGAACCCTAATGCTTTTTGGAGTTTCTTTAAAAACAAGAAAGGTCATGAATCGTCGTATCCCGCATCAATGACTTTGAATAACACGACAGCTAACTCCGGTCCCACAATTGCAAACCTGTTTGCCGATTATTTCTCTTCAGTTTTTACTCATAATAGTTCTAAACCAGTCAGGATTCAAAACCCCAACGTTTCACACATTGGAAAAATAAAGTTCCACGAAGATGCGGTGTTGAAGCAAATCAAATTATTAGATACTCAGAAAGGTGCAGGTCCTGATGGTCTTGTCCCTTTTTTTGTCAAACGATGTGGTTCAGCTATCGCCTCGCCGTTAATGTTGATCTATAATCGATCTCTTAGTGAAGGAATTTTTCCCGAAAAGTGGAAAAAAGCACGAATTGTTCCAATATATAAGCAAGGTGATCGCATGGATGTTAAAAACTATCGTCCGATATCAATTCTTTCCTGTTTTTCTAAATTATTTGAAAAACTGTTACATCCATTAATATCTTCCCATCTGGACCGTTTTCTCACTAGCACCCAGCATGGTTTCAGGAAAGGTTTTTCCGTACAAACAAATTTATCCGATTTTGTGACAGAACTGTCACGTGCAATTGATGTTGGGAAAGAAATCGATGCCATCTATACAGACTTCAGTAGCGCATTTGATAAAGTCGATCATGTCTTACTGACTAACAAGTTAAGTCACTACGGAATAGAGGGCTCTTTATTGAAATGGTTCGAATCCTATCTAAGCATGCGGCCTCAGTGCGTTGCTATCAATGGTTTCGAATCGACCACATATTATGCTAGATCTGGAGTGCCACAAGGATCTCATTTGGGGCCACTGTTGTTTCTGGTATTTATAAATGATATTTCGTCTGAGATTAGAAGTTGTAGAAATTCGTTATTCGCTGACGATCTAAAAATTTATAAAATTATCAATAACAAAGGAGATGCTAAATTGGTTCAAGAAGATCTAAACAGAATATCTACATGGTGTCATACCAATAACATGACTCTTAATGTTAACAAATGTTTTTTTATCAAATACACTAGAAAAAAAAAACCACTTGTCTCTAGTTACTCAATTAACAACATGTTATTGCAAGAAGTAACAGAAATTAGAGATTTAGGAGTCATTATTGACAAAAAACTATCTTTTAAGTCTCACGTAAATAAAATTGTAACCAAAGCGGCATGTATTTTAGGGTTCATTAGGCGTAACACCAAGGGATTCTCTCAAACCACAAAAATAATTTTGTTTAATGCCCTAGTACGCAGTCACCTAGAATATGCTAGTACTATTTGGAATCCCGCTTATAATGTTTACTCTCAGCGTGTTGAAAGTATACAACGTACTTTTACAAGAAGCCTAGCTTTTTCTGCCAGGGGCATCTCACACAGGCAGCCATACAACCAGCGACTGGCTTGGTTTAAGATGATGTGCCTACGGGATAGGCGGATACTTCTCGAATTGTGTTTTTTACACAAAATTCTACACAACGAAGTTCAATGCAGCAGCTTGCTCGAACGCATATTTCTGTCCGTTCCACGTAAATATCCGAGACATAAAGGCCGTAATATTTTTTATATTCCGCAATCAAAAACACATATGGGAAATCAGGCACCCGTCATTAGGTTATGCTTAAATTACAACAATGTTGCGAGACATATACCTGGCATTGACATTTTTAATGATTCCTTTTATACTTTTAAGAAAAAACTCACCCTTCATTTCATATAAATTTTGTAGTCAAAATCCAATATTATAACTTCTTTATTACAAACATTTCTACTTTTTTTTCTGTATTTTATAATTTTATTTGTTATTAGTTATTTTTCGATTTGTCATATTTTTGTTTTCTTGTTTGTTTGATAATAATTTTGTATATTGCTGTATTTTTTATTTCCCCTTATTTCACTAGCTGAGCTTTTGTGTAAGTTATGTACGCTAGTTATTGATATATATATTAAGGACTTTATTGTATTGAACTTTTTCAAATTTGATATCAGTGTAAAAATATATATATTGTGAGTGTGCTTAAATAAATAAATTAAAATTAAATTAAAATTTATCCCTATCTGGTCTAAGTAAATCTAATTTTGTACGCAATCTATGTCCTAACATTAGAGAAGCAGGGCTTTCCCCAATAGTACTATGTTCCGTGTTTCTGTAATGTAATTAAAACGTATTAAGAAACGATTGAATGTCCTCTTTTTTACGGATTGCTTTTCGTATTACTTTTTTTATCGTACGTACAGCATTTTCGACGGTACCGTTTGACGCAGGGTGGTAAGGAGCTGAAAATAAATATTCTATGCCTAATTTACTTGTTAATTTTGAAAAATCTGTACTTGTGAATGGCGAACCATTGTCGGTTACCATCTGCTTCGGTAACCCCCATCTCGCAAAAACTTCCTCTAATTTATTCAATGTATAACGTGCGGCGGTACTAGGGACAGGATATACTTCGATCCACTTAGTTCTTGCGTCAATTAAAATTAAGTAAATTTTATCCTGAAAAGGACCCGAAAAATCTAAATGAATCCGTGACAAGGCCACGCCCATGGATTCAAATTCAAAATATACTTTATTCAAATAGGCTTTTTACAGCACTTTCGAATCGTTAATTTACAGGTTCATTGGTTATAGATTTTTTTAAGCTACCACCGGTTCGGAATGTAGTCTCTACCGAGAAGAACCGGCAAGAAAATCGATAGGTACTCTTTTAAAAATCATTCATACATTATGGTTTTTTATTACAATTTGTTTTGAAATCCTGTAAGAAACTCAACGCACATTAGATCCACGCCTCTTTATCGTTCAAATAATCTGGTATAGTATAATACGCTTTATCTATTAAGGATTTTTTTATATAGTTTTTAAACTTATTAAGTGGCAAATGTAAAATTGGTTGCGGGATTTTATTATAGATGCGAATACCGAGGCCCAGAAACGATATACTGACTTTATGAAGACGAAAACAAGGTGTCACAAGTTTATTTTTAATTCTAGTGTTTATACAATGTATGTCACTGTTCTTAGGAAAACAATTATTATTTTGATATATATATAAAATATTGACATAAATATATTGTGACGCAACGGTGAGAATACCAATCTTCTTAAATACATCCCGAAGAGAGTCTCGAGCTCCGAGATTATAAATAGCTCGAATGGCTCTTTTTTGCAAGATGAACACAGTTTCAATGTCTGTGGCATGAAACTATGAAAGTAACTAAAGTATACTAATCGAGCAGTGTCAATATCAGTTAAATTTCTTACTTTTCTAACAGCATAAGCTGCGGAGCTGAGACTTCCTGCAAGGGATGACAAATGAGGTTTCCACTGAAGTTTTGAATCTAGTGTTATACCCAAAAATACCTTACTATCAATTACATTAAGTACCTCGTTATTTAGGACTCCATTTATTTTTTAAATATGTCTTGTTTTCCATCTGTAAATAGATTTTATCCACACATCAACGGTAAATTATCACAATTATATCTAATTTTATTCAGTATCTGTCTACTATGCTATGAGATATATGCTTGCTATCTCTGTTTTTATTTTTTTTACTCTTGTTATGTAATTTTAGCCAGCAGGACGTGCAACAAAGTATTTTTTTAATATCAATTTTAAAATCAATTTTTAATATAATTTTTATTTATTTTTATTATCATTAAGTAGTTTTTTTTTGTATATATATTTACATATTCTATTTATAAATACATATATTTATATTTATAACATGGATTCTAGCTGCGATTCGTTTTATACGGCTGAAACTGATAGCTCCTTCTCGTCCACAGATGGTCATGTGTTGACTCTCGGTGAAATCGTCTCGAGTGAGTAAGCAGGTTTTCAGAAAACCTTGAATATTTGTCATATAAACGCCCAGAGCATTCCAAGTCACTTTCCCGAATTATCCAACACTTTCCATATCCCTAATTTACATGCTGTCCTAATATCCGAGTCCTGGTTGAAACCTTCTCTTCCACCTACATGTTTTCCTATCCCTGGCTATGTTTTGATTAGGAATGATCGTACTGGGAAAGGTGGTGGTGGAGTTGCCATATACCTCAAAAGTCACATTCCATTCAAAATCATTTGTCAATCTCCTTCCTTGTACTCCTCATCTCCTGAATATCTTTTTATCGAAGTCGATCTGGGTATTAAGTTGGTACTAGGTGTATTATATTGTCCACCAAACATAAATTATTTCATTACACTCGAGCAAACCCTAGAAGCCATTATGACCGGCTACACTCATCTCATAGTCATGGGAGATCTTAACACCTGTTTAATTAAAAACGACTCTCGTTCTCATAAACTTCTCTCACTTCTTCATTCTCTTAACCTCTTCTCTCTTCCACTTGCTCCTACACATCATTCTAACACTATCGACTCCTTGCTTGATTTGATCATCATATCAAATCCTCATTTGGTTGTTCAGCATGGTCAACCCCCGGCACCCGGTTTTTCGCTCCATGACTTTATTTACATCTCTTATAAGCTTAGAGTGCCTAAGCCTAAGCCCAAGTCCTTAACTCTACGAAATTTTTCTAAACTTGATTTGGACATGCTTAGGCACGATGCCTCAAATATCGACTGGACCGATTTGCTTGACATGGAGTCTATAGATGACAAGGTCAATCATCTTTGTGGTGAAGTAATTAGGTTGTTTGATATGTATGCTCCACTTCATAGAGTCAAAATTAAACATCACAATACACCTTGGTTTAATGAAAGTTTTCGTAAAGCAAGGGCTAAACGTAATCATGCTTTCCGGATTTATAAAAAAGATCGCAATGAGGTAAACTGGGCTGCGTACAAGGCTGCAAGAAATCGGTGTAATAGGTTTGTAGAAAATTAAAACGCCAATGTATCCTAGATAAAATTAGCTCGTGTTCGCCTATCGAGACCTTGAAGTTTCTTAAAACTCTGGGCATCGGCAAACTTGCTTCTACTGATTCTGACATTAAAGTCGATATTAATTCTCTTAACTGTCATTTTACATCTTCTTCTGTTTTGGATAATGAAATAAAGTTCCAGTTAGCAGGTTAGAAGTTAAGAAGGCAATACTCTCTATTACCTCTAAAGCCGTTGGATATGATGAAATAAGTCGTACCATGATTACATATATTCTTGATTCCTTATTGTATCCAATCACTCATATTATTAATTTTTCCTTTTCCTCCAACACCTATCCGGACATGTGGCGAAAGGCTTTTGTTCTCCCATTACCCAAAATCGCAAATCCCTCTCTGCCTAATTACTACCGTCCTATTTATATCTTACCGTTTCTTTCAAAAGTCCTCGAATCATTAGCTTAACAACTTTCCAATTTTTTTAATACCAACGACTTATTTGATCAACTCCAATCAGGCTTTAGAGTTGGTCATAGTACAACAACAGCTTTGCTTAAAATTACTGAGGACATCCGGAAGGGTATGGAAAATAAGCAAGTTACAGTTTTAGTACTGATTGATTTCAGTAACGCGTTTAACGCCGTGGATCACGACCTGTTACTTGCTTTCTTATCCCATTTTAACATTTCTGACTCTGCTAACAATTGGTTTTCCTCTTATCTTCGAGGGCGCCGACAAGCTATTCGTATCGGTCAGACGCATTCTGACTGGTGCGATGTGAATGCAGGTGTACCCCAAGGCGGTATCTTATCTCCATTGCTATTTTCTTTATTTATTAATTCAATCACCTCCGTTATCACTTCTCGCTACCACCTTTACGCCGATGACTTACAGCTTTATCAACATTGTGGTATTGATAGAATCAATATGACGATTGATTCTATTAATGCTGACCTGGAACGCATTGCAACATGGTCACGGCAATATGGTATATTAATAAACCCAGCTAAATGTCAGGCCATAGTCATTGGGAGTCCTAGACAGACGAGTAAAATCATTGCGCCGATACATTCTTCACACATTAATAACCAAACTATTCCATTTGGCCACACCGTTAAAGATCTTGGTGTCATACTCGACAGCTCTTTAAGTTGGCAGGACCAAGTGAATGACATTTCTCGTAGGTTTTACTTCACACTACACTCTATGATGCGACTCAAAAACTTCATACCTATTAACGCCAAAATCCAGCTCGTTAACACAATGTTGCTCCCCATAATTGATTACGGAGATGTGTGTAGCCTGGATTTGAATGAAGACCTGCTTAATAAACTGGATCGGCTTCTCAATACTGCCATACGTTTTATTTTCAATCTTCGTAAATTTGACCACGTTTCTTCTTTTCGGAAGCAACTAAACTGGCTACCAATACGTGAGCGCAGATTTACAAGAATTCTTTCTACACTATATTCCATCTTGAATAATCCTTTTTATCCTAAATACCTTTCTTCTAAATTTCAATTTCTCTCACAATCTCATGACCTATCCCTTCGTTCCAGTAAAAACCTGTTACTGTCCTTTCCCTCTCACCGCTCTGGCTTTATGACCGACTCGTTCGCCGTGGTTGCTGTTCGATTATGGAACGATTTACCTGATGCGATAAGGAAAGCTCCATCTCGAGATTCCTTCAAGCGTCAGGTAAAGAAATATTATCTGAACAAACCTTAGCTGCTAGATGATTATTATTTATTGTTTTACCTTTGGTATTTATTTATGTATATGTAGCTTGTATATAAATATATGTATGTGTATATGTTTATGTATGTATATATGTATATGTATGTAGATTTGTATTTAGATATAGTACGAATATATATTTATTTATATATTACGTATTTTTTTATATTATATTTTTATTTTATGTAGGTACATTCTCGAATATTATTATTTAATATGATATCAAATTATTATAAAGTTTAAAATTTCATTCATTCTCTCTGTTTTTGCACATCTACCGATAAATAAAATCTTTCTTGTACGTCTTAAGGTTGGCTGGTAGACAGCGCAGTAGCGTTAAGCCCGCCTTTTGTACAATTATATTTTGTGCAATAAAGTATTTAAATAAATAAATAAATAGACTAGATTAATATTTTGTTTATTTACTTTAGGTAATGCAAATTCTACACATTTCGTCTTTTTGGCATTTAAAACTAAATTATTTGAAGTAAACCATTTCTGTACATGAGATAGTGCATTGTTTACGTCGTCATAATTATTTTTCTTTCTATCAACTTTAAATATTAACGAAGTATCATCAGCAAACAACACAATATCACAAACGCTATTTACATGGTCAACAAAAAGGCAGGTCATTAATGTATATTAAAAATAAAAAAGGACCCAGAATCGAACCTTGTGGAACACCCATTTGGAGAACAGATCCCGAAGACTCGGTTCCGTTTATAGTAACTTGTTGAGTTCTATCGCTTAGGTATGAAGCAACGAGATCAAGAGCTTTATCTTTAATACCATAATAGTAAAGTTTGTTAAGTAGCGTTTCGTGTACTACACAATCAAATGCTTTTGACAAGTCACAGAAAACTCCGATAGCATTCTGTGACTTCTCCCAAGCATCATAAATATATTTAAGGAGGGCCACCCCCGCATCAGTCGTAGAACGACCTTTTGTAAACCCGTATTGTTCATTATGAAGAATGTTATTCAATTTAAAATGTACAAGAAGTTGATTTAAAATTATTTTTTCGAAAACTTTACTTAAAGATGGGAGTATAGAAATTGGCCGGTAGTTGCTAGGATCGCACTTATTACCTGCTTTAAAAAGCGGTAATAATTTACTATTTTTCATGAGATCTGGAAATGATCCCGAATCTACACATGTATTAAAGACTAAAGCTAAATGAGGAGCAATATCATTAATAATTGTAGTAATTAATTTTACCGATAATCCCCACAAATCGTTGGATTTTTTAATATTTAATGATTTAAACGTTTTAATAATATCACTGGACGTAACGTATTCAAACGAAAATTGGACATTACATGAGGTAACATTGTTATGTAATAATCTAACAGCATCTTGTGTGGAGGAATTTAAATGAGATATTATCTCGTGAGGTATTTTAGCAAAAAAAATTTCAAAGACATTTGCCACTTCTTTTTCCGAAATAATGTTTACCTTATCTATCTGTAATTTAATCTGTTCATTATGATTCTTCCGTTGCCCTGACAGACTATTGATAACATCCCATGTCGCCCTAATCTTATTATCCGAACTTAAAATTTTGTTTTTAATGTATTTAGCTTTTGCATAAATACAAACGGATTTAAAAATTTTAGAGTATTTCTTTAGATATTGTTTAAATTCAGTGCTTTGATTGAGCTGCTTCATACCGTACAATTGCCCAATTGATTGACAGTATGACGGGTTGGTGCATCCGCCTCCGCGGCACACACCTCGCACTGCTTGAATACTGTCTCCACCGCTTCGTCGATCCCCGCCCACCACACGTAACTGCGGACCATCGCTTTAGTTTTACTAACCCCCATATGCGGTTCATGCATTAAAACCCTATCCCTGTCTAACCTAATCCCTATCAGGAATGACCACCCTATGACCCATCATAATACATCCTAATTCCTCGCATAACTCTTTTTTCTATTAAAATAAGGTTGCAATTCCCTTATTTCATTCTGTTCCGACCAGCCACTTTTAATATAAAGTAATATTCTACCTAATAAAGGATCTCAAATCAAATCAAATCAAAAAATCTTTATTTAGACATACACAGTTTACATATAAAAACAGTTTAAAAAAAGAACAACGAGAACGTGATGCCTAAATTGGTAGGCCACTCAGCTTATGTTGAAAAATCATTGTCATGAGTTTCAATTCAATTCTTTCGTTTATGGCTTTTAGTTGTGCCAGTTAGGCACATATTATTTCGCCAATGTCACGTGGAATGGAGAAAACACGATGGAGATTGATCGGTGTGGTCGAGAATCCAACCTTGACTAAATTTTGAAAACACCCTAAAATAGTGTGAATTTCATTGTTAGTCCTAAAACAACACAAAAAAGTTATAAATATTATAAATATATAGTATACAAAAATACAACTAATATTAATGGGACAATCACATGTTTTATTTACAACTTAATTTTATTACATTTAATATATTTACACAGAAACGAACACAGTGGACTAAACACAAACATCAATAAACATTCAACATTTATAGGACGGGGGATTTCAGGAGGGAGAACGTCATAGAGGGGATGAAGAAGTCTGGGACAGTTAAACAGGATATGGGATGGGGAACCTTCGTCTAAGCTGCATTCGCACAGTGAGTGGTCACGAACTCTAATTTTAGCCAGGTGACTGGGAGTACATGTATGGCCAAGACGCAGTCGACAAATAGTGGAAGTGACCCAGCGGTCCGCACGTCTAAAAAGAAAGAACCAAGGGCGTCTTGGAATGTCAGGTTGCAAAGTAGCATAATATTTACCCTTAACCGATTTTGATGAAATCCAAAAAGATGTCCAAGATTTGGACAAACGAGTATTCGCAACAGCACAAAATTCTTGTGAAGAATTTTTGAAGTGCTCTAAAGAACCAAGCTGAATGGCGGATTTGGCAAACGAATCTGCAGTTTCGTTTCCAGGAATTCCGGAATGGCTGGGAATCCAAACTAGCGAGAGGTATCTTAAAGGTAACGAAAAACCTCTTCCTGCTACGAAATGGGTTTTCCTTGATGGCTAAAAGGCAGCTTAAGGAGTCAGTCAAGATAACAGTCTGTCTTAAGTCATGGGAGTGGGCATATAAAATTGCTTCCAATAAGGCGATCGCCTCACCAGTGAATACTGATGATTCAGGTGGGCATTTAAATTGTAAAATAATTTTGAATTTAGGAATCCAGCAGGCTGCACCAACACAGCCTTCTGGAGAGAGTTTAGACGCATCAGTATAAATGAGAAGATGATCTGACCAATTTACATGAAGTATGCTATTAAAAAGAGACACAGTATTGGGTGAGTCTTTTACGAATCCAAGATTCGTTACAACAGGAGGTTGATGGACAAGTGCCTTATAGGGGATGGAAAAAAGAGGATTTAATGGTAGTTGAATAAGAGGATTCGGGAGTTTAGTAAAATAAAGGAAACTATTTAAAAGACAGGATAAGGGTTTACTAGGATTGACAATTTGGGACAATTCATTTAAACGATTCCAAAGAGGATGGGATGACAGCTGTAACATCTTGCCGATGAAACGGTCACACAGATACTGTCTACTTATTTGAAAGGGAGCATCAACGCATTCAATCTGTAGTGCATTCGTAGGTGTAGATTTCATAGCACCCAGAATGATTCTAAGGCATTTAAATTGAATTTTATTCAGCTTGTCAGATGCTGATTTATTTATTGGTTCCAAAACAAATAAGCCATAGTCCATATGGCTACGAACTATGGCATTATATAGAAGTTTAAGTGAATATGGGTGAGCTCCCCACCAAACGCCTGACACCGCACGAAGGACATTAATGCCCTTCTCACATTTTTTAATAATATGCTCTGTATGAGAAACTCCGTTCAGTCGGTTATCGAGTACGACTCCTAAAAATTTAGCCTTATCTACAAAGCTAATACGTTGATCCAGACAGACAGCCACTGGCCAAGATAATGCAAAGCAGAGTTGAGACGAAATGTAATATCTTCTACTGAATTTGATCGATAATAAATTGCAATGTCATCAGCAAACTATAAAACGTTACGAAAATTGTTAACAGATAATTCGAGATCGTGAGTGTAAATGCTGTAAAGCAGAGGACTAAGGCCAGAGCCCTGGGGGAGACCTTTCCAGACAAGTCTGGGGGGAAGAGATATGGATTGATGTTTTACAACTATAGATCTGCAGAAAAGCAGATTACATATGAAATGAATCATCCTCGGAGGCATACTCAGCTGGTGCAATTTTTGCCTGAGTAATGGGAGAAGAACATTGTCATATGCAGAAGCTACATCCAGAAAAACACCCACAAGGTACTCTCCTTTTACAAAGGCTATTCGAATATCTGTTGAAATAATGCTGAGACTATCGATGGTGCTCAATCCCTTTCGAAAGCCAAATTGAGAGGGTGAGAGTATATTTCTGCTTTCCATTATCCACTCCAGACGGTTCTTTAGCAAATGTTCAGTTATTTTTGCTAAGGTGGATGACAGTGCCATGGGTCTGTAAGAGTTAGAATCTGAAGGATTCTTGCCAGGTTTCAAAATGGGTATGTCGCCGCGAAGATTATTTAAGAATTAAATTATAAGTTGATTTAATTTAAAATCTATTTATTAATTATTGTTATTATTTACATTAGTAAACATCAATAATTAGAATGGTTTTTGACTTATGAAAAACAAATTCCAGATTTAATTAAATGGTTTTGACTACCCACTTGTAAAAAGTGTGTATTATAATGGTTTCATTGTTTTGCTTATAGAAAAAGCTTTTTAGTTTTAATTGCTTGTAAAATTGCTTGAATAAAATTTGGATCTATTAAGATGATAAATAATAATTATAATTTGTTAAATGTATTAAAATGCTAAGCTCTGTAGCGACATCTATGAGAAGCTTGAAAAATGTGTTTTTATCGTGTTACGTTTAATGGTGAGGGTAAATGAAGGAAAGGCAGGGTGATTTGTTAAAAAATGATTCAGTCAAGTGTGGGATTTTGAGCAGAAAACATTGTAAGTAAAATCTATGACAGTTTTAATAAAATTATTGGATTAATATTTTGTTAGCTTGTTTTTTTTATTGCCGTAACCTTTTACATTAGAATATTTCTATTATTCTATTAATTTACTAACGTAGTATTTCAATAAGTAAGAATTGTTTAAATAATTAGTTTATCCTATTACAAATACTAGTTATATGGCTATATCAGAATCGATGGCCCAAATGAGGTCAGCAATTCTGCTTATTTTTTTTTATATGCCTACTTGGTCGATTTTGCGACAGGTATTATTAACTGTGATTTCCAAGAATCTGGAATAACACCTGTCATGTAAAATTGATTAATTATATTTAAAAAGACTTTCTTAGAATTTTCATTTAAGTGTGTGACAAAAGAATAAGGAACACCATCTTCTCCAGGAGAAGAATCTGTGAGACCGGACAGAGCACATTGAAGCTCAGAAAATGAAAATGGGGCATCCATTTCATCTGAAATGGGTGCAGGAAAAGAAGAAAGAAAGTTATCCTGAAAAGGTACGAAGGGGGGCGCAAGTTTATCAGCAAAATTGTTGAGCCATTCTGATGGATTATTGGAGGTAGGATTGACAGAATTCAGGGAACGACGAAATTTTTTAAGTTTTAACCAAACTAAGTAAGAAGGAGAACGAGGGGAAAGGGATTGACAAAAATCAACCCAGCCAAGTTTTTTCTTTTTAGAAATTAAAGAGACTAGCTCTTTAATTTAGCGTCTAACCGTTGGTATCTTTGAAAATTCAAAGGAGACATAGACAGAGAATATGAATGCTCTGCCTCCGTTCTTTGTGTAGTTAAGCGGGTGCATTCCCCACCAGGGGGTGGAAAGCACCAACTTTTTAGGAAAATGTTTTTTTAGGGAAGTTAAAATCTGCAGCAGTTAAAAGAGCCTTAAGGAATGATTCGTAGTAAAAATTGATATTTTCATCGCCTCCAGGCTCAGAAAGAGAGTCCAATATGTCATCAACAGAACTAGCATAGTCTAACCAGTTTACATTTTTAAGGGAATATTTAAGGAGTGGATTTGGGGTAATAGAAGAAATGGAATTTTGGTTAAAGGAAAGAAGAATAGGGAAATGATTACTGCCAAAAGTGGAAGGCAGGACATTCCAGGAGAGTTGAGAAGCAAGAGAAGGAGAAGATAAGGATAAATCTACTGCAGTCTTAGGGTTCTGCGAAGGGTAAACTCGACGTGTCGGCGAACCATCATTAAGGATGCAAAGATTGACATCATCAACAATATCCACCAACAAGTGAGCAAACCCATCACTATAATGACAACCCCATGCAGTATGATGGGCGTCGAAGTCCCCCATCACAAGGATAGGATGAGGAAGTAAAGATAGGATAGAGTGAAGTTCAGGGATAAAAGTAGAGGATGGATGGGGAATATACAGAGAAAGAAAGAAAATGTTAAGGAATTTAACAGCAACAGCACTAAAATGCTGGCTGTGGGGGGAGAGGGATTTGAGAGAAAGGAATTGAATAACGGATAAAAAGGACACTACCTGCATACCCATCACTTCTGTCATCCCTCAAACAGGAAAAACCGGGAACCCGAAACCGAGAACCAGGAATTAACCATGTTTCCGAGATGGCAATAATGGAGGGACTATACAGGTTGATAAGGGAGAGTAATTAATGTTTTTGGGACGGATGCTTTTACAGTTCCACTGAAGGAATCTGGTTGGGGCCATTTTTAAGGACGAGAAGTAATTGGGACAGGTTATCGGCAACGTTGGACGGTAAAGGAACATCGCTACATGCTGTAACAATGTTGAGGATCATTTGTGAAAGGAGTTCTAGAAGGTTTGTTGTATGGTTGGTAGGAATAGGATCCACATTGCTGTTCAGGGCACAACCATTGGGAGTGGAAGAGGGACAGTTACCCACTATGGCTTGGTGGGCTTGTTTATCAAACCCTTTACCAAGGGGGGCTCTGGGACGGACGGGTCTAACTACAGTTTTACGGTAGGATTGGACAAATTTATTTTCAGAGGGAATGGTTTTAGAAGAGCTGGAGTTAACATAAATGGGTGGGGAAAACATCTCTTTAGGAATCTCTGCATAGGATCTTCGGACTGGTGGGAATCTTGCGGATGCTTCAATATAGGAGACATTATCGGAAGCCATGACCAACTTGATCGAGTGCTGTCGTGAATATTCAGGGCAATCTTTATCAGAGGCAAAATGTTTGCCTGAACAATACAGACATGTGGCATTTTCCTTGATGACATTACATGTCTCACCAGTATGCTGTTGGGAGCATTTAAAACATCTTGGTTTCGATCTGCATTGAGTTTTTACATGACCATAGCGGCAACAGCTTAAACACATAATAGTAGGTAAATTGTAGGTCTCTACAGGAAGGGAAGTGTGATAGGAGTAAACTTTAGAAGGCAGAATTTTCCCCCTAAAAGTTACAACAATGGTTTGGGTAGGAACCCAAGTAACGACTCCCTCATTAGAAACTTTGCGATTCAAACGTCTTGCTTTCAAAACTTCACCTCC
This sequence comes from Hypolimnas misippus, assembly GCA_037950945.1. NCBI lineage: Eukaryota > Metazoa > Arthropoda > Insecta > Lepidoptera > Nymphalidae > Hypolimnas > Hypolimnas misippus. Next base: position 2,309,070 of record JBBEEQ010000007.1, read on the forward strand.
ATCGACCATTCCACAGGAACTCCTTTAACTAGACCCATTCTTGTAACATTGTAAGTTGGGATAATCGCTTTATATTTACATAGGCCTAAAATGGGATTATTTAAGAAGTCATTTGCTGCTTGCCACGATGAGAACTCCACAGATATTTTGTTTCGGCCTATGTTCTTTACTCCATCATTTATAATTGAGCTAATTTTATGCTTGTGTAAAAATTGCCCAAATGTAATAGCCCGCATAGTAGTTCCTGGAGATGGGTCTGCGACTTCCCGTGATACATGGACGATGAAGGGACCTTTGTCGTCACTAGAGTACTTTTTAGGACCTTCTGACAAACAAGGATGAACGTATATTGACTGGATCGATGGAGTTGCGGTAGATGGGTGGACTATGGTTTTCTTCGCTGACGAATCAATCACAGCACTTTCGTTAGGACGTTTACGAGATTCAGGCAGAGAATTAGAGGGGGACGGGTCACACACAACAGATGAGCCTCCAGGATCGGGAGGTTCGGGAGGCCGATCGACATCCATTTTAATTTAAAAACTAGTATTTAAATATATTAGCTAATATAGAACAAAAAATACAGAGTACACACTTACCGCAACCAATACTGTTAGGAAATAACGATAAACAATAAAAACAAACTATTTTCACAGTGAATACAGAAAGAAAAACGAAAAAGAAACAACTAAATCTCTCTAACACGTGTGTCAACCAGAGCCAACGCAAGCGAAAAAAAAACGTCATGAGTTTCAACGCTGGTATTCTGTGGCTGCCAGTTACTACGCACGTCACGTCGTAGGTAGTGAGAAATTTCGTCATGAATTAATAAAAAATAAAAATTAGAAATGTGTGATTCCATAACTTACAATAATTAATATTAGTCTAACCTTAAAATTAGTAAATTGTTAACTGTTTAAATTAGTAAATTGTTATCTGGGGGGAAAGGAGTCAAAAGCAAATAGAGAAATTCGAAAAAGAATGTACCGATAGACTAAGTAAAATAAATCTCCCATACGAGCTTTCTGAGTGTTGCGATTGTACTTGTAATAATTCCGAGCATAAAAACATTATAAGTAAATTGTACAGTGTCGTTCATGCTTTACTGGAGTCTTCTGTGGTGGGTCGACAAACTAGTGGGCGTGTAACAAAAAAGAAGGTAACAGGGTGGAATATGCACGTAGCTGAGGCGCACCGGGAGGCTAGACAGAAATTTTTGTTATGGTTGTGGCACGGTAAGCCAAATGCCGGGAGAATTTATATGCAAATGTGTAAAGCTAGAAAATTTTTTAAGTCTCGTCTGAAATGGTGTCAAAACCACGAAGACCAGATTAAAATGGACATTTTGGCTTCACATCATTCTAAAAATGATTTCAGGGGTTTTTGGAAGCACACAAATATGTTAAACAGTCGACCGTCTCTTCCGGTGAGTGTCAGCGACGTGTGTGAGCCTGATGAGATTGCTAATCTTTTCATGAACCACTTCTTTGTCGAGTCACCACTCGGACCTTCTCAGTCGATGCTTGATGTTGAAGAAAGCAATAAAATAGTGCTTTTGTTTGGCTATAAAGAAATTGCCCACACCATTAAGCATATGACAAGAGGTAAATCTTCCGGGTCACGATGGACTCAGTATCGAGCATTTACAAAATGCTGGACCACATTTACCTAAAGTGCTGAGTTTGTTGTACAACCAATGTGTAACCCATAGCTTTATGTCTGCTGAAATGATCCGCACTATAGTGGTGTCTATCGTAAAAAATAAAACCGGTGACCTAGCCGACAAAAATAACTATCGGCCAATCTCGCTGGCAACGGTCATCGCTAAGGTATTTGACAGCGTGCTTAACACTCAATTAACCAAGTTCATTAAGCCTCACGACAATCAGTTCGGTTTTCGACCCGGACTGTCTACAGAAAGTGCTGTATTGGGTGTTAAGCATGCTGTCACGTACTACGCTAGGGGTATGACGCCAGTTTACGCCTGTTTTCTAGACCTATCAAAAGCTTTTGACCTGGTTTCATACGACATTTTATGGAGCAAGCTCAGTAAAGTTAATGTACCACCGGAACTCACTTATATCTTGAAGTATTGGTATAGAAACCAGGTCAACAATGTGCGATGGGCTGGCGTCTTATCGCGTCCGTATGGGTTGGAATGCGGGGTGAGACAGGGGGGTTTGAGCTCGCCAACACTTTTCAACCTTTACATTAACGAGTTGCTCGATGAGCTCAGCGGCACCAGAGTTGGCTGTTACATTGACGGAGTTTGTTGTAATAACATTAGGTATGCTGATGATATGGTGCTGCTAAGTGCCTCCATCTGTGGACTTCGTAAGTTAATTGACCGTTGTGAAGCCTATGCGGTAAGGCATGGACTTATTTATAATGCCAAGAAAAGTGTGTTCATGGTCTTTGAGGCTGGGGGTAAAACACCAGACAAAATCCCGTCTCTTTTATTGAATGGCACTGCACTTGAAAGAGTGTTCCAATTCAAGTATCTTGGGCATATATTAACGCCCAGTCTCATAGACGATGCAGATATTGAGAGAGAACGAAGAGCGTTGGCTGTGAGGGCGAATATGTTGGCTCGCAGGTTTGCACGTTGTTCAAGTACCGTAAAAAGTACTTTATTTAGAGCTTACTGTACAACTTTTTACACTTGCAGCCTGTGGGTTAATTACTCGCAAAAAGCATACAACGCTCTTCGTGTACAATATAATAATGCTTTCAGAATGCTGATGGGATTACCCCGCTCTTGCAGCGCATCAGGGATGTTCGCTGCTGCGCGAGTAGATTATTTTTACACCATAATGCGAAAGAGAGGTGGATCCCTAGTGCGTAGGCTGTGGGGTAGTGCTAACAGCATTCTTGAAATGATTTCGAGCAGGCTGGACTGCACATACGTGAATCATTGCTGCTCCATTTCTAGTGGAATGGCGCGGCAATGAATTACGTAGTAATAGAAATGTTTAATCTTAAGTTACTAACATAGAAACTAAGTCTGTAATACTAACAATTTGAGTCATGGTTACTTTTAATAAAATTATTATTATTATTAACCAGAGTTGCAGTGTATAGTAGCTGAGAGCAAATAATCTAACAAAGAATATTATTGAAAACTAGAATAAATATACCTAAGACATAAAAGCTACAGTGGGTAAGTTAAAAATATAATTTCTTAGTATCATTATAAAATGATTTTGTGAGTGACATTATTGTGTTATTATTTAATGGGGCTATTGGCTTCTGTCTGCGGAAATTAACTTAGTAAATATCATATGATAAATTATAATTGCATTTTAGATTGGGATTTCAATAAAACAATGAAAAGATACATCGAGCAACCAGCATAATGTATGACAAAAGTTCTGAAATTGCTTTAATTGAAATTGCTGATAAGCAGTCATAAGCACCGCCACCTTGCCAAGTGGCCATATCAATAAGGTAAGAATTTACACACGACCAACACACGGCACGCATAATGTAAAATATGTTTAATTATGACTGAGTTCGTAAATTCATTAAATGCAATTTAAATTTGTTTCTAAATACATTTATTGTTTTTAGGTTTCGAAAAGGTTGCGGCAGGTTGTTCCAGCACTTTGTCGCCGTGTAAATAAAACTACCTCGAAAGGCTGCGGTCTTATATAATGGCATGATCAACGAGTATGACGAGGCTCGTGTTTCGTGTGTTAGCCTCTGTTCGCAAGCCCATTTTAATTTGTGATAGAGGTATGGAGGCATTTTGTAATTCACTATCCCGAACAATAAAGTCGCGAAATGTAATTGTCTGCGATAGTCCATCTTCAACATCTTAGCAGAGTTCAAAAATGGCGTAACATGTGAGCGTGGTGGAATGTTAAAACAGTATCTAGCACAGGCATTTTGTACTTTTTGGATAAGATTCTTAGTCAACAACAACAAGCAACCTGGGACCTGTTACAATGTCAGCATAGTTTAACTTTGACAGTACAAGAGCCTCGCATAAATCTATTCTTACTTTAGGGGTTATATATTTTCGTATTTGATATAATAGTTTTAAACGATAAAAACAGTAACTAACAGAGAGCATAATGTGTTTATCGAATCGTAGATTCTCATCCATTACAACTCCCAGATTGTGTGTTTCTGTAACACGTTCGACCTCAATGTTATTAAGTTTTATAGTTGGTGATAAGATTGCAATTTTCCGTATCTGAGTTGGCGTACCCAAAATCATGAATTTGGTTTTCTTCGGATTTAACATTAAACAATTTGAATTGGACTATGCAGTAATTCTTATTAAATCTTCATTGATTTTATTTAAAGCTATGTGTAAGTCTGTAGGTTTAAAGGATATGTATAATTGTACGTCATCGGCGTAAATATGATAATTACAGTGTTTAATGGAATTGATGATATCGGCACAATAGAGAGAAAAGAGCACAGGCCCAAGGATCGAGCCTTGTGGCACCCCTCTTGTGGTAGCTCTACTACTGGAAACACATTTAGACCCATCCTCCCGAGTTACTTCTACGACCTGTGATCTATTATTGAGATAACTGTCAAACCATCTAATAGTGTCTGTGCTAAATCCGTAATAATGGAGCTTGGCTAATAATAATGTTAAATTTATAGTGTCAAATGCACGTGAAAAGTCGAGAAGTACCAAAATGGTGCCTTCTCCGGAATCTTGTGCTCTTAATATATCAACTACGTTAGCTAGAGCTGTAGTAGTACTTCTACCTTTTCTGAATCCTGACTGAACACATGGAAGTATGTCACAACTTTCTTAATATTGTGTAAGTTGAGAACACACAACTTTTTCTAAAACTTTTGATGGGATGGGTAGAATACTAATGGGCCGGAAATCACTTATATTTTGGGGGTTATTAATTTTGGGAACGGGTTTTACAATTGCTTTCTGCCATAGTTCAGGAAAGGTACAAGTCCGTATAAATGTATTTACTATATTTACAATGGTATCCAAAATATACGGCAAACCACATAAAATCATATCTATAGAAATACCATCAGCTCCTATCGCTTTAGATTTAATACTCCGTAGAGTTTTTAAAATTGTTATCTCATCTACCTGTTTTAGAACAAAGCAATTTGAGAAATGTCTATTATTAGTGTAGTCATGTATATCACTAGATGCCACGTCACCATTTCCGGGCAAGGTTAGAAAAAATCTACTTAGATTATTCGGTTCTGACAAATGATCTGGTAGACACGTGGTATCCCGTTTTTTATTATATGCTAAAATATTCTTTAAATGCTTCCACATGTACTTCGGTCTCTTAGCGTTATTATTTATGAATTGAGTAAAATATGCACTCTTCTCTCTATGAATTGCCATTTCAACTTCGGACTTCAAATCCTTATAGTATGCTATGTGAGTATCTTTCTGAGTATGTCGCGATCTTATGTGTGCCTCATTTCGAGTACGAATCATTTCATTGATGTTGTAAGTAATCCACGGATATTGGGACTCTTTAAAAAGTCCACATAACAGGGGTGCTAAGGAATCGAAAACAGATAATAAAATACTATTAAATTGAGTAACAAGACTATTGATGTCATATACATATATTAAGACATTGTTGATTGAAATTTGTTAAATAGTTTTTGAGATCATTTTCATTAATGCTACTAATTTTTCTATAAGATTTTCGAAGAGGCTTAGGTTTATATTTGCGTATATTAAATTCAAATGATAAGAACGCATGACTGCTAAGTTCACGTGCATAGTCTACCCATACTTCACTAGTGTTACCATCTACACAGACTAGATCTATTAATGTCTCACTGTGAGTTGTAAAGTGAGTAGGCTTATTAACAATCTGTTTTAGATTCGTGTACATTAAGAACTCACATAGCGTACGTGTACAGTAATTATCAGATTCGTAAAAATTAATATTAAAATCACCCATCAGAACTACATGGTCATAAACAGGAAGTGTAGTAAACATTTCCGTAAGGACTTCAAAGAAAATACGTGGTTTTAGCCAAGGAGGTCGATATGCAGTGCCGATCACTAACTTTTCCCCCCCCCACGCTCACACTAAGCCACATTTGTTCTATGTCCGGAGATGTTGAAGGTTGAATGAGGGTTCGTGCTGTTATTCCTCGTCTAACGTAGTAGCCCACACCACCACCAAGGCCACGCACTTCAGCAGGACGCGGCTTGTGGCGCAAACGATATCCCGGAATATTTGGTGCTCGCCCTTCCTCACCCTCTCTCAACCAAGTTTCATTTAAGGCCAGAATGTCTACATCATGGCGGTTAATAGCCAACATGAATTCGTCATGGCGTGTCCCCAGAGATCCTGGATTCAAAAAACCAATTCTTAACTTACGTAACCCAGGCATTGAACATACAAACTTTTCTAACTAACTCAATAATGTCGAAATATGAAAATATATTCATGTTAAAGTATATAATTATAAATACATGTGAATATGTATATCCAGTAAAAATCAATATAATAAAGTAAAAATGGAATAGCGATGATGTATAATGTATTGTATAAGTATAATAAGAATTGCCAATATTCTATGATGAACTGTGTAATAAAAACTTGGGCATCCCACTGATAACATAAACAAAGCAACTATATACGAATATAAAATAAAGTGATAATGTTAAAAGTAATTCGTAATTAAGGACTAAAGTAAACAAAGAAAAATGGCGAATATTACGTCTCACAACATTGACTGAGCGCTCAGTATATTTGTATAAAATTATACTGACTAATCTATACTGTTGTAAAAAAACTTTTTTATATCTGTGTCTACACGAATACGATAGATAGGTGTGTCAGTGTTCCGTCGAACAAATATTTTCCCCCCTCTCGTCCACACAAAACGCCAGCCCCTCTTGTTACCTTCCTCTTTTGCCCTAAACAAAAGGTAACGATTGTAAGGTGTGAGCCGCTCGTTAATGAAATATCGTCTCGGCTCGCCATCAATGACGCCGGACGTGTCAACACTGCGCCTCACCCGCGCTGCCCGTAGCAGGTTGTCGCGCAGTGAGCGGCGCGTCACCCGCACCACGATGGGACGCGGGCGCATTCGCTCGCCGTCAGCCGCCACAGATCGCCGAGGTCCCGATCGCTCTGCACTCACGATGTCTTGTTCGGTGAGATCAATGCCGACTTTTCTAGCAGATAACAGCACTATGCTGTTGACATTCTCTCCAGGCTTTTCCATGATGCTAGCTAACTCGAGATCTGTTGCTAAATGTTCCTGCTCCCTATCATTCATTTGCATACGCAAGCGCGATATTTCCGCTTTAGTACTTTCTTCAATTTGGTTTTGATTGTTTATGTCATCTTTCTCCAAAGCTGAAATTCTACTTTCTACGGTATTAAGGCGACTATTGAATTCCGACGTGATTGTCGAGTTAAGCCGAGAGACCTCTTCCCGAAAAAAAGTCATTTCCCGGTATACAGATGCCATCTCTTTTCTTAATAATCGTATCTCCTGCAACAGTGCTGCCGTCGTGTCTTCGCCAATGTTGGCATCCGCGAAAGTATCATCCACGGCATCCTCGGGATAATGGGAAGGAGCCTGAATGTACACAATTTAGTACTCGATTTGCAATCACGGCATATCCATTTTCCGTTTATTTTAGTGTCTGGGCTGATATTAAGACAGACTCGGTGATAGCGGGAAGCACATTTTAAGCATTTAACGCCATCTGTTGTAGCAAGGAATTTGCCACAGTGCTTGCACTTATTTCCCATAATAATTGATATGTGATACTATGCAGTGTTACAGATGATTACTAGATGGCGTTGTAATTATTTTGCAAATTGTTATTAATAAATAATTCGTTTAATTAACATAAAATCCTATCCATCACTTCCAAAGCTGCCGGTAATGATAACATTACCCGGGATATGCTTATACCTATCCTTGATTATCTCAATCCTATTATCACACACATATTAAATTATTCCTTTGAATCGAAGACTTTTCCAACGGCTTGGAAGTTAGCCCATATGATTCCTTTACCTAAGGTATCATATCCCTCCTCGCTTTCTCAATTTCGACCTATTTCTATTTTGCCTATCCTATCAAAAGTCCTGGAAGACGTTGTGTACAAGCAATTGTCTTCATTCCTTTCAATTAACCACCTTCTTAGTCCTTTTCAATCTGGTTTCCGTTCTGCTCACAGTACTTCCACCGCACTACTCAAAGTCACTGAAGATATTCGCTGGGCTATGGATAAAAAAGAATTGACTATTCTTATTTTACTGGATTTCAGCAATGCGTTTAATTCAGTGGACTTTGATGTTTTGCTTGCTATCCTTCGCTCACTTAACATTGGTCTTCCTGTGATGGATTGGTTCCAGTCTTACCTTCGTGGTCGTCAGCAGATGGTAAAGTCTGACGAGGCATCCTCAGAATGGGCTGATCTATCTGCTGGCGTCCCACAGGGCGGCGTACTTTCTCCTCTTCTGTTTTCAATATTCATTAATGAAATCACCAAAGTTATCTCTTCTCGCTACCATCTCTATGCAGACGATTTACAACTTTATAGACACGCCACCTTGTCAGACCTGAGCTCGGCCATAGATGCTATCAACTGTGACCTAAACAGTATCATGACTTGGGCCAAATCTTTCGGGCTCCTTGTTAATCCCTTAAAATCGAAGGCTATGATTATAGGTAGCAAAGGGCTTCGAAGCAAAATTGACTGGGGCAACCTACCTAGTATAACCTACGATGGAACCCAAATTGCATATAGTGACCAATTAGTGAATCTAGGGTTAATTATGGATTGCAATCTCTCGTGGCGAGCGCAGGTTAATGAAGTCAGTAAGCGTGTTCACTACTCATTGCATTCTCTCAAACGTTTGCAGAATTTTCTACCCTTTCAAACAAAAATTTTACTTGCACAGTCACTCCTTCTTCCTATCCTCGATTATGCTGATGTTTGCTATCTTGATGCGAATGAGGAGCTACTTGACAAATTAGACAGACTTCAAAATTTGTGCATTCGTTTTATCTATGGACTGCGCAAATTTGATCATATTTCTCAATTTCGACGTCACTTAAAATGGCTCCCTATCCGTCTTCGCCGGAACTTGCACATCTTAACACTTCTCTTCAATGTCCTGAAAAATGCATCGCCTACTTACTTACATGAGCGTTTTCTGTTATGTCCTCCTCGCGACCGACCATTACGCTCATGTGTCTCAATTAAATCACTTGAGGTTCCTTTTTTCAACACAATCTATTATGGCAACTCTTTTACTGTTCTCGCCGCGCGCCTCTGGAACTCTCTTCCCAATAGCATATTCTACAATAATCCTAATACTAATTCTTTTAAAATCAGAGTTAAGCAGCACTTTCTTTCCACTTCAATTTAATTTTATATATACATATATATATATATATATATATATATATATAGACTTATATATAATCATGTATATATATACATATATATATATATATATATATGTATATATATACATGATTATATATAAGTAATGGTATTTAATGATATTATGGGTATTTAAGTAGTTTATTTTTTTTTTTTATTAGCCACTATAATAAAAACTGTTCAATTGATCTATGTATTCTATTTTAATTTTATACTATTGGAACCATAGAATGAGCTGTCACTCCAACGACGTGACGTGACGTGATTACCCATGACGTGACGTGATTACGAATCTGATCAGACGTGATCTCGCAATGTTTGTTGTTTAATTTTATTATAATCGAGCAATAATTCACTTTGCGCGAAGTGTGTAAATAAGTCTGTTCGGGCGGATCGATAGGTGAGTCATCCCCGCTCACATTGCACCCGGGCAGTCGCGATAACCCGCCGGCGCTGTTAAGTTTTGTATTAACGTATTCAATATCGTAAGTTTACGCAGATAATATTACTGACCATCGTTACATACGACTCGCTGCCATGGCCGGAATGCCATGTTTGGGGCCAAAAATGCTAACTAGGGGTTTATGATCCGTTCGCAACGTGAAACGCCTACCATATAAATATTGGTGTAATTTTTTTAAACAAAATACAATTGCAAGCGCCTCACGATCGATCTGTGAATAATGCTTCTCGGTCTCTGTTAGCGCGCGCGATACGTAGACTACCGGCCGCTCGGCGCCCCCCGCACTATGGGAAAATCGCGTATGTTTCGTCTCAAAACTCCGTATCTCAGTTATTTCAAAACTAAATGATCTGTAATTTTGCACACATATACGTGAAAGTATAAGGTTCAATAGAAAAAATAATAATTTTGAAAATTATGTATATTAATTTATTTAAAAAATAAAACTTAAAAAAATAATTTTTTTTTTTATTTTACTTACATAAAATAGAATTAAATATCATTGTACAAACAGTATCTAACGAGAAAAAAATAATGTACAAAATTCAACAAGCTCCTACAGATTTTCGTTGACAGCAAGAAGGGACTTCGCTTCATCGAAAAGTTCTTTCGATATTGTTTCTGAGGTATTTCTTAAACTTGATATATATGGATCAGAAGTGTACAATAAGGTATGGAACACGTATGTATTGGTAGCCGCTCTTGAACACTTTCTAGAATGATGAAGTCTAAAGTTTTTGTAATCCTTGTTGCGGGATTCTTGAGCGTCTTCGGACAATTGTCCGATAGGTAAAATAGCATAGTAGTCAATGATTTTTTTCTCCATGAATAAGTATTTTATGTACGGAGGAAGGCATATAATACCAATTATAAATATTTACGTACAGTTGGGCGGTACTATATGCGTATTTACCGAACTTTTTTGAATCAATAGCTATTCCAGATGACATAGTTTGTAGTATAATGTACATTCGTTTTATAAGTTCTACGTCTACACCTGTAATGTCTGCAGAGCAAGAGTAATTCTGAAAAAATCTCCGAGCTGTGTTTCCGTCATTACTATTTCCAGTGCCTTGTCGAGGTTTATCGATATGTAGTCCCATTTCCTCCCTAAACCGCTTTTGTACCAGTTTTTTCTTTTCTTCTTTGCTTTTTTTATTTTCTGATGTAGTGGCTGACCATTTTTGAAAAGACAAGTTATAGGAAATGTGTAAAATCATCTCCATACTTCTAATCCAAGCGTGTAGTGTTGACAGTCCATATTGAAATGAACCTTCATTCACATCTCGTGTCCTAACTGCCTCTAAGTTATTCATTTGTCAAGGAGTAGCACCACAATATGTACAAGAAGCGCTCGAAGAAGTTTCAGTTAATACTTGTGCTACTTTACCATCAATCATGGTTAAAAATAGGTTATTACTCATAACCTATTTTTAACCATGAATAACCATTTCAATTACTTCACCATTCTTATTTATCACGGAAGGAGACAGGTTTTCAATTTGATTTTTGATATCAGCCACAACAGACGCGGTTTTTTTCAGGAGTTTCTTTGGCAAATTCTATCAATATAGGTCTGCCATATCTTTCGGATGAGCAAGTTTCATTTTTCCAAATAACAATATTAGTTGTCTCATCTATGAGTTTAATGGGTACAAGTGAAGCAATAAAAAGATTCGCGTCTGATATGAAATCGCTTTCTTTGGGCAAAATTTGCTTGTATTCACTTTGCCCTGATGACCCGTCACAACCCCATTTGCAGAATAGTTTCAACTGTCTTAAACGGTTTTTGTAAACTGAACCAATTAATAATATACGTGCCACCGTATGATCCAATAAGTCCTGCAAATTGACTTTTGCACTTATGTTAGTAATGTTTATGCTCGAATCTGGTGGGTAACACATCTTCTTCGCTTCGGCTAAAGTTGGATACGAAGGAAACACTGAGCAGTTTTTGTCCGCCAAACATATTCGAAGTTTCCCATACTGTTTTTAGGGTTCCGTACCTTAAAAGGAAAAACGGAACCCTTATAGGATCACTTTGTTGTCCGTCTGTCTGTCTGTCTGTCTGTCTGTCTGTCGGGATGTCAACCCTTTTTTCTCAGAAATGCATGGACGTATCATGTTGAAATTAATATCATATACTCAAGTCTACAATGACATGCGGCCGTGAAAATATTAAAGTTCTAAGTCAACGCAATCAAAAGATAATGGAAAATATGTCTTATATTTTGACCATTTTAGCGTTTTCGCAAGGGAATCAAAACCTATAGGGTACTTCCCATTGACCTAGCACGATGAAATTTGGCAAGAAGTAAGATCTTATGGTACAAATAAAGGAAAAAATCTGAAAACTGTAATTTTTTGTTTGTATGTTTGTCTGTTTGTAAGTTTGTCTTTCAACCTTTTTCTCAGAAACGCGTGAAGGTAACAAATTTTTATCAACGTCAAGTACTCACAGTTGTAATTACTAAAAGCTGTGAAAAAATCAAACTTCTAAGTTAACGCAATCAAAAGATACGGTCATTTATATCACATATTTTAAGTATGATAGCGTTTTTAACGTTTTCGCAAGGGAATCAAAACCTATAGGGTACTTCCCATTGACCAAGCATTATGAAATTTGGCCAGGAGCAAGGTCCTTTAGTATACATAAAGGAAAAAATCCGAAAACTGTAAATTTCTGTTCGTGTGTCTGTCAGTCTGTACGTCTGTCTTTCAACCTTTTTCTCAGGAACGCGTAAATGTATCAAGTTGTAAATTGGTCAAGCGGAAAATATATTAATCTTAGAATTAAAATTATATGTACTTGTAACAAATTAATATAGAAGTTGACCATGGTCAAAAAAACAATTTTACAAACACTGAGAAGAAATTTGTATCAATACGAAAACATTAAAAAGCAGCAAACCTTTATAAACAACGCAATGCAATCTATATATCGCAGCTAACAAAATGATAGCGTGATGCAGCGTACAGCTAATGCCATCTATTACAACATTATGACATTAACTGTGATATAATTCTGCTCGATTAATAAAAATTTTTATTTTAATTATTATTTAAACGCGCTAAAAATTATAAAATAAACTTTTCATTTAAAAGTTTTATCGTCCATTTATAACGTCATTACGTAATTAACATTCAATATAAGAGCTTCACGTGATTTGATTTAAGTACTCGTATTGACTTAGTACGAAAATTTTAAAATTAAATTCAAACAGATCGAGTTATTTAATTTACTTATTTATCTACATATATAAGTCTTCTGGTTATTAGTAATATAATTAGTTATTTATAAATAAACAATTAGTTTTGTTCGAATTAAGGACTAATTATTTTCGTCTTGGCAACACTAATACATATTTCGATATTTTGATTGATAATGTAAATCTAAACATTTTACGAACGTAGTGCAGGGGTAGTGGAGTGTAGTAGAATATAAATAAAAATAAAACGAGAATAAAATATAATATAATTATGTTGTTAATGTCAGTCAACAAGTTAGTTCATTGAAATTGTCAAGAGATGGCGCTAGGTGTATCCTGAATCGCGCTATAACTTTTTTTTTTGATAGTATAAGGTGTATTAGTACTTAAAATAAAATTTTCTGTTTCCATAGATTGCATCCATGATCGTGTTTTAAATTAAAGTGCTTCTAAGAAGTTTCAAAATAGTTTTTTGGACGTGATCCATATTTACATAATATTTGATTATATTTAAGCGACTTCTAAAAAGGAGTGTTTTCAATTCGACCTTGTATTTAATTTTTTTTTTATGTTTGTTCGCCGATTACGCCGCCATTTGGGTGCCGATTTTCAAAATTTTTTTTTTGTTTGAAAAGGTATACTTCCAAGGTGGTCCCATTGTCTTTAGGTCAGGATCAGATGATGGGATCCTGGTGAAATTGAGGGAACTCCTCAAATATTATAGGCAAGCGTATACCGATTTAGGTATTTTTGATAGTAACTTATGTTGGAACTGATGATGAAGACCACAAATGGCGTAGATGGGTTAGTCTTATATAGATTTCTATAAGTTTGTACGGAACCCTCGGTGCGCGAGTCCTACTCGCACTTGACCAGTTATTTGTTAAGGTCTAAGTCAATAAATATCCGTAGTGCTTCTTCCTTTGTAAAAGGTATAACGTCTTCAGGGTGCTCAGTTATGAATTTAAGAAAGTTTTTCTTATCATTTTTTGACACTGTTCGTATAATATTAACAATTGTGGCCTCCTCCGCCTCACCCATAGACCGCAACTCCTGAGCATATCCATTGAGCACACAGTCCAAACCGTACTCTTGTATTAATTCCGTGTTTTTTCGTTTCTTTGGTTTTTCTGAAGATGCTTCGTATGGTTTCGATGGTCTGCCACCTGCACTGCTTCCAGACGTATTAGGGTCATTAACTGTGACTCGACACTCCAGTGGAACACGAAATTCACCATTTAACCAATCGACGTTCTTACTTTCAAAGTGTTCTTTTTTCGGGATGCATTTCTCCAGCGTTCGTTACATTTAAATACCAAGTTTCTTTGAATGTAGGAGACCACAGTAGCCATATCCTCTGGTGACAAATTGAAATTTTCTTGCAAGTAGTCTTCTATATTATTCTCATTTATTAACAAATTGCACAACTCTCGCTTACTACAAACAAATTCACCTATTATTTTCAAATCAGATAACTTCTGTGAATATTTTAAAATAGGTAATAACTATTTTTTTAAGGCAACTGAATTTCCGACGATCAATTGTGAATGTTTCAGGGTTCGCCTTTCTTTTATAGGCCAATGAAATAGTGCTATGTGCAAAAGATAAGAAACTAATATTTGGACTCTTCCCATAACCCACCTGTTTTTAATTTGACCCTAATGGATAAAGTGACCATATTTTATCAAATAATGTGGTCAAAACTTTATCAAAACCACAAATAACTATTAATAATAATCATCATTGTAATGACCATTTTATCAATTTGACCTTTATAGATAACAGATATCGTGAGATGTGATAAGTAAAAAGATACTGGAAAAAGAAAAAAATAAAATTTTTATCTCGCGATATGTTTTGGCACCGTGTCAGAAAAGGCGCAAGTATGCGCAACTTTTTTTTATCCTTGTGTAAACTAATATATAAAGATCGTAATACAACAAATATCTCGACAGCGGCAAACGGATAAGTCTCGTTAAAAAAAAAGTAACCCGAAAATTATACCATCTTAAACTATATTGGTTAATTTTAATTAATTTATTTATTATACATAATATTATTTGAGAACCGTATGAGGAGATTATGAGCAAAAATGTATAATACTTATATATTTATATCAAAAACTTTCGAGTAATGTGGCGTTGAATTGTAGTAATGAATTGTGCCAAAATCACATCATTGAACATGAGTTAGCTTTGAGGTCTTTTTATACAGGGTCAATGCGGACTGTGTGTACTAATTAAAACTACGTATATTATTCCTATTTAGAAACACTTCAAACCAGTAGAAAAATAAATGCTATGAAAAATACGAAAAAAAAAATTTCGAACAAATTAAATCACTAAATAGTCGAAATAAAATGCAAACAGCCTGTAAATGGTAAATAACTGTTACTGACCTCTAGGTATAGTCATCAAAGTGGCAACGCCGCTCGTCGAGTTATCGAGCGCCGTGTCGCTCCGCCCCGCCCACCCGAGCGCGAGCGGGTGCGCTTACGTCGGTCGCGGCGCGGCGGCATAAGTCGCCGTAGGTAGATAAGTTGACGATATACGAGCACAAGAAACACTTCCACCCATTTAATTCTTTAAATTTTTAAATGTTCAATCTGTCCGCCATTTTCTTGTACACATAATTCGTACCGACGGACAATATTATTTTCTATTTTCGTTATTAAATTTGTGATTGTTGCTAACGAAAGTACTTTCATCACTCCAAAGTATATTCGATAAGAAATTGACCTCACTATTTATTTTATTTAGAAGCCATTCGCAATAATTATTACGCACTGGCAAGTCCCTCGGCAACAATGCTTGTGTTTTACAATATTTATAAGGTTTGCGTTTATTCCGTTTTAAAACCTTATGCATAGTTTTAGGAGAAATATTAAACTGTCGCGCGGCTTTACTAAGGCTCGATGTCGGGTTGTCAGAGAAATACTGTAAAATTCTTTCCTCCAACGAGGCGCGTATTTGTCGTGATGGGACTCCCTCGTGTTGCGGCACAATGCATTTATTGTCTCTTAACCTTTGAACTGCCAGCACTATAATGCGAGGGTTACTGGGGCACATGCGTCACTCACCATACCTTTGTCGGTATGTTCGTAAAGCTAAGGCCGCGTTTCCGTAGCATTCCCCGTACATTAAAACCATGTCCGTGTATTCTGAAACGGTGTACGTAATGCGAGGCATTGTCTTAAACTCTAGTTAAGTGTTTTAGCACAATTAAAAACTAAAATCCGTGTCCTGTCACTATAAAACATAAAAAACAACAAAAATAACACTAATATTAAGTAAAAATTTATAGTTTCGTGTCCTGTCACTATAAAATAAATATGTACTATCACTAATCTACTATTAATTTCGGTGTCCTATCACAATAACAACAAATACTTAACACAAATATTTTGGCGCGAGATTACGACAAAAAAGTGGCGCGTGCGCTTCCGAATTGCGTAACGTGCATCCCGAGAGATAAGCATCGGCACACTAATTAACAGGTTTTTGTTTTATTGTTGTCTCGCTTTCACTTGCAAGGATGCAATAGCAATATTTGACCTATTTCTATTTCTTTTAAACCTTGAAGTGAAGCGCACGCTATGTACCTATTTTGCTTTCTTGTTATGTTACGAATTTATTAATCTGATACATAGCCGTGACCTTGTATAATTTAATTTTGTCAAAGCGGCAACGGTGTATCTTTTTCCATTCATATTTCAAGTAGTTAGGTGCATTCGTTGTTATAAAATATACATCAATTTTTTCTGAGCGCGTCGCTGAGTTAAAACTTTAGAACTGTCTAGAGACTAAACTAGTAATCCGATTTAAATAATATTTTGTATATGGCCTTGAAATCGTATTCCATTTAAACAGTTTCAATTAAAACACATAACATGTACTGACCCTGTATACATTATGGTTAGCAAAAAATAACTAAAAAAATATAGAAAAGAAAGCTTATTTATAAGACTAAATTAATTAATTAGTTTTACTCCATAACAACGACTTTCATGTAAAATGGTTTTGAGACGGCCTTGTATAGGGCTTTCCCATAGTGCGACGCGCGACGTGCGATCCCGGGCCCTCTCTGTCCCACCCCCCGCACCCGGCCTAACGATGAAGGAGAAAAACTCTCACGCTGCGGCGATGGCCGTACCTCCCGTACCCCACGCCCCACTTCCCATATCTTTGTTTTTTTTTGCACGTGCCATAACAGAACAATAAAATTATTTTTGTTTAGCAATTAAGAATATTATTCCTAGCTACCTAAAACAGATTTTTTTTATCTGCATTTCACACTTCCGTATTGTTTATTTCCGTAATAAAATATGATTAATTTTCTTAGAGCACAACAAGGTTCTAAGGTTCTTTCTTCTGAGAATCTTAGGTTGCATGTACATAAAACAAAATATTTTCAGCAGTCCTTTGCTGTACAGGCTATTCGTTTGTGGAATGCTCTTCCTTTGTACATTCGTCAAATCAAAAATATAATCACCGATGACATCCTATTGCAGTCACTGCAGACTAATACATGGATACTATTTAGTATAAAAGAAGAAATACTTACCAAAACATGCTTTGATGACATATCTAGGCTAAATTATACTTACCTAGATGACCAATGTGAAATTAAGATTGGAACTTTCAACGTAAAAAGACGCCAGATAATAATAGAAAATGATACTTACCCTTTATTACCAGTAGTCAACTTACCTTCGATACATTTACCTACATTTACCTATTCAAAAAGTCGGGTAAGTGTTTAAAAACACAACACGTTATTTTAAGAGCTCTTACAGTTTATTTTGAAATTTATTACTTATTTGGCTAAATATATATCTACAACCCTAGGGGGTAAATATATATCTACAACCCTGCCAGCACTAGTTCCGAACATAAAATCCTAGTAGTTGAAGCACTTTCACTTACATAAATTCCTGTGCATGTTTGCATACTTGTCACAGCGAACATGGAATTTATAAAACAATCAATTAATAATCTGACGGAACACTTTAACTCCCGGATGGCTGAGTTTCAACAAAGTCTTCAGGGCTCTATTCCAGCGACTAGTCCCACCTCTAATATTGCTGCTCAGTTCAGTCTATTTAGAAGCTTTATTTTATTCGCTTTAGAAGCCTTACAACAGCAAGTTGAGCTCATTTCAAAGTAGATCGAATGGAAATGAGAAGTCGTCGCAAAATGTTGCTTATACATGGAATTTCTGAAGGTGAAAATGAAAACATCTCCACAATTGTGACTAAGGTGTTTCCTGATCATCTAAAGTTACCAGATATTTCTGTGGATCAATTTAGTCGATGCCAGAGACTCGGACAGGCCAAAAAAGATAAACCACGAGCTATAATTTTAAAATTTCGTAACATATCTCTACGGGATCGTATTTGGTACGGGAAAACATCACTTAAAAGTACTGGAGTGACTTTGTCTGAATTTTTAACAAAGGATCAGCACAATGCTTTCATGGTTGCCAGGCAGAAATTCGGTGTCTTTAACTGCTGGACTAGGGATGGATTCATATTTGTGAATTCCCCAGATGGTAAGCGCCACCGTGTATTAACTACCGCTGATGTAAACTCAATCTTTGATAAGCTTGAAAAAGTCCCAGTGGCAAGTCCACTTTGGCTGTCAATCTCAGTTCTGCGAGTCCTAGAAATAAACACAGTAAATCGTCTCAAAACACCCGTCCTAAGAGAACCGTTAAAAAGGAACTTTTTTTAATCCGATTTCATTTTTCGACTTCAATTAAGGTTACATTTTTACTTTGTAGTTTTTTTTGTTTTGTGTAATTTAATTTAGTTTTTATTTGCTCTCTACTATTACTGTCTTTATTCTTAGTTAATAATAGTAACTTATAAAATTCTAGAATAGTGTTCATTATTCTCTTCATTTTAATAACTTCTTAAGACTGTTTTCATATGCCGGTACTTGTAATAACAACATACAATTCGTATGCAATTCGGCCATGTTAATACCTATTATCCTCTTACTATTGCGGTATATGCACAATGATTATTTTGTATTTTTTGTAGGTAGGTAATGTTATTGAAATACATTGATTTACTTATCTCTTAACTTATTCAATTCAATTCAATTCTTTGCTTAATGGCTTCTAGTTGTGCCAATTAGACACATGTTATTTCGCCAATGTCACGTGGGATGGAGAAGACACGATGGAGATTGGTCGGTGGGGTCAAGAATCCAACCTTAACTAAATTTAGAAAACACCCTAAAATAGTGTGAATTTCATTATTAGTTCTTAACCTAGAACAACACAAAAATAGATATAAATATTATACATACTAGTATAAAAATACAGGTAATTTTAATGGGACAATCACATGTTTTATTTACAGTTTAATTTTATTATATTTAATATATTTACACAGAAACGGACACAGTGGACTAAACACAAACATCAATAAACAGTCATCATTTATAGGGCGGGGGACTTTAGGAGGGAGGACGTCATAGAGGGGATGAAGAAGTCTGGGGCAATTAAACAGGATATGGGATGGGGAACCCTCGTCTAAGCCGCATTCGCACAGTGAGTGGTCACGAACTCTAATTTTGGCCTGGGAGTACATGCATGGCCAAGACGCAAACGACAAATAGTTGAAATGACCCAGCGGTCAGCACGTCTGAAAAGGGAAAACCAAGGACGTCTAGGAATATCAGGTTGTAAGCTGGCATAGTATTTACCCTTGACCGATTTTGATGAATTCCAAAAGGATGTCCAAGAATTGGACTAAGGGTGAGAGAATATTTCTGCTTTCCATTATCCACTCCAGACGATTCTTTATCAGATGTTCAGTTATTTTAGCTAAAGTAGACGATAGTGCAATGGGTCTATAGGAATTAGAATCTGAAGGATTCTTGCCGGGTTTTAAAATAGGAATAATTAACTGAGACTTCCAAGAATCTGGAATAACTCCTAACAAATAAAACTGATTAATTATATTTAAGAAGAATTTCTGAGACTTTTCATTTAAATGTGTGATAAAAGAATAAGGAACACCATCTTCACCAGGAGAAGAATCTGTGAGACCAGACAGAGCACATTGAAGCTTAGAAAATGAAAATGGGGCATCCATTTCGTCTGAAATAGGTGCAGGAAGGGAAGAAAGAAAGTTATCCTGACAAGGTACGAAGGGGGGGGGGGGGGGGCAAGTTTGTCAGCAAAATTGTTCAGCCATTCTAATGGATTATTGGAGGTAGGATTGATAGAATTCAAGGAACGGCGAAATTTTCTAAGTTTCAACCAAACTACGTAAGAAGGAGAACGAGGGGAAAGTGATTCACAAAAGTCAACCCAACCAAGCTTTTTCTTTTTTGACACTAGTCTCTTTAATTTAGCGTCTAACCGTTGATATCTTTGGAAATTTAGAGGAGTCATAGACAGAGAATATGAATCCTCTGCCTCCGTTCTTTGAGTAGCTAAGCGGGAGCATTCCTCATCCCACCAGGGGGTGGAAAGCACCAACTTTTTGCGGAAATGTTTTTTAGGGAAATTAAGATCTGCACCAGTCAAAAGAGCCTTAAGGAATGTTTCATAATAAAAAGTGGTATTTTCATCACCTCCAGACTCAGGAAGAGAGTCCAATATGTCATCAACAGAACTAGCATAGTCGAACCAGTTTGCATTTTTCAGGGAATATTTAAGGAGGGGGTTTGGGGTAATAGAAGGAACGGAATTTTGATTAAGGGAATTGAGAATAGGGAAATGATCACTACCAAAAGTGGATGACAAGACATTCCAGGAAAGTTGAGATGCAAGAGAGGGAGAAGATAAGGATAAATCTACTGCAGTTTTAGGGTTCTGAGAAGGGTAAACTCGACGTGTCGGCGAACCATCATTGAGGATGCACAGATTGACATCATCAACTATATCCACCAACAAGTGAGCAAACCCATCAGTAGAATGACAACCCCATGAAGTATGATGGGCGTTGAAGTCGCCCATCACAAGGATAGGATGAGAAAGTGAAGAAAAGATAGAATGAAGTTCAGGAATAAGAGAAGAGGATGGGTGGGGTATATACAAAGATAAAAAGGAAATGTTAAGGGATTTAATAGCAACAGCACTGAAATGCTGGCTGGGTGGGAGAGGGATTTGAGAGAAAGGGATAGAATGACGGATAAAAAGAGCACAACCTGCATACCCATCACTTCTGTCATCCCTCAAACAGGAAAAACCAGGAACCCGAAAGCGAGAAACAGGAATTAGCCATGTTTCAGAGATGGCAACAATGGAGGGACTATGCAGATTTATAAGGGAGAGTAATTCGTGTTTTTTGGGACGGATGCTTTTACAGTTCCACTGGAGGAAGCTGGTTGGGGCCATTTTTAAGGACAAGGAGTAATTGGAACAGGTTATCGGCAACGTTGGACGGTAAAGAAACATCGCTACATGCTGTAACAATGTTGAGGATCATTTGTGAAAGGAGTTCTAAAAGATTTGTGGTATGATTGGTAGGGATAGGTTCCACATTGTTATTGAGGGCACAACCATTGGGAGTGGAAGAGGGACAGTTGCCCACTATGGCTTGGTGGGCTTGTTTATCAAACCCTTTACCAAGGGGGGCTCTGGGACGGACGGATCTGACTACAGTTTGGCGGTACGATTGAACAGATTTGTTTGGAGAGGGAATAGTTTTAGAGGGACTGGAGGAAACATAAACGGGTGGGGAAAACATCTCCTTAGCGATCTCTGCATAGGATCTGCGGACTGGGGGGAATCTTGCGGATGCTTCCATATAGGAGACATTATCGGATGCCATGACTAACTTTATTGAATGCTGTCGCGAATACTCAGGACATTCTTTGTCAGAGGCAAAATGCTTGCCTGAGCAATACAAACATGTGGCATTGTCCTTGACGACATCACATGACTCACCAGTATGTTGTTGAGAACATTTAAAACATCGTGGTTTCGATCTGCATTGAGTTTTTACGTGACCATAGCAGCAACAGCTTAAACACATAATGGTCGGAAGATTGTAGGTCTCTACGGGAAGGGAAGTGTGGTAGGAGTAGACTTTAGGAGGCAATATTTGACCTCTAAAAGTTATAACGATGGATTGGGTAGGGACCCAGGTGACAACACCCTCATTAGAAATTTTACGGTTCAACCGTCTCGCTTTCATAACATCTCCGCATCCAGAAGGAATTTCTAATGAGTCGACGAATTCCTCCATCGACCATTCCACGGGAACACCTTTAACTAGACCCATTCTAGTAACATTATATGTTGGAATAATGGATTTGTACTTGCAAAGGCCTAAAATGGGATTATTTAAAAATTCATTTGCTGCTTGCCCGGAAGTGAACTCAACGGATATTTTATTTCGGCCTATATTCTTTACACCGTCATTTATTATTGAGCTGATTTTATGCTTATGCAAAAATTGCCTAAAGGTAATAGCCCGAACAGTAGTTCCTGCTGAAGGGTCTGCGATTTCCCGTGAGACATGAACGATAAAGGGACCTTTGTCATCACCCGAATACATTTTGGGACCATCTGAGAAAGAGGGATGAACGTACATCGACTGGATCGACGGAGTAGCGGTAGATGGATGGACTATGATTTTCTTCGCTGGCGAATCAATCATAGAACTTTCATTAGGACGTTTACGGGAATCAGAGGGGGACGGATCAGACATAATGGGTGAGCCTCCAGGATCAGGAGGTTCGGGAGGTCGATCGACATCCATTTTTACTAACAAACAATAAATATATGTATTAACTACTACTAAACAAATACTACTATTTACACACTTACCACAGCTAAAATTGTTAGTAATACACTATAATTATTAAAAACCAACTATTTTGACAGTGATACACCATAAAAACCGAAAACAAAACAACAGAATCTCTCTAACACGTGTCAACCAAAGCCAACGCAAGCGAAAAAACCATCTTTTAACTTAATAAAAATACTTTCAAGTACGTGTATTAAATGTTATGACAGATGACAGATAGATTGCTTGAAGTTTCAACAAATAAAATTATCGACTTTGGAAAGTCATAGATTATCATGAAATTAAGTACTAGCGTTTAAGGTGTTTATACACTATCGGTAATTTTGATGCTGTTCTAATTTGTTTGTCTTTATATATTACTAGTTTAAAATGCATTAAAAATTGTCTACCTTTTTTTTGTTTTGTATTAAAGAAGGAAAAAGGGAAAAAGAAGTGAAAAAATAGATAAAGATAAAATCTTACTGCTTATGCTCTCTAGATACATTTAATTGTTTTTTTTTTAATTTAATTTTTTTTTTATTCTTTTTTATTTATTTTTTTGTTCCTTTTTATATAAAATGACGTTCCTTCGCAGATTGGCTGGCAAGTGTGTGGACAATAGAAATTTTATATTATAATTACGATAAATAATAGTAATTATATAATCAAACTAGCTGTGCCCGCGACTTCGTTCGCGTGGATTACAGAATGTTTGGCATGTCTCCTGCAAAGCAAGGTTATAATAGTCTGCGGTGCTGCTCAAGAAAGGAGCTTCTTACTTTGGATTTGGGAACTTTCTGGTTGTATTTATAAGCAGACTCTAATTCAGATACGGTATTCCTCCACGGTTTTCACTATAAATGTTGAAGAAAAGTGTTTTGTGCTAGTCTTTAAAATTTTGACTGTATAACAGTATATTCCCGCCGAGGTTCTCCTTGTATTATATATCGTGTGACTTTTTTTAACTGGGCTTGATAGGCCATATCCGGAACTTTAAGGAATCCCGAAAAATACTTAAAGGAGTCTCGTGTCCGATTTTGAGAAATCTAAAACTGCATCATAAGTTTTTTTTTGATTTCATGATTCTCCTGACCAGGAATTGAACCCACTAATTAAAAAAAATACATTCTGTATTATTGCACCACCTACCTAATAGTGTCACTTGTAAGAATCAACTTTTGGAAAGTAATAGTAAGAGACAAATTAAAGGAAAAGATTTATTTTTTAACAAAATAACATTAAATCTATACATGAATTAGAAGTTAAGTAATCGATTTTATATATATTAAATATACATAATCAAATATGTGGGTTAAATCATGGCTTCCGGTAAGTTTAGAAAAAAAGTCTGCATTACTTCGAACGATTTGTTTATTTGCATCAAAATGCTAGTCACCTAGTAAAGTAAGGAAGAGTGTAAAGAATACAATCAAAAATATATATGTAAAATGAATAACTCACAGTAACTTCTTTTATGTTTGTCTATTTTTTCTATGTGAGCTATACAAAGTTGATAGAGTGTGACGTTTGTTTTGGTCCCCGTCACCTACCCCGTTACCTAAGTAGGTTTAGATAATTCCTAAAAAGGTCAATCAATTTATTGAATCTACATTTCACTGGACTCGGCTATTGTACTCACCCGCGTTACAACATCCCGTTATAATTTTAAAATTTCACTTCTAGGTATGATCGTTTTTTTTGAAGAATTACAAAAGATTTAATTAATATGATTTAATTTAATTTAATTAGTATGAATTGGATAGAATTTTGTAAAAAAATTGCCCTTTCTTTTTGTTGCAGTTAACTATATACTAATACCTCTGAAGTTGATTCTTATAATATGTGACAGTATCAGGTGATGCAATCATACAGAATGTTAATTTTTTCCAAAATCAACGTGTTTGTTTCTGGTTAGGAGAACTTATTTTTCAAAAAATTAATGATATAGTTTTAGTTTTTATTAAAATCGGCTCTGTTATTCCTTTAATTATTTTTCGCTATTGCTTATAGTTTCAGATTTGATCTATCATATCCAGTAAAAAGTTACCCAGTAAATATATTATTTTCCAAATTATTATATTTATATAATATACATATAAGGAGTTCGACTCTATACTGCGGTCCTTCAAATGGGAGGTTCGGTAAGTGTAACTCATCACATTCCGCATAAAAAAAATTCCCAAAAATAGTTTTTAAACATTTAAAATATTTAAATATTCGTGCTCCACTGTTCGTGCGCACGCATTACACTATCTAAGACGCGCGCCGCACAACTTCGGTTTACACTTACCTCGTAATGAGTAAAAGTGGTCGAGTCCATAGCACCTACCAATACGCAATCCGTAAGTTGCATATCGACGGCGAAGTGCCAATAACTCCTAAGTGTCAAAGTCATAAATTTACACAAAGTGAAAAAAACTTTTAATTTCTTGATAAGTTAAAAAATTGTTTATATATTAATTTTTTTAGAATAATAATAATGTATGCTTTTTATATTATAGTATAATAATGTATTGTATAATAGTGTAGTAGGTATTTGGTTAGATAGAAAGTATTAGCTTTCTACTTATTCTTTTTATGTGATATTTTACGACATTTAGGAGGTAATGGAATTAATGAAATACCACTACTATTAAAAAAAAATTATATAAAAATGATTCAGAATCTTTAATTTGTGAATAATCAAATACAATCGATTTGGTTACATAAAAAAAATTGAATGGATGTATGTAGCTGCTTAGTTTAGGACCTAATTAAAAAAGAAAAAATAAGTCACAAAAATCAATTAAATCAAACAGATGAACAGATTATTCATGAGATAAATTATCCTAAAAGGAGTGACAATCTCTGGGCAATACTTCTTTCAATAGTTGAAGATGATTAAATTTGGTTGTAGCTATTGGAATTGGCGCAGCATGCAAAGCGGAGTAATTTACCGACTTCAGTTTTTTTGGTCTAATAGGTAACTGTGCCCAATCATCATCAAATTTAATTTTATAATAAATAGTACCGTCTGGTCTATATTGGATCACTCGCAGATCAGTAACTACAGGATCACCTACTTTTCGACCGGGTCTTATGGTGCTGTATCTCCAATTTGATTTATTATTGTAATCCTTAACAAAATCATAGTTAATATGAACAGCCTCATAAGGAAAGGGATTTGTCCGTGCCTCCCTCGTTAGAGTTATATAGTCGCTGGGAAGATGTATCTCCCTATTTTTCAGCTTCCTTTCGATCGCAGCATGGACTGCGTCGCATTCCATTTGTGTATGCCCAGGCTCTAAATACTTCTGTGTGATAATCACTTTATGTTCGATGCTAATATTCAACAAGGCATTTGTCATTATATTATTTCTATTTTGATAGGTGCATCCATCTGAATAAATGACTATAGGCAATCCTTTAGGCAAACAATATCTCACGATGTAATCGGATAGAAAAGACGTGAAAGTGCTAGCTGTAAGATCTGCACATGTTTCATCAAACCAATAACAGGAGGCTTGGTGGGTAACCAGGTCATATAGTGTAAAATTATGACACGTAAGTTTTGTCTTAAAGTATAGTGAGCTAGCTGTTAGATAAGGGCATACTTTGACAGACTCTAAATCCATAGACAACAAAATGAATTCACCGGATATAGCCTTCTTTTTGTCTGTTTCCTTCTCTTGCCTTGCTCTATTTTTGCGTATTATATGTTCTTCATAATCGGATGTACTAATATTCCCTACTGCATGACTACAGCAGGTATCGCACATGTCCTTTTTTAAGATGTATAGAGATAGATTTTTCTCGTGAAACAATTTTTCGAAAGAAAACCGAGAAAACACAGGCTCTTCGTTTTCAGTGCAATGTTCTTTGTATTGTTTATATAAATCGCTCAGAGAATGGTAAACTGGTTCTAAGTACAATTTTGATGTTTCCTTCCTGGCATAATGAGAAGGTAACTTGGGAATATTATCTAAAAAGTAACGTGAGATTAGAAGCTTTCTTTGTGTTCCCGATCGTGGCGTTCTGACCCTGGTTGTGTTTTTAATTTCTTGACAAGGAATTACTCTATCGCGCGATTTTTTGACCCAAGATTGAACTGTATATGACCCTAGACACAATGTATTTAAAAATGTTGTTCTGCAAACTTGTAAATTTTGGCCTTCGTTTATTGGCAAAAAATAATCGAACGTACTTTCTCGTTTCGATACCTGATCGTTTGTTTTGCGTGTCGTACCCTTACGGTTTACAAGTCCAACTACGTACACTTTGCGCTGATCCCAGTTCATATTTTTCCAAAAATTGTTGTATATCTCGTGACGTCTTTCATCGTCAAATTTTTCACAATGTCGCACCTTACTCTTCCTACAAAATATTGAATTACACCTATCACCTAATTTTCTAGCAGGTCTTACTTTGTCTTGTCTTAGTTTTCTATTTTTTGGCTTTGTGAATCCTAAATATTCCTCTCCCAACATACGAAGTTTCTTATTTTTTAATTTCTTCCAGTTATCCGGGTCACGTTTAGCTTGGCGTTTTCTTCCTTCATTTGGATTACCGTGGTAAATATCCGATGACGTGCACGGTTCATCTAGAAGTAATTCTGCACTAGAATCGGTCAAATCTTGATCAGGACAGTAAGTTATGTCACTATCATTACCAGAATAGTCACCATCATAGGAACACGTTTCGCCTATAAAGTTATTAGGTACAGATTCTAATATCTGAGTATACTCGTAATTAAAGAAAAATGAAGGTGGAGCTGACGAGCATCTTTTTTTACCATAGTCTTTGTTGTCGTCGTAAGTAAGAGCGGACGTTGATAAACTACGCCCTCTTTCAACAAAACAGACGTCATTGAAAATATCAATATTGTTTTGTTTTCCATAATATTCTGTAAATTTAGATGGCAGCGAAGAGCAACGTCGTTGTCGAGAAATGAAACGGTTAAGCTTTGAAATGTTTGAAAGTGAATATGAGCGAGTAATTTTACACCTCTGCTTTGTTATTTGGTATTCATTATTGCAACTTAATCTTCTGATTTTAGGTGTCACTTGATTAACCGTATCTGAAAAAATATTAGAACCTACAATCAATTTTAAAATTTGCTAACATATAAATTACTAATCACTAAGTAGATACGTAATACAACAACTTACCTGGGATAGAAGAAGTAGTAGTTTGAAACTGTGTATTCTTCTTGCAACCTTTCAATATGTTAAACATCTGTCGAGCTCGTACTCCCTGATAGTGCCTTGCCATTTGCTAAAACAATAAAAATACTAATTGCTCCTAAATACATTAAACAAGTAAAGATATAGGAAACAAGAAGAAATATCTCCTATGTACAACAAATACTCGAAATGTTTTAGTGTCACATAAAAATGAACAGATTATTATCGTAATCATGAAATATAACATGTATTTCTTACCTTAGATCCTTTAAAACTCGACAACCCGGAAATAACACCAAACACAATTATTCTATGATTATTTAACTATAAACGAACACAGCAAACGCGTTCAAACACGAACAGCCTCTAACTGACTCTGTCTACTTAATTGCATACACCCCGCCTCTTCTCCCGCCGCACCGTCACCCGCTGTCACTGGCTAATCGTCAGTCTAAAACAACCAACAAACACGTATACACGTGTCCCTTGGTAGTTAGGAGGTAATGCCATAAAAAAGACACGTTGATTTAGTTGGGAGGTATTTCCACATTTTAATTTAGTGCCGTTGCAACAAAAAATATAATTAGGAGATTTCATTAAAACACGCGAATAACGCCTTTAAATTCAAAAAGATAAAAAAGTTAATTTCTCCAAAAATATCAGTTAGGAGGTATTGGCACTTCGCCGTCGATATAAGGTTTGATACTCATGTTTCGAGTCATCCATTTAGTGTAGCGTAATACTTTAATTTTCTTTTACACAACAACCGCACTTAACTCACTGTATCACTTAACAAAACCTTTAAAAACATAAACACTTTCTGGTGGACACACGAGTGTAAACGCGCGCGAAAGATAATTTAACAAAATAGCTAGGCGGGTCACTGATCTTAGTCAGCTGTGGTTAGGTAATTGACCTACGGTACCTACCTAATACGTCTAATTACCTCAGGTATGATTCGAATTTACCGTCACACTTAATCAGGCTTCGGACTGGCAAAGTAATTGTAACAACATCTCGTAAATAAACTTAATTGAATTTATCCCAACAGTTACGTAAGCGAAGGATTATTCACGTAACATTAAAATCAAAATGTGTCAAAACAATTTGGCGTGTTTAAAAATTAGAATCATCTCTGTTTATCAAAGTCATTTAATATTTCAGTAACAAACTGACGAGCGTATAAATAAGAATTATTAAAAACTGTGTTGCGACATTTCGCTAACATAACATTTTTTTAATACCATAAACAAGCCTACTTAAAAACAAAAAAAGAAAAT
Organism: Hypolimnas misippus; assembly: GCA_037950945.1. NCBI lineage: Eukaryota > Metazoa > Arthropoda > Insecta > Lepidoptera > Nymphalidae > Hypolimnas > Hypolimnas misippus. Next base: position 2,338,320 of record JBBEEQ010000007.1, read on the forward strand.
TAATCATTCTTCTAATAATTATTAAACAAGTACATAAATATCACACGCGATCACAATCACTAGACACTCAAAACTAAATAAAAACAGATCATCTGTCTATGGCATCACGAAGTATCCTTCGAAACAAATAAACAAAATAAATCAAATTAGGTAACATCAATTGAATATTTTATTCACAATTTTTATCAAAGCATAATTTTGATGTCATTTGTTATAGCCACTATATTAATATTTTGCACGATATATGTCATTGCCTATACGTGTTTATAAAAATCGTAATTTATAATAACATATTTTCACTATTTCCGCGAATTTAAAGTCAATTAAAACATTAGAAATCAACGACTTTGTCACAACAATTCGGCATGTTTAAAAATTTAAATAATCCCTATTTACAGTAATCTCTCTTTTTAAAAAACTATTATGATTATTTGAGTTTATAAAATTGAATTAATAGAAAATACAGTGTATGATGACAACGCGTATAATATTAAACAAGTGTATAACCTAACTTACACACTTAACAAATGAAAAAAAAAACCAAAGCAATATCAACTTGTAGTTGCGCGAGCAATTCATTGTAACGCAATTTCTATTTCAATTACTAAAAATATCTATTCACCTAAGGATACTTGGTGAGCTATTTTTTTTTAATATTTTGTGTACGTTTCAGATGTATAGTGATCAACCGATCACGTGTGACAACATTTAATTTTATTAGAAAAGTATTTCATTACTTTTTTTATTATTTGAATAGGCTTGCTTAAGGTATAAAAATTATGATTGTTATTACAAATAAAAAAAATATATAAAAATTAACAAGTTTATAAAAAAAACCAAAAAAATTATAAAAAACAGACATAGTTCTTTTAGGATAAGTAAATTACAACAAAATTGTTCATTATTAAAAAATAATTTTAAATCTTATACTAAGAAATTGCAACAAAATAGGATTGTATATGATAGTGACACACAGCTTCTGGAATCTGAAATTGAACACTTACAAAAGTCTCTTAAAACATTGAGTGAGAAGTATGAGTCTTCTCAAATAAAAATGCATGAACATACCACAATTGCTTTACAATGTGAACAGTTGCAGCAGCAGTGTGACACTGCCATAAATTCTAAAAAGATTATTTATAATGAGAATAAGAGAAATATCTATACTCAAAATTATAAAGTTATGGTTTCTGATAAGCTAGGTCAGAATTTTGGCTCTTTACTTAATAATGAAATAAGTGATGTGTATAATGCATGTTCACCCGGGGCATCTTATCAACATCACATAAAAAAGATTAATTCAATGAATATAGAAAAAAAATCTATAGTTATGATAATGCATGGAGATAGTTTATCCATTAAGAAATTAGACTTAATAAAAAATGTAGAAAACTTATTATACATACAAAATAAAACTAAATGTAAATTTATAATAAACACATTCCCATACTCGCAAAGTTTGACAGATGCACAGAATAAGCACATATACAACTTAAATCTTTGTTTATACAATTTGACTTATCGCCATAGTGATCATTTCATATTATTCGACATAAATAAATTCATTCCTAAATTTAAGTTCACAATGTCAAAAGATTCTATGTTCCTGCCTGTAAAATATAAAAAAACATCTTGCTAAATTATTAGTTTTTAATGTAAATTACTCATTTAAAAATTCCTTAGAAACAAATTGTAATTTGAATAATATTACTTTAAATGATGACATTAAAAAATTAAATTTAAACTAAATAAAAAGAAAACGCCTAAGCCCTCTTACTTAAATATTGTTAATCAAAATATACAGGGCATAGGTGGCAAGGAACATGAAATAGAATTATTTTCTGATTGTAGTAATATTCATGTATTTTGTATTACTGAACATTGGCTTCAAACTTATGAAATATTTAATATTCAAAATTTCACCATGTCAAGTTCGTTCGTAAGAGAGAATGCTATTCGAGGAGGCTCATTAATATTAGTTCGTAATGATATATCTTATAAATGTCATCATGATATTGTGGCTCTCTCTATCGAGCGAACTATTGAATTATCTTGTGTGGAATTTCAGCTATACATAATAGTTTGCGTATACCGCCCCCCTGTAGGAGATTTTAATTTATTTGAGACAACTATGGAAGACATTTTAAAAAAGCTGTGTAAATGTAGTAAAAATATTATCGTATGCGGGGATTTTAATGTAGATTTATTGAAAGACACAACAATTAGTACTCGACTGATTAGCTTATTTAAGTCATTTAATTTATGTCACAGATATTGTGAACCGACTCGAATAACTAGCCTGTCTTCTACGTGTATCGACAATGTATTTTGTTACTGTGAGATTTTTGAAAAGTCAATTATTAATAATTTAACTTCTGACCACTGTGGTCAGAAATTTTCACTTAAAGACAATGTAACTATAAATAGACAGAAAATAACTTGTAGACCAATAACTGTGAATAGAATAAATTGTTTTAGGGATATTGTGGCATCTAAAGTATGTAAACTAGATTTGACTGCACATGATCCAGACATACTTTATGGTTCATTTTTTTAATTAATTTTAAATGAGTTCAGTAAATTTTTTAAAACTAAAACTTGTTATAATATTGCGGGCTTGAAATTCAGTGACTGGGCTACTCCTGGTATTTATAAAAGTAGAAACAAATTATATGAATTGTACAGTATGAAGCAGTGGAATCATGAGGCATCTTTTTTGGAACATGTAAAGCGATATTCAAAAACTTTTAAGGCAGTATGTATTTGTGCTAAATCAAATCACATAAAAGAGAAAATTTTTAATTCTGACGACAAAATCAGGGCTACATGGGACGTCATTAACCGTGTTTGTGGAAAATCTAATAAACAGTCTCTGTCCATTGAGCTGAACTTAAATAATAAAAAAGTAAGTTCAGAATTAGAAGTCGCAAATATCTTTGAAAAATTCTTTGATACAATCGCTACTGATATAACATCGCACTTAAATTCATCTTCATCAGACGCAACCATGTTTCTTGTTAATCATGTACCTAAATGCAATGTTAAATTCTCTTTCCAGCAAATAACTTCAGTAGATATTATAAAAACATTTAAATCTCTTAATATTAAGAAAACGAATGATCTATGGGGTATTTCGGTTAAATTAATTAATACTATTATTGAGGATATTGCTCCATATGTAGCTTTAATTTTTAACAAAAGTCTTGAGACTGGATCATTTCCGAATTTATTGAAATGTAGTAAAATTTTACCTCTTTTCAAAAAAGGGAGCAAAGATGATCCCAGTAATTATAGACCTATTTCTATCCTACCGTCCATAAGTAAAATATTTGAAAAAATTGTCTTAAATCAACTCATTGTTCATTTTGATGTAAATAATATTTTTTATAGTGAACAGTACGGTTTCTATACTAATAATAAAATTCTAGCGGGTCGCTGTCTGTACATGGAAGATATATGCAAAAAAATCTTACTGGGGGCCTTTACCAACGCAATAGAACCCAAAACAAAGGTTTTTAGAATTCTTATCTGTTTGTCTGTTTGTCTGTTTATGTGTGCGTTTGTGCACGCTAATCTCAGAAACGGCTTATCCGATTTAGATGCGGTTTTCACTAATATATTGTGGTAAGCTTCACTTAACATTTAGAGTTTGTTTCATGTCAATCGGTTCATAAATAAAAAAGTTATGTCAATTTAACGGTTCACGTCGAACAATATTTTGTACTTTTCACTAAATGCATGAAAGTATATACAGCATTTATATAAAAAAATACATTTTTAAATTTTTATCTGTCAGTCTGTCTGTCTATCTGTTTGTTCCGACAAATCTTTAAAACGGTTGAACCAATTTTGATAGTACTTTTACTTGCAGTTAGCAAATGTTATAACAGTGGAGCTCGAATATTTAAATATTTTAAATGTTTAAAAACTATTTTTGGGATTTTTTTTTATGCGGAATGTGATGAGTTACACTTACCGAACCTCCCATTTGAAGGACCGCAGTATAGAGTCGAACTCCTTATATATCTTCCCTATTTGAATTAGATGTCGTTCACTATTTCGTTGGTTTCAATTTTGTTCCTCGCTTTCTGTTCAGTGAAAGTTTCGTCAAAATAGGTCCAGCTGTTTTAGATATTAGCCTTAACAAACTGAGTGACAGATAGACGGACAAAAATTTTAAAATTATTAATTTTGTTGTCAGTACCGTGTATACTTTCATATGCATTTATTTAAAATTACAAACGGACACATCAATTATATTTGGACGCTGATAAGCAATACTGTGTCAAGCCACACTGACTTCGTTTTGAGAAAATTGCGTCTAAAGATTTCAAACCTATTTTTAATAAATTAGTTTGAAGACGTATACATACATATATTCATCTTTTTTCTATTTTGATAAAATGTATATTGAATCAAAAGCAGATAGATTTATTTAATATGTTATATAATAATAAGTTTTTAAATATTTGAGATTATTTTATAAATTGCAAAATATTGAACGCACCTGAAATACGAAACATTGAGTTAAGAAACTTTTTTCCATACTTATTTAGTTTAGATGACTTGAAATTTATTTGGATAATGTTAAATAGGTGACATAGTATCAAAATACATCAATATCTTAAAATTTAACTTTTTGTGGGTTGACACATTATTGCTTATCAGCATCCATTTATTTAGATGTATGATGTATAACCTTCCCTTTTAAAATCAGAAATTGTTCACTATTTTTTTGGGTTCTACAATATTCTGTTATCGCGATTACGCAATAACAAAATATTAAGAGTTATCTTTTTTTTACTTATTCATTAAAATAAATATATTTTTTTAATAAAAGTAGCCTAAATTAATCCTTATAATATTAGCTAGGTATAGGGGCTGTTCATTAATCAAGTAATGTTTTTAAGAACTTTTTAGACTTTGTGATATTTGGTAAGTTTTTTTCTTCCATCCCCTCTCCCTCCTCTGGGCCTCACGTGATTAATGGACATCCCCTAACTGCAAATGAAAGTCCCATCAAATTTGATTCAGCTGTTTCAGAGATTAGTTGTAGGAAACAGACTGACAGACAAAAAATTAAAAACATTGGATTTTTTGATATACCTAAGTACTGTATATACTCTCATGCATTTAGTGAAAAATACAAATAATGTTCGATGTGAACTTTTAAATTTACATAACTTTTTTATTTATGAACCGATTGAAATGAAACAATCACTATATGAAGCTTGCTTAAATTAAGCTTAAGTGAAGCTTACTGCAATATATTAATGAAAACCACATCTAAATCGGATAAGCCGTTTCTGAGATTAGCGGACACAAACTCACAGATAAACAGACAAATATCTAACAAATTATTGTTTTGGGTTCTATTGCGTAGGTAAAGACCCCCAATAATATATTTTTTTTTATATCTGTCATGTGCAGACAGCGACCCGTTACATTTTTTTTGTACGTATCGATTAAAAATATCTAAAATAGAACTCACCCTAAGTCACTCCTTATAACATTTGCTAACTGCAAGTAAAAGTACCATCAAAATTGGTTCAACCGTTTTAAAGATTTGTCGGAACAAACAGATAGATAGACAGACTGACAGACAAAAATTTAAAAATGTATTTTTTGATATAAGTGCTGTATATACTTTCATGCATTTAGTGAAAAGTACAAAATATTGTTCGACGTGAACCGTTAAATTGACATAACTTTTTTATTTATGAACCGATTGACATGAAACAAACTCTAAATGTTAAGTGAAGCTTACCACAATATATTAGTGAAAACCACATCTAAATCGGATAAGCCGTTTCTGAGATTAGCGTGCAAAAACGCACAGATAAACAGACAAACAGACAAACAGATAAGAATTCTAAAAATCTTTGTTTTGGGTTCTATTGCGTTGGTAAAGGCCCCCAGTAAGATTTTTTTGCATATATCTTCCATGTACAGACAGCGACCCGCTAGAATTTTATTATTAGTATAGATATAGATTTAAGAAATTATTAATTGTATATATATTCTTTTTATTTTTATATTTACATAAGTATTATATTATATCTATATATTCTCTTATTTGTATTATGTATGATTGTAATGATTCGGAAGACGACTATTGCAGATTTTATACTAACTCATCATCATCAAATGGCAGTTTTCTTAGCACATTTATACCACTTAATGATCAGCTGGACTCAACCTTTTCTAATTTTTCTAAAAAATTTAACGTAGTACATATAAATGCACAAAACATTCCTTCCCATTACCCAGAGTTGCTATCATCTTTCAACTGTAAGAATATCCACGCTATTTTCGTATCGGAGACTTTTCTCAAACCTTGCTTGCCCTCAACTTCATATTGTCTCCCTGGTTTTCACTTAATACGAAATGATTGGACAGGCAAGGGTGGGGGTGGAGTTGCAATTTATCTGCGTTCTCACATTCCCTTAACTATCATCAATAAATCCTCATCACTATATTCTGCATCAGCTGAGCATATACTTATTGAGGTGTTACTTGGCCAGGTGAAATTATTATTAGGTGTATTTTATAGTCCTTCCCTGTATATTAACTATTTCAGTGACTTTGAATCTTTATTAGACCAATATATACTCTCTTTTGATCATACGATCATTATGGGCGACTTTAATACCTGCCTTTTAAAAAATGACTACCGGGATTAGCATTTTAAAAATATAGTTAATAGTTGCAATCTTCATCTCCTACCTACAAATGCTACGCACTATTCTCCTAACTGTTTACCTTCTTTGTTAGATTTAATGATAGTATCCTCTCCTAATCATGTTGATGTTCAGGGCCAATTTCCAGCTGATGGTTTCTCTTACCACGACTTAATATTCGCATCATACAAAATTCGCTCTCCGAAATTAAGGCCCACAATTGTGATACGTCGAAGCTTCAAGGATTTCGACAATGAGAGTTTTATGCGCGATCTCAATAACATCGATTGGAATTCCATCTTCAATGCTAGTTCCATCGATGAAAAAATGAACATCTTTAACTCACTCCTTGTTGAGCTTTTTGATATCCATGCTCCACATAGACCCATTAAGCTGAAACGTCTCCGAGCACCATGGTTGACGCCGGATATCAAAAGACTTATGGCTAAACGTAACAAGGCGAAGTGTAGGTATAAGCTTAACCCTACTGAGAGAAATCATCTTAGTTATAAAAAACTCCGTAACCGATGCTGTAAAGTTTGTCGCGATGCTCGACGTGCTTATATTCACTATAAGGTTGGGAATAGCAATCAATCGAAGGTTTGGAAGTTCTTGGGATCGCTAGGAGTTAAAAATAAGAAGGATTCTTGCCATACTATTGACATAAACATGTTAAATATGGTCTTCACAAAGTCTAGCACAGTGGACAGGCGTCAAAAAGATATAGCATTACATTACCTGAATTCGTTACCTCCTCCTGCCTATCCAAGTATTCGATTTGATGAAGTCACTATTGCTGAAATAAAGAAGCATATTATAAATATTTAATCTGATGCTATTGGAAGTGATGCCATAAGTCGGAAAATGATATTACTACTTCCTGACTACATACTCTTCATTCTATGTCACATATTGAATCAGTCTCTATCCTGTAACATCTTTCCTTCTGCTTGGCGCATAGCTCAAGTCATACCTATTCCTAAAACTCATAACTAAATATGAATAGTATAAATCGCGAAATTTTAAAATATATAATTACAAACCGATACGGGCCGGATTTTGTTTATAAAATAAAACATCTAGAATTTCTCCGTAAAAAACGAGTGCGTCTTGAATTATCGTTGTCATTTTTAGTTAAATGTCGCGAGTGTAACATCATACCTACTTGTGTGCGTATAAAACCATGGGTAGATATTGCGCGTTCGGAAGGAATTCTACGGGAAGCTAGCCTCCGGCTATTGAGACAGTTGATTCGCAATACCAGACAAAAATTAAATGCTGTGGAAAGTGAACTGTACGAAGTGCACAATGAGTGCAGTAGCGGGTTGTCGATTAGTGACTTTAACCTTTGTGATCGAGTGACTTACCAACAAGCGGTTCGAACTTATGAACAGTGTTTAAATAGCCACGAACGTAAGTTTGAAAAATTACTCGCGCGATCTAATATGTCAGGAGGTAGCCAGTCGAGAGAACCGTTGAATAATAACGGAAATTTGAAATCGACAGACGCCATTGTTAATCTTTCAAGTGTCACTATTGACGAACCAACAAGATCTATTTTAGCTAAAGGGATGAATTTCGCTTTAACACCTAAACGTGTTCCGTATGAGAATATAATAAGTAACATCAAGGAAACAATAGTAAAGAACAATATACCCGCTAAAGACGCCGAAACTATTAGACAAGATATCGCTGTTGTTTTACGCAAGTCACGGCTACCAAAAAGCAATGTTAGTAATGAAGAACGCTTAGCACTTATTAACCTTAGGAAAAATAAAAACATATTAGTGTTAAAAGCGGACAAAGGTAATGCTACGGTCATACTTGATACCGATGACTATGATAAAAAGATACGGAACATGCTCGCGGATACAGACACGTATAAATTAGTGAAATACGACCCAACAGCAAGAGAAACTCGTCGCGTACGGACACTAATTAGGGACCATCAGAATCACTTCACGGAGGAGGAGTACAGGTATTTATACAGTGTGTATGAAAAATTGTGTCAACCCCCTTAACTGCGTTATCAGTATCGAAAATGTAACACAATCAAACAACTTACATTTACAAACTCTTCAATCAAAATAATAAAATTAAATATTCAATGATTATTATATGTAGAGTAACAAAATGTTTGTACGCACTGGTATAACACGATGAGACTCCATGGCGCCATCACACCTGCTGCGCTACTAGTGACGAACTCGAACGTACATTCACATTATTTTGATTGTTTAATCACTTTAACGATTCACTGATACCGCTTTTTTTCAAATATCGATACGTTTCACTATGTTACAAATCAATTTAAAATAATAATACTTAGTTAATAATAACATCTACTTGACGGCCATGAATGTGTTGCTCAATATGCCCGCCTTGTACTTCTATGCATTTACGGCATCGGGAAATAATGTTAGTACGTACATTTTATAAGACAGATGTATTTGATTTTATTTCTTGGAAAGCTGTGATGATTCGTGAACGCATTTCAGCCTCAGTATCGCACTTCTTTTTGAATACGGACTGCTTTATAGTACCCCATAAAAAAAATCCAATGGCGTTAGGTCCGGTGACCGCGCAGGCCAATTAATTGGTCCACTGCGACCAATCCAACGTTCACCGAATTCCGTATTCAAATAGTTTCTCACGGCGCGGGAAAAGTGTTGTGGCGCACCATCATGTTGAAATCACATACGGCGTAAAAGATCTAAGTTTAAATTATCAAGCTCCTGGCTTAGTTGTTCTCGCAGGAAGGAAAGATAACTGTCACCACTCATAGACTGGGGTAAAAAAAGAGGGCCAATTATTTTGTCACCAATAATACCGGCCCAAACATTAATTTTCCATCGATGTTGGAAATGACTAGGTTTAGTAACATGTGGGTTGGTGACTGACCATACATGTTCGTTGTGCATGTTAAATACGCCTGTTCTAGCAAAAGTACACTCGTCACTAAAAAGTATACGGCTCGAGAATTCACTGTCTTCATCGTTTTCGTTTAAAATCCATCTGCAGAATGCCATTCTAGGCTCGAAGTCGGTAGGAATTAATAACTGTACTCGACGATAATGGTACGGGTGCTGGCCATTTTCCTTTAAAACTTTCCATACACGCGTATGGTTGACACCGAGTTGATGTCCCACCGAGCGCGTGCTTTGCGTAGGGTCCTGTCGAAAAACATCTAATATGTGTTCCTCTAGATCGTCATTATTAACCCTCGGCCTTCCCGCATTAGCACGTTGTTGTTCACGGCCATCGACATTTCCGAAATTGTACATGCGTATATAAAGACGCTGAAATGCCTTAAGTGACGGTAATGGTATGTTTCTTGGAGAAGCAAACAGTTCGTCATAAAGTCTACGCGATTCCGCATAATGACAATCACATTTCCCTAGACACATTAACATATTGAAATATTCCTGGTTGGAGTACATTTTATAAAACAACACAATTTTATAAAACTGTAACCAAAAAGTAATCCACTCGGAAGAAATTTTCACGAGGAACTAACTAATAATTTTTTTTTATTAAAAGGACGGCATAGGCTCGAATAAAAAATATCGATAAATGAAATTATCGATATTTAAATAATTATAACAATAAATAAATATTTAATATTTATATTATTTCGATACTTATTTTGATATATCAAACATTAATATTATTTTTGATTGTAAAACACCATTTTTAACAGAAGTAGATTAACGATTTATCCTAATAATACAACATAGTTAATGTACCTGAAGAAGTTCCAAATTATAATATTGATTAATAATATTTATTATTAATGAAAGTTGTTTTAAATGAAATTATTTTAATGTGAAAAGCATAACGATGTACCTAATTTTTAAACTTGCAAATCTCTATTCGAAAAACTAACAAAAGACGCGTCGCGCCACGCCGGCGCCTCGGCGCCTGCGATGAATGGGCGCGCGTGCGCCGGCGCGACTATACGGCGCCTTAACCGTTTAATAACGCGTACTTTTTTGCATATAAAAATTTATAGGTAATATTTAATATGACAAAACTAAGCAAATAATAAACTAAGTAAATAAATAAAACTAACATAGCATATTGAATTTTATGAACTATTACTGAAATTACTCATATTACAACCATTTAAAAGAATATCCTTAAGTTATTTACAAAATAAAAAATAAAAATGTTCTAAAACAATATGCATCATAGTATTGAGGAATAACAAGAATAAAACATAAAAACAAATAAAAGTAAATAGTATGTATCATATTATTCGGGAACACTTTTTAGCAGATTTTTTAAAAATAGTGTTTAAAGTAAATTTTAAGTCGGTATTTAAAGGGTTAAGGTAAGCTGGTTATTTATGGGTCAGATGTTTGAAACGTTTTTTCAAATAATGTCGATTTAAAACTTATTTAGCCTATGCACTGTAACTGACCTCTGCTTGATATTTTTTAAGTTATACTATTTTTAATAATAAGCTTATACTTATATGGATACATGCCTTTAAGGGAGGACACAGTTTTTAGAACACGCTGTATAATATTGAATTGTAATTATAGTTTTATATGAATGTGTGATTAATAAATGATGTGTGTTTGTTTGTTTATTTCTATTTATGTATACAGGGTCATTTCTAAAACATTAAAAACCTCGTAGGGTTTTTTTCGTAACATCGTAAACAACAACTTTTGTTCTACGACTTTTAATAATTCATAATATTTTACTTTCATACAAAATTAAAAATATTTAAATTGATTTCTCTAGTTTTATTAAACTCTACGTGCAAGTAAAAGAAAGAAGAAACAGTCAAATGCGAAATGTAGGGGTGGGGATGCGCGCAGACAAGGCCGCTCGGGGCCGCCCCGGAGTCGGGAGCGATGCCTGAACTTGACCTAGTTAGCGGCAGTCGTCAGCTGCTCCGGTCGTTCGCGTTAATGCGCCCGCGCTGCGTGTCCTAGTAGCCCTACTTTTCGGTTGTGTTTACTTAACAATAATTGCAGGATCAGTGTATCGATATTCGAACATTTGTAGTGATAACCCGTAAGAACCTGCATAAAAACTTCAACACCGCTTTAGTGTAAATGTGTGGGCAACAATTGCGATTTCAATTGTTTTGAAAAAGGATATACCACTCGCCATGATATGATATGTAGTACCTACGATCAACACAATGTGACGAGGCTTCGCTCAATGTTCGCCAAGTCAAACTAGAGATGTATTGAATATAGTTTATCCTGGTCGAGGGATAAACACCATGAGCCGTAACATGATAATTAAAAAAATATTTAAAATTTTGGTCAAATTAAAATGAATTAAATTCTTTGTTATAGTCTTTATTTTAGTTGTAAAGGTGATTATGTTAAATGCTATTTCGCCATATGCGCGATACTCGCTGCCATGCACAAGACTTCACTTGGGAGGTAATAATTATTCATAAAATTAAATTTAAATTGTAAGTAAAAATAACTTGTTGTAAATAATGTGGTTTAAAAAATACATTTTTTTTTTCACAATAAAAATTATTAAAAATATTTTTTTTATTGAAATAAAAATTAACCGACTTCAAAACTGAATTTAATAGGTACAATAAAGTGTCAACTTAACAATAAATTAAGTCAACTGCTTATCGCCATTAACAAAATATTGCTTTTCCCGATGCAAGGCCGTTAATTGTTGAGAAGTTCTCCTGGTGTTGCACCATCAGCTCCACAATAACAATAACAAATAAATTGCTTAACATTCAAATTGAAATTATCGAATCGTAGCCTGTGAAACACAACAAGTGTTTCGGGAAGTTTGGGTGGCCATCTGAGGTCTTCATCATCAGTTCCACTTCACCAAATGTGACAATTCAAGAGCAAATGCACGAGTTACTATCAAAAATACGTAAATCGCTATTGGTGTGGCTATAATATTTGAAAAGTTCCCTCGATTTCTCCAAAATTCCATCATAAGATCCTGACTTGGTGATAATGTGACCACCCTGGAAGTATACTCTTTCAGAAAAAAAAATTTTTGAAAATCGGACCACAATCGACGGAGTTATCGGTAAGCATACATAAAAAAGCCCCCGACGAATTGTGAACCTCCTTATTTTTTGAAAGTCGGTTAAAACTTCACACTATGACTTTAGATTTTTATGTAGTCGGTTGAAGACTATTTCATGGATCCCTTTGTTTAAATTAATGAAAGGTATGTATAACAAAAAAAAATGAGAGCCGAGATGGTCTAGTGGTTAGAACACGTCGAAATCAACCGATGATCGCGGGTTCAAACCCGGCTAGCATCGCTGATTTTTTAAGTCCTAAATTTGTGTTTAAATTCATCTCGTGCTCGGCTGTGAAAATGTCGTAAGGAAACCTACTTATACCGAGAGAAATTCTAACACATGTACATATATCCGTCAACCCGCAGTGAAGCAGCGTGGTGGATTAAGCTCTAAATCTTCTCCATAATAGGAGAGGACGCCTTTGTTCAGCTGTGAGACATTTACAAGCTGTTACATTACTATTTTATAACCAATAATATGCCACGCATTTTTAACCGACTTCGAATAAGGAGGAGTATTTTTTTTTGATTGTTCACCGATTTTTGTGGACCGATTTTGAATTTTTTATCTTGTTTAAAAGGGTATACTTCCAAGGTGGTCCCATTGTAATCAGGTCAGGATCTGACGATGGGATCCTGGAGAAATCGAGGGAACTCTTCAAATATTATAGGCACACCTATACCGATTTTAGTATTTTTGATAGTAACTTGTTCATTTGCTTTCGAAAAACCACATTTAACGAAGTGGAAATGATGATGAAGACCACAGATGGCTACCGGAACTACCCAATAACGAGCATTTCACTGGTTGCGATTCGATTACTTCAATATGATTGCTAAGCAATTTATAGTCGTCACAACGCATATGGTAAAGTGAGCCTGATGATGCGATACTAGGAGAACTCCTCAATAATTAACAGCCCTGCATCAATGTATCTGTATTGTGTTTATTGGGGGAATATTAATAATCCCTAGTCAGTATAAATAATAACAAGACAAATCAACGATTGTCATTTAAACTGCATTCTTAACATGGTCTATAATAAATTAACTGTTTGTAGGAAGAGGTAAACACAGAACGCGATGTTTGTCAGGTAATAATGTACTTGCCGTACACAAGCAATCATTTACATTTTACACGGTTAAATATTGTGATCGATTGAAATAAAACTATGAATTACTTTTGAATATTTTTTTGCTATGTATTGTTTTTTATTTTATTAAATAAACTATCACCTTAAAAGTGAAATGCGTAATGTTACATTAGATGAATATTATTGTTAATTATTCAACAATAATGTGTAATATTAATTTATTATTTCTTGTATTTATACAGTATTAGAACAATGCTGTCTAAATGACACGGCGGTGATAATAATAAATAAGTATAATTTTTTGTATTTGAAATTTAAAATGTATTTAATGATATTAATATTTTAATCATTATTTTTGGCTTTAAGATATTTTAAACCGCTATTGCATTGAATACTTAATATTCGTTCTTTATTTTATTTAAGAAAATAAATCCGCTTTCTTACATTTTTATAAGACATTATTGGAATAAATTTAATTTCATATGTAATTTATAAATTGAACAGAAAATGGAATTATACTTTTTGTACTCGATTTGAATAATAAATTGTCTAATAGAATCGTCTGAAAATCAATTAATCGCTTGATTTAATATGACGTTGCGCATCTCTTTTACCCGACCAAAAAAAAAGGGGAAGGTATTCAGTCCGCCGAGGATTTTTTTATGTATGTTCCCCAATTAAACAGCCTGAGCGATTTCCTTACTTTTTTACCTTGAATAACATTTCAGATAAGTTTCATAGCATTTTCATCAATATCGGTTCAGTACTTTGGTTTTTATATCAATATAACTTGATTAATTATGACATTACAGTGAACGAAATAAAAGAGGGACGTTATAAGTTTGACGTGTCTATCTGTGTCATCATAGCTCCCTAATGAGGAGACTTATTTTAATGCGTTTTTTTTTGTTTAAAAACTGAGGTAATCGATGTGGTTTTTAGCTATAATTCATGAAAAAATGATCAAACGTTTCAAGGTTATTAACTCTTTCAATTGTTGAAACGATCTGAGTAACTTCTACTTGTATCATCGACTCGAAATCTACTATACTATCAATGATATCAAAATAACATATTCGTGTAACCTTATCCTGATGCTGCAACATCAATTGGAATCAACAGGATACACAACTTCTCACGAATTTACAGCAGAAATATCGTTTGGAGGCTCGTTGAAATGGTCACAATAAGTAGATAGCGGTTTTTTTTTTTATTTTAAATCTATTATTAGCTTTTGGAGTCAGTTGGTTTATTTTTTTAAGTCTTTTATAATTTTCGTAAACGAACGGAGAACGGTTAGGTTTGTTTAGCAATTTAAACTTTTATTAAGTAATTAATACCTATTTTTTTTTTAATTTATGCTGCTGAGTACTGCACTGAGTACACTATTTTTCGAAAGCATCCCACATTTGCTTGTAGCGCAGGTACAGTTCGATTAACGTACAATGAATGATCTGAACTTAAAAGTGTTTTGTTGCGAAGAATAATAAACTCGGCGTAGAGAGAAAGGCGCGTGCGGCGTACATCTTTGACTCCCCGGCAGGCGGTCAACGCTGGCCAATAGCGTGCCATCGTTCGCGAAAGCTGGCATGCTATTGGTGAACGTTGCTTATAATAGAAAATATAGATGTAAAATATGTTAGAGAGTGCCATAAAAATTTTAAAGTCTATTTTTGGAAAATTTATTAAGTTTTGTCTAAAGTCATAGAACAAAAGTTGTTGTTTATTATATTAGTAACAGCGTCCTGCGAGGTTTTTGACGTTTTAGAAATGACCCTGTATATAAAGAGTTCGACTCTATACTGCGGTCCTTCAAATGGGAGGTTCGGTAAGTGTAATTTTTTTTTTTTGTTGCGCGGTCTCGCGGCATAAACAGTGTTTAATTCAGCTCCGCACATAAATCAAAATTAAAATTATTCATAGTTGTTTTTAGCGATGAAAAACTTTAGTTTTTAAATTATTAGGACGTACGTGATTAGTGTTAGTGTGAATCTTTAAGATAACATTATAAAATTTGCAAAATCTGTGAAAAAAGTGAACTTCTGTTTTATTGGAAACGTATTCTAAAATTATTATCAAACTTTTCTTATTAAATCAACAATAAAAATATAAGTGTTACAAGACGTTTTTGTAATACGTTTTTATTTCAATAAACTACCTCACAAGTGCAATTTCAATTCAATTCTTTGGTTTATGGCTTTTAGTTGTGCCAGTTAGGCACATATTATTTCGCCAATGTCACGTGGAATGGAGAAAACACGATGGAGATTGATCGGTGTGGTCGAGAATCCAACCTTGACTAAATTTTAAAAAAACACCCTAAAATAGTGTGAATTTCATTGTTAGTCCTAAAAAAACACAAAAAAGTTATAAATATAATAAATATATAGTATCCAAAAATACAACTAATATTAATGGGACAATCACATGTTTTATTTACAACTTAATTTTATTACATTTAATATATTTACACAGAAACGAACACAGTGGACTAAACACAAACATCAATAAACATTCAACATTTATAGGACGGGGGATTTCAGGAAGGAGAACGTCACAGAGGGGATGAAGAAGTCTGGGACAGTTAAACAGGATATGGGATGGGGAACCTTCGTCTAAGCTGCATTCGCACAGTGAGTGGTCACGAACTCTAATTTTAGCCAGGTGACTGGGAGTACATGTATGGCCAAGATGCAGTCGACAAATAGTGGAAGTGACCCAGCGGTCCGCACGTCTAAAAAGAAAGACCCAAGGGCGTCTTGGAATGTCAGGTTGCAAAGTAGCATAATATTTACCCTTAACCGATTTTGATGAAATCCAAAAAGATGTCCAAGATTTGGACAAACGAGTATTCGCAACAGCACAGAGATCTTGTGACGAATTTTTGAAGTGCTCTAAAGAACCAATCTGAATGGCGGATTTGGCAAACGAATCTGCAGTTTCGTTGCCAGGGATTCCGGAATGGCTGGGAATCCAAACTAGCGAGACCTGCAGTCCCTTTTGATGACATAAGAACAAGGCCTCTCTGATCTTTAAGATAACGAAAAACCTCTTCCTACTACGAAATGGGTTTTCCTTGATGGCTAAAAGGCAGCTTAAGGAGTCAGTCAAGATAACAGCCTGTCTTAAGTCATGGGAGTGAGCATATAAAATTGCTTCCAATAAGGCGATCGCCTCACCAGTGAATACTGATGATTCAGGTGGGCATTTAAATTGTAAAATAATTTTGAATTTAGGAATCCAGCAGGCTGCACCAACACAGCCTTCTGGAGAGAGAGTTTAGACGCATCAGTATAAATGAGAAGATGATCTGACCAATTTACATGACGTATGCTATTAAAAAGAGACACAGTATTGGGTGAGTCTTTTACGAATCCAAGATTCGTTACAACAGGAGGTTGATGGACAAGTGCCTTATAGGGGATGGAAAAAAGAGGATTTAATGGTAGTTGAATAAGAGGATTCGGGAGTTTAGTAAAATAAAGGAAACTATTTAAAAGACAGGATAAGGGTTTACTAGGATTGACAATTTGGGACAATTCATTTAAACGATTCCAAAGAGGATGGGATGACAGCTGTAACATCTTGCCGATGAAACGGTCACACAGATACTGTCTACTTATTTGAAAGAGAGCATCAACGCATTCAATCTGTAGTGCATTCGTAGGTGTAGATTTCATAGCACCCAGAATGATTCTAAGGCATTTAAATTGAATTTTATTCAGCTTGTCAGATGCTGATTTATTTATTGGTTCCAAATCAAATAAGCCATAGTCCATATGGCTACGAACTATGGCATTATATGGAAGTTTAAGTGAATATGGGTGAGCTCCCCACCAAACGCCTGACACCGCACGAAGGACATTAATGCCCTTCTCACATTTTTTAATAATATGCTCTGTATGAGAAACTCCGTTCAGTCGGTTATCGAGTACGACTCCTAAAAATTTAGCCTTATCTACAAAGCTAATACGTTGATCCCCATAAAACAAATCGAAGGTGGGAACCATCCTTTTTCTAGAAAATGCAACTGCCTGACTTTTGTCTATCGATAGAGATAGGCCATGATCAGACAGCCACTGGCCAAGATAATGCAAAGCAGAGTTGAGACGAAATGTAATATCTTCTACTGAATTTGATCGATAATAAATTGCAATGTCATCAGCAAACTATAAAACGTTACGAAAATTGTTAACAGATAATTCGAGATCGTGAGTGTAAATGCTGTAAAGCAGAGGACTAAGGCCAGAGCCCTGGGGGAGACCTTTCCAGACAAGTCTGGGGGGAAGAGATATGGATTGATGTTTTACAACTATAGATCTGCAGAAAAGCAGATTACATATGAAATGAATCATCCTCGGAGGCATACTCAGCTGGTGCAATTTTTGCCTGAGTAATGGGAGAAGAACATTGTCATATGCAGAAGCTGCATCCAGAAAAACACCCACAAGGTACTCTCCTTTTACAAAGGCTATTCGAATATCTGTTGAAATAATGCTGAGACTATCGATGGTGCTCAATCCCTTTCGAAAGCCAAATTGAGAGGGTGAGAGTATATTTCTGCTTTCCATTATCCACTCCAGACGGTTCTTTAGCAAATGTTCAGTTATTTTTGCTAAGGTGGATGACAGTGCTATGGGTCTGTAAGAGTTAGAATCTGAAGGATTCTTGCCAGGTTTCAAAATGGGTATTATTACTGTGATTTCCAAGAATCTGGAATAACACCTGTCATGTAAAATTGATTAATTATATTTAAAAAGACTTTCTTAGAATTTTCATTTAAGTGTGTGACAAAAGAATAAGGAACACCATCTTCTCCAGGAGAAGAATCTGTGAGACCGGACAGAGCACATTGAAGCTCAGAAAATGAAAACGGGGCATCCATTTCATCAGAAATGGGTGCAGGAAAAGAAGAAAGAAAGTTATCCTGACAAGGTACGAAGGGGGGCGCAAGTTTATCAGCAAAATTGTTGAGCCATTCTGATGGATTATTGGATTGACAGAATTCAGGGAACGACGAAATTTTTTAAGTTTTAACCAAACTAAGTAAGAAGGAGAACGAGGGGAAAGGGATTGACAAAAATCAACCCAGCCAAGTTTTTTCTTTTTAGAAATTAAAGAGACTAGCTCTTTAATTTAGCGTCTAACCGTTGGTATCTTTGAAAATTCAAAGGAGACATAGACAGAGAATATGAATGCTCTGCCTCCGTTCTTTGTGTAGTTAAGCGGGTGCATTCCTCATCCCAACAAGGGGTGGAAAGCACCAACTTCTTAGGAAAATGTTTTTTTAGGGAAGTTAAAATCTGCAGCAGTTAAAAGAGCCTTAAGGAATGATTCATAGTAAAAATTGATATTTTCATCGCCTCCAGGCTCAGAAAGAGAGTCCAATATGTCATCAACAGAACTAGCATAGTCTAACCAGTTTACATTTTTAAGGGAATATTTAAGGAGGGGATTTGGGGTAATAGAAGAAATGTAATTTTGGTTAAAGGAAAGAAGAATAGGGAAATAATTACTGCCAAAAGTGGAAGGCAGGACATTCCAGGAGAGTTGAGAAGCAAGAGAAGGAGAAGATAAGGATAAATCTACTGCAGTCTTAGGGTTCTGCGAAGGGTAAACTCGACGTGTCGGCGAACCATCATTAAGGATGCAAAGATTGACATCATCAACAATATCCACCAACAAGTGAGCAAACCCATAACTATAATGACAACCCCATGCAGTATGATGGGCGTTGAAGTCCCCCATCACAAGGATAGGATGAGGAAGTAAAGATAGGATAGAGTGAAGTTCAGGGATAAAAGTAGAGGATGGATGGGGAATATACAGAGAAAGAAAGAAAATGTTAAGGAATTTAACAGCAACAGCACTAAAATGCTGGCTGGGGGGGAGAGGGATTTGAGAGAAAGGAATTGAATGACGGATAAAAAGGACACTACCTGCATACCCATCACTTCTGTCATCCCTCAAACAGGAAAAACCGGGAACCCGAAACCGAGAACCAGGAATTAACCATGTTTCCGAGATGGCAATAATGGAGGGACTATACAGGTTGATAAGGGAGAGTAATTAATGTTTTTGGGACGGATGCTTTTACAGTTCCACTGAAGGAATCTGGTTGGGGCCATTTTTAAGGACGAGAAGTAATTGGGACAGGTTATCGGCAACGTTGGACGGTAAAGGAACATCGCTACATGCTGTAACAATGTTGAGGATCATTTGTGAAAGGAGTTCTAGAAGGTTTGTTGTATGGTTGGTAGGAATAGGATCCACATTGCTGTTCAGGGCACAACCATTGGGAGTGGAAGAGGGGCAGTTACCCACTATGGCTTGGTGGGCTTCTTTATCAAACCCTTTACCAAGGGGGTCTCTGGGACGGACGGGTCTAACTACAGTTTTACGGTAGGATTGGACAAATTTATTTTCAGAGGGAATGGTTTTAGAAGAGCTGGAGTTAACATAAATGGGTGGGGAAAACATCTCTTTAGCAATCTCTGCATAGGATCTTCGGACTTGTGGGAATCTTGCGGATGCTTCAATATAGGAGACATTATCGGAAGCCATGACCAACTTGATCGAGTGCTGTCGTGAATATTCAGGGCAATCTTTATCAGAGGCAAAATGTTTGCCTGAACAATACAGACATGTGGCATTTTCCTTGATGACATTACATGTCTCACCAGTATGCTGTTGGGAGCATTTAAAACATCTTGGTTTCGATCTGCATTGAGTTTTTACATGACCATAGCGGCAACAGCTTAAACACATAATAGTAGGTAAATTGTAGGTCTCTACAGGAAGGGAAGTGTGATAGGAGTAAACTTTAGAAGGCAGAATTCTCCCCCTAAAAGTTACAACAATGGTTTGGGTAGGAACCCAAGTGACGACTCCCTCATTAGAAACTTTGCGATTCAAACGTCTTGCTTTCAAAACTTCACCTCCATCGACCATTCCACAGGAACTCCTTTAACTAGACCCATTCTTATAACATTGTAAGTTGGGATAATCGCTTTATATTTACATAGGCCTAAAATGGGATTTTTTAAGAAGTCATTTGCTGCTTGCCACGATGAGAACTCCACAGATATTTTGTTTCGGCCTATGTTCTTTACTCCATCATTTATAATTGAGCTAATTTTATGCTTGTGTAAAAATTGCCCAAATGTAATAGCCCGCACAGTAGTTCCTGCAGATGGGTCTGCGACTTCCCGTGATACATGGACGATGAAGGGACCTTTGTTGTCACTATAGTACTTTTTAGGACCTTCTGACAAACAAGGATGAACGTATATTGACTGGATCGATGGAGTTGCGGTAGATGGGTGGACTATGGTTTTCTTCGCTGACGAATCAATCACAGCACTATCGTTAGGACGTTTACGAGATTCAGGCAGAGATTTAGAGGGAGACGGGTCACACACAACAGATGAGCCTCCAGGATCTGGAGGTTCGGGAGGCCGATCGACATCCATTTTAATTTAAAAACTAGTATTTAAATATATTAGCTAATATAGAACAAAAAATACAGTTTACACACTTTCTGCAACCAATACTCTTAGTAAATAACGATAAACAGTAAAAACGAACTATTTTCACAGTGAATACACAAAGAAAAACGAAAAAGAAACAACTAAATCTCTCTAACACGTGTGTTGACAGAGCCAACGGAAGCGAAAAAAAAAACCAAGTGCAATTTAAACTGTTAAAATAAAACAACACAAAAGTGTATGTGTTATGACACAATTATTTTATAAAAGAAATACCTCCTTATTATAAGTAATACTCAAAAAGTTTAACAAACTACAACATTAGGATTCATAAATTCGCTTAACTAAAATATCAGCTGCTAGCGCAGTGGTGACTTGTGTGAACTAGAATCTGCAGCGCTCGAGGGCCGCAAGATCAATCCCCAAAAACTCCGTTCATTTTTGTTTTTTCAAAAACTATTTAAAACTTTCTTAGACCTGAGGAGATGGCGACAGACGGTATTGAGCGATGTACTGGTTGCAAAAATAAACTACGCAATAAGGAATTTCTTACTTGTTTAATGTGCGAGTCTAAATACGAAATTGAATGCGTAAATATTAGTTTGAAACAGTTTAATGAGACGATTGATAAGTATAACTGGAAATGTCCAGAATGTTTTAGTAAGCAACTGAAAATAGGAAACATAAATACACCCGTTCGACAAACGTTTACTGGCGCTAGTTGCACTAAATTGGTTGAAGGATTATCAGATTCTTCAAATGTCACTACACGTAAGAAATTAAGCAAATCTCAAGGTGTTTCAACGAGCAGCGATAACTATGGCTCTGTAATCGAGAGTACACTTCGTGATATTATTAAGCAGGAACTCTCAAATACAATAAAGACTTTAGTTATATCACAATTAAACGCAATTAACGAACAAATGGCAAGTTTCTGTGAATCTCTCTCATTCATTAATATCCAGTATGAAGAAATGAAAACAAAATTGGAAGAAAACACTGCCGTAATTGATAAGTTAAAAACAGATAATGAATACCTTAAATCTTCAGTAAGAGAACTTAGAAATTAATAAAAACTGAAGATTCTCTAAAGCTAATAAATTGAAAAAAAATAAATGGAAATGTTATAGCGCTCAGTTATATACCAATGTTCGAAATCTATTATCAAAACGTTAGAGGTTTAAGATCCAAAACAAATGATGTGTTCAAAAATATATTAATTTCGGATTATAAAGTAATTGCTTTCACTGAAACTTGGCTAAATTCTAGTATCTCTAGTAACGAATTGTTTGATGTCCGCTATGTCGTATATAGAAGAGATCGATCGTGTTGTCAAAATATCAAAAAAGATGGAGAAGGTGTTTTGATTGCAATCTCACGCGAAATATCTTCGTCTCGAATGTTGAATTGGGAAATTGATAATGAAGCTTTAAGGGTTGAATTATTGAAGGGTTGTATTAGAAATAAATGTAGATAATACTGTAAAAAAATAGCAATTTGTGTAGTGTATCTAACCCCCCCAGTAAAATTAAATACTTTAAATATATTTCTAGAGAGTGTTGACAATGTTATTAGCAAGGTGGAAGATATAATTATTTTGGGAGACTTTAATATTAGCTTCATAAACTGGAATTCAAATTGTAACAGTCAATATGCCACTCCTTCAAATTATTTTTCTCCTTTGGGTTATGCATTGGTTGATTTTTTGTCTATTTACAATTTCTATCAATCCAATATTGTTAAAAATTGTGACAATAAACTTCTAGACTTGGTTATAAGTAATTTATCTATTTTATCAGTTAGTAAACCTCCAGATCTGCAAAGCAAACTTGATACTTTCCATCCTCAGTTATTAATAAAAATTTTAAATAATCATGTTCCTTGTCTTCGACCTAAAAGATGTCCTACATATAACTATTATAAAGCTGATTACACTTCCATTATTAACGAATTAAAACACATAGATTGGCTTGAAGAATTTTCTACTTGTAACGATGTTAATGCCATGGTCAAGATATTCTATACTTCTCTGTTCAACATAATAAAAAAATTCGTACCTACGCGTAAACTACGTGATGCTAGATTTCCCATATGGTTTAAACAAAATTTAATTAGATTAATAGCTGAAAAGGAGAGAATTCGTGAACGATTAAATAAATACGGAAATCCAAGAGACAATTTAGAATTCAAGTTACTTCGCCGACGTTGTCATAAACTTTTAAACAGATGTTATGTTGTATATAAAAACCAAACTCAAGCCAATATCTCTAAGAACCCTAAAGCGTTTTGGAATTTCTTTAAAAACAAATGAAGCAATGAATGTTCCTTACCTGCGTCAATGGCTTTAGACAACATTACAGCTAATTCAGGTGTTGAAATTGCTAATTTATTTGCTAATCATTTTTACTCAGTTTTTACAAACAACAGTAATAATACAATTGGAATTTTTAAACTAAACATCCCACACATTGGTAAAGTAAGCTTTCATGAAAATGCGGTTGTGAAGAAATTAAAATCTTTAGATATACAGAAAGGCTCAGGCCCAGATAACATTCCCCCTATTTTCATCAAGCGATGTGCTTCAGCAATCGCTTTTCCATTAACGTTAATTTTTAATCAATCTGTAAATGAGGGTATTTTTCCTGATGAATGGAAAAAGCACGAATTATTCCCATTTACAAAAAAGACGATCGAATGGATATAAAAAATTATCGTCCCATATCAATTCTTTCTTGTTTTTCGAAATTATTTGAGAAATTGGTATATCCCGTAATATCTAACAATGTGGGCCGTTTTCTTACAAGTGCCCAGCACGGTTTTAGGAAAGGTCTCTCTGTCGAAACCAATTTATCAGTATTTATTTCAGACCTGTCACGTGCTATTGATATGGGACAAGAAATCGATGCAATTTATACTGACTTTAGCAGTGCATTTGATAAAGTCGACCATGTCGTATTGCTAAACAAACTAAAGCATTATGGAATAGAGGGTTCTTTATTAAAATGGTTTAAATCTTACCTAGACATGCGATCCCAATGTGTTGCTGTCAGTGGTTTTGAATCAAATACGTACTACGCAAAATCTGGAGTACCACAAGGATCACACCTGGGGCCATTATTGTTTCTTGTGTTCATAAATGACATTACTAATGAAATATTGCATTGTAAAAGCTCATTATTTGCTGATGATTTAAAAATTTATAGAACTGTTAATGACAGAAGAGATGCCCTACTGATTCAAGAAGATCTGAACAGGATATCTACTTGGTGTAATAAAAATAATATGACTCTTAATGTTAACAAATGCTTTTTCATATAATATACTAGAAAGAAAAAACCACTTGTTTCTAGTTACTCAGTTTGTAATAAAATATTACAAGAGGTTACTGAAATAAGGGATTTAGGAGTCATTATTGATAAAAAGTTAACTTTCACATCTCGTGTCACCAAAATAGTTTCGAAAGCAGCTCGTACTTTAGGGTTTATTAGGCGCAACACTAAAGGTTTCATTCACTCAAGCTACAAAAATTAAATTATATAATGCATTAGTACGCAGCCATCTGGAATTTGCTTGTGTTATTTGGAATCCCACTTTTAATGTCCACTCTCAACGAATCGAAAGTATACAGCGTGCTTTTACGAGAAGTCTCGCTTTTTCAGCCAGTGGCATCTCACACAGGCAGCCATATAATCAGCGATTAACTTGGTGTAAGATGATATCTTTGAGGGACAGACGCACAGTCCTCGAATTATGTTTCTTATATAAAATTCTACATAACAGTGTTAAATGTACTAATTTAGTCGAGCGTGTATCTCTTTCGGTTCCTAGTAAATATCGAAGAAACAAAATTCGTAATATATTTCATATTCCTAAAACAAGAACACATATGGGAAATCAAGCACCTATCGCAAGGTTATGCAAAAGTTACAACACCATTAATAAAAATGTAACTTTCATTGACATATTTAGTGATTCCTTGTATGCTTTTAAAAGAAAACTCTTCAATCATTTTATTTAAATCGTTTTAGCTTGTATAACTTCTATTTAAGTAATTTCTATTAGGTTTTAATTTTTCTAATTTTATATTCAATAAATGTAATATATATGTATAATTGTACCGTGTTGAGCTGTTTGTGAAAGTCATGTACGCTAGTTATTGATGTATATATTAAGAACTGATTGTCTACTTCTGAAATTAGGTAAGTGTATTATCAATGTATCACTTAACAAAACCTGTAAAAACATAAACACTTTCTGGTGGACACACGAGTGTAAACGCGCGCGAAAGATAATTTAACAAAATAGCTAGGCGGGTCACTGATCTCAGTCAGCTGTGGTTAGGTCATTGACCTACCTAATACGTCTAATTACCTCAGGTATGATTCGAATTTACCGTCATACTTGATTAGGCTTCGGACTGGCAAAGTAATTGTAACAACATCTTGTAAATAAACTTAATTGAATTTATCCCAACAGTTACGTAAGCGAAGGATTTCAAAAATTAATCACGTAACATTAAAATCAAAATCTGTCAAAACAATTTGGCGTGTTTAAAAATTAGAATCATCTCTGTTTACCAAAGTCATTTAATATTTCAGTAACAAACTGACGAGCGTATAAATAAGAATTATTAAAAACTGTGTTGCGACATTTCGCTAACATAACATTTTTTTTTAATACCTTAAACAAGCCTACTTAAAAAAAAAAAAGAAAATTAATCATTCTTCTAATAATTATTAAACAAGTACATAAATATCACACGCGATCACAATCACTAGACACTCAAAACTAAATAAAAACAGATCATCTGTCTATGGCATCACGAAGTATCCTTCGAAACAAATAAACAAAATAAATCAAATTAGGTAACACCAATTGAATATTTTATTCACAATTTTTATCAAAGCATAATTTTGATGTCATTTGTTATACCCACTATATTAATATTTTGAACGATATTTGTCATAGCCTATACGTGTTTATAAAAATCGTAATTTATAATAACATATCACTATTTTCACGAATTTAAAGTCAATTAAAACATTAGAAATCAACGACAATGTCACAACAATTCGGCATGTTTAAAAATTTATATAATCCCTATTTACAGTAATATCTCTTTTTAAAAAACTATTATGATTATTTGAGTTTATAAAATTGAATTAATAGAAATTAGACAGTATGATGACAACGCGTATAATTAATGGTCAAACGAACTTACCTGTAAGTGAAGTTCGACCACAATTATGTCGACCACGATTTACTTTTAAAATATTGTAGATGCGTTCCCACGTATCAGCCTTGCACGGATTTTTAGAGGGTACCTGCATTTTTTTTTGTTTACGTACCCCTCTGCCCGCCGGTTCGGTCTTATCTCTCTCGGACTCGTCATTGCGTTTAAAGTATTTCTATTCTTATTTCACGTAGCAGGGTAGGGTAAAGTATACTGCATGAAATCATTTCAACACTATTACGGAAAGGTGATTGTAAATCGCTTCGAATGAAGCTGCTCACATAATTGTGGTCGAACTTCACTTACAGGTAAGTTCGTTTGACCATTAATCATGTTTCGCAGCTTCATTCTTTGCGATTTACTTTTAACATATTGTAGGATGTTCAAAAAAGGTAACGTGAAATAAGAAAATAATAAACAAATGGAAAAATATATATGTATATTTTACTATGTAGGTATATCTTAAAGTAAGCTAAGAATAAAAGAAGCGAAATTATTTTCAACAACTTCTCTATTATAAAATTGAGCAAATACCAAAGAGGATTGACTCCAACCTGCGGTTTTTTTAATTAGTTCGATATAAACACCTAATCTTTTTGCAGCTGATGTAGCAGCATGTCGTGTGCTGTGTGCACTAAATAAACTAGTGTCAATACCGCTGCGCTGAAGAATATCCTTAATCCAGTAACTTAATCTTTGAGAGGATAATTTATGATGAGGTTTTCTGTAACTAATAAATAAAAAACTATTGTTTTGATTACGTAAAGATTTTCTTTTATTTAGGTACACCTGCAGACTTCTAGCAGGACAAATTTCTGGATGAGCATCATAAAATGGAATTTTAAGAAGTGGTTGAAAAGAATTTGGCTTAGAGGTTTTAATAAAATCGGGTATCTTAATCATAATGTTAATAGGAATATTAAAGATAATATTTTCAATTTTTATTAATGACAGTCTTTTTGGAAAGTGTTTCCAGATTAAGCTCTTCGTTTGGCCATTTTTCCGATAAATATTTTAAGACAATATTTGGGTCCCATGTAATATCATACTTAGGATTGGTTGGTCTTAATCTAAAAACAACTTTCATAAATCTTTTTATACGTTCATCGTCTAGGGTGTTACTACCTAAAAGTAGTGATAAGGCAGATTTGGTGGAATTGACAGTGCCATACTTTGCGCCACTGTCAAATATTTCCGTAAGAAAATGTAATATTACAGGTACTGATGGTTTCATATAAACGACATTATTTCGCGAGCAATAAATTAACCAATTTCTTATTGAACAATCATATTGTTTATATGTATTATTACTAATTGATTCTAACATAATATCGACTGAACGAGGGGAAATAAACCTTCTTAATAAAGTTTGCCGGATAATTTCACGGCAATTAGGGAGAGACTTTTGTGAAGCCTGTGTGGTAATCTGAAAGGAGATATTATTAAATTAGGACTTGGTTCGAATTGTAAAATTTTACCGATAGACAATTTCTTTATTAAAGGAAACCAATCTTGAGTCGGCCAATAAGGAACCACAACGATTCCTTCTGCCTTATCATTAATAACACTGGTTAACAAAATTTAAACTTCTTCATGCCACACGAAGTTTTTTATATTTTCTTAATAGTAAAAGGTGTTGTAAATAAAAATCAACAGATAATTTTTTTTATCACCCATTAATTTTATTTATTTAGCTATAGTTGATTATAAGGAAAAAAAGAAAGTTCTCGAAAATAAAAAGAAAAATATTAATGAAACAAAAGTTAATACGATTTTCTGCTATATTTGGCTTCCGGTTGGTCTCTTTTAATTGTCCAGCAATAGTCAGCCAACATCCTTGGACTCCATTTACCTTGATAACGCTTTTCCATGGCCGAAAAGTCCTGATGGAACCTTTCCCCGTGCTCATCACTTACAGCCCCTAAATTCTCAGGGAAAAAATCCAAATGTGAATCTAGAAAATGAATTTTAAGTGACATATTACAATTTAAAGCTTTGTATGCCAATATGAGCTCGTCAATTAACTCTTTGTAGTTTTCAGTTTTATGATTCCCCAAAAAATTTGCAACTACGTTCTTGAAGCCATTGCCATGCCGATTTTTCCAAAACGTTCAATTTTTCTTCGAATCTCTGGTCTTTTATTAATTCCCTGATTTGAGGTCCTACAAAAATGCCCTCTTTGATTTTAGCATCACTTATTTTGGGGAATTTATCTTTTAAATACAAAAAACCATATCCATTGCGATCCATCGCCTTTACAAAATTTTTCATAAGACCTAATTTGATATGGAGCGGCGGAAGAAAAACATCAGACGGCTTGACAAGTGGTAAATGCTTCACATTTTTCTGTCCAGGAACTAAAGATTCACGCATAGGCCATACTTTTTTTTTGTAGTGATTTTGTCTGTCCCTGCTGTCCCATTCGCACAAAAAACAACAAAATTTAGTATAACCCAACTGTAGTCCAAGTAGTAGGGCAATGACTTTTAAATCGCCGCAGATTTTAAAATTATATTTATTATATTGGATTTTTTCAAGTACTAGTTTCATGATCTCATAAGTTTCTTTCATATTAGTACCGTGTGCTAAAGGAACAGAAGGAAATACATTACCGTTATGGAGTAAAACTGCTTTTAGACTTGTTTTGGATGAGTCGATAAACAAACGCCACTGGGAGGAATCAAATTGAATTTCCAAAACCTCCATAACGGAATTTATATCATTACAAAACACCAAGTCCCCATCTTGAGAAAAAAAACTTTTAAACTGTACATTACGATTTCGAAAATGGCATATTTTAGTTTCACTATGTAACAAGTTCCAACCTTTTAAACGAGATCCTAACAGTTCTGCCTGTTTTTTTGACAAATTCAAATCGCGTACTAGGTCATTTAGGTCTCCTTGAGTTAATAAATGAGGCTTATCTTGAACTTGTTCAAAGTCTGAATCAGTATCATCATCGACAACAACATTAAAATGGCTTGGAGTGGAGGGTTGTGGATCATCGATATTGAACGATGTAGATGATACTGGTATTGGCAAATTGACGTCATGTGGGATAGGTCTTATTGCTGAAGGTAAATTCGGGTATTGAACTGTGTGTTTTGCTTTCGGGTTTATACCTTTGATTTTAGTAACACAGAAATAGCAATCCGACACATGATATCGTTGTCTTAGATTTTCGCGATTATTATTCATTGAAATGAAACTATTTTAAACGGATTTAAATCGCGTATATTAATTATTTTTATCATCCCGACGTTTCGAGCACTTTGCAGCGTTCGTGGTCACGGGTAGACTAAGGTGACATTTGTCTATTTGAGATTTTAGAAAATATTATTTACAACTACCGCCAACGGTTTCTTAAATGATATCTTGAATAACGTTCCGGTTGCACGCAGAAGGCACTAACTGTATCTTTTGGTCTGGCAGTCTGTTGGACTTGGGATTTTAAATTTTTAATAAGTGGATCCCAGGTGTTTGAAAGTCTCCAACCATCTTCTCTATTGAAGTTCGGATGTTTTTGAATTTCAATAGCCTCGCGTATCATTCTAGGAATGAATCTGTGTTCTCTAGCGAGGATCTGTGGTTTATCAAATCGGATAAAATGGTTAGGTTTATCTAAGGCATGTTCACAAACTGCAGACTTTGAAGAACGCCTATTCTTGACATCTCCTATGTGTTCCTTGACCCTAGTACCGATGCTTCTTTTTGTTTGGCCTATGTAAGATAAACCGACTGCGGGAGTATACAAACTCGAATGTGAGTGTGGTTTATCTTACATAGGCCAAACAAAAAGAAGCATCGGTACTAGGGTCAAGGAACACATAGGAGATGTCAAGAATAGGCGTTCTTCAAAGTCTGCAGTTTGTGAACATGCCTTAGATAAACCTAACCATTTTATCCGATTTGATAAACCACAGATCCTCGCTAGAGAACACAGATTCATTCCTAGAATGATACGCGAGGCTATTGAAATTCAAAAACATCCGAACTTCAATAGAGAAGATGGTTGGAGACTTTCAAACACCTGGGATCCACTTATTAAAAATTTAAAATCCCAAGTCCAACAGACTGCCAGACCAAAAGATACAGTTAGTGCCTTCTGCGTGCAACCGGAACGTTATTCAAGATATCATTTAAGAAACCGTTGGCGGTAGTTGTAAATAATATTTTCTAAAATCTCAAATAGACAAATGTCACCTTAGTCTACCCGTGACCACGAACGCTGCAAAGTGCTCGAAACGTCGGGATGATAAAAATAATTAATATACGCGATTTAAATCCGTTTAAAATAGTTTCATTTCAACCGACACATGATCTCTAGGCTCAGTCCATATCATAGGAATAGCAAACGGCATATGACGTAATCCTTTCTTCCAATCTAATAAATTTTTTACACATGTTATACAACAAATATGTGGTGCCCAAGGTTTATCTTGATGAGCAACCGAAAAGGAAAAATACTCGTGATAACACTGCAATATTAGCTCTGTAAAATTTCGCCTTTGTTGTTTGAAAGTCAATTCACCACAAACATAACAAAAAGAGTTAGGATTGTTAATACACTTTCTAGACATATTCGCACAAGCACAGTATTTGACTAGAACAACGCAATTTAAATTAATGAAGAAAATGAATGGAATTATCACTGTCTTCTTACGAACGTTCACATGCATTTATCGCTGTAAAGCCAATAATGAACTTGACTTATCACAAGAACACTGAGGGTGATTGAAATAAAATAAGTGCACTTTCGTAATGAGGGTAGGTAGTTAAAATAGGATTACCTACAAGAGTTCGTGTGGCATGACCACTGTTGATCAGTGTAATTTTTTGCAACATTTTTAATACCAACGAGAACGGTGGAAATGCATAAAATGTAAGTTTTTCCCAAGATATGGTAAAAGCGTCTATCACCCATGCATCAGGGTCGTTTTTCCAGGCCACGTAAGTTTCACATTTTGCGTTACAACGACTAGCAAATAGGTCGACCTCGGGTTTACCAAATTTTTCTATAATTTGGTTATATTGACTAACTCCAAGTTCCCATTCCGTATCTCTAAATTGTTTTCTGGACATAGCATCTGCTTTATCATTCTTTTTACTTCTGATATATGAAGCAAAAACTAACAATTTTCGTTCTTCACACTACTGCCAAATCATACGAGAGATTTTCTTCAAATGAGGAAATTGGACACTGCCCATTTTATTGATATAAGCGATGGCAGTTACCTTATCAATTCGCAATAAAATTTCACAATTAAAAAGATCTTTACAAAAAAACTTTTAAACCGAAAAAAACTGCCATAAGTTCCAATTCGTTTATATGTAGATTTATTTCAAAACTATTCCAGTAACCGAATGCTGTTTCATTATTACAATCTACCCATCCCGTGGTTGACGCATCTGAATATATTGCTTTACTATATTTATTATTTTTAAGAAGTGCACTACCGTGATCAATGTTTTCAATCCACCAATACATATCTCTTAATACGTATGAGGGTATTTTAATAACTTGTTCGTAACTTGTGTTATTTAACAAACACAAGTATTTGTATCTTTCAAATTCTTTTGTATAAACCCAGGAATATGAATATGCGGGGCAAGCAGATATCAGAACACACAGAAATCTTGCGAAGTGTCTTAATTTACACTTTTTATGTAAATAAACTGATTAAATAGTTCCTTAATTTTAATTTTCTTACTTTCAGGTAACTTTAATTGCATGGATGAGGAATCAAACAGAAAACCTAAAAATTTACATAACTTCTTCGGAACTAAGCAGCCTTTTTCATAATTAATTAAAAAACCTAATCTTTCCAGAGTGTGTTTTGTATATTTGATGTTATAATTACATTCAGTATAATTTCTACCGACACAAAAATAATCATCTAAATATAAAACGGACAAAAAAAATTTTGAACGAAGAAAATGAGAAACAGGTTTTAATAATTTTGTTAAAACATACGGAGCAGTACTAAGTCCAAAAGGTAGACAATTAAATTCAAATAAAGTTCCATTGTATTGGAAGCGAAGATATTTACGATGAGATTTATGAACAGGCACTAAAAAATAAGCATCTTTTAAATCGATAGATGCCATAAAAAAATCCTTTGTGACTAATTTTGCTGCCGTACGGTAGTCCTCCATCTTAAAGTGGGTATTCTTAACAAATTTATTTAAACTTTTAAAATTTAGAATAAAACGATTATCGCCGTTTGGTTTAGGCACGAGAAAATTTTTTGATAAAAATTCATCTGGAACGTGATTACATTTTGAGATAGCTTTTACCTTAAGAAGCTTATTTATACATTTATCAAAATTAACACGTTCTTGTGCAGACTTTGTAATAACTTCTCGGGAAATAGATTGTGATGGCGTACACAAAAAGGGTATTTTGTATCCTTGAATTATTGAAAAAATATATCGGTCGCTCGTTACCGTAGACCACTGGTCTTTAAAGTATTGCAACCGACCTGCGTACCGTACCTCGTTCTGCATTAGCGTCGTGTCCTGCGCTGCGGCGGGGGAGACGGCGGCGGCGCGGCCCGAGGTGCACGGTAGCTGCGCGTGGCGGGGGGCGGCGGCGGCGGCTGACGTGCTGGCCTCGTGCGCGGCCTGCATCGGCTCTGTACGTTACCTTCTGTTCCCGATGCAGGCCCCGAAAGTTTAAACGTGTTCTGTAATTCGGTTTAGATACGAAATTGTTTTTATTGAACTTTTGACGAAACAATTCAGCAGTCAGGCGAATCCTGACTGCTGAATTGTTTTTGCGGTTTTTAACCGCTCTGCTAAATTGGTACCGAATAAGTAATCGTCTCGGCCATTTTCCATTAAGGTATCCTTGAGGCTCGAGTTGACGGCTGAGATCACAAAATTCCTTCTCAGTTTCGTGTCATTATTATGCACTTCGCACAAAATGTGACATGCGTCACTGATAGGTTTAAGTATTTTTAATTTATGTTCTTTGTTTGCAATTGATATAATTTCGTCTATGGCCTATGACAGCGCTGACAACGCAACACCAACTTGTTTCTGTTTATCCAATAAAGCATGGTCTCTTTTAACAGTGGCATCGGTTAAAGCCGCCTTCGCCTCGGGGTTGAGTATTGGTGCAACTAGCATTTTACAATTATCCGGAACCATATATTCACTGAGAAGTTTTTCTTTAGTTTCTTTAGGCAAACCCTTCCCTAAGATATCTTGCCATCTATCCGCCACATCCTTGTGCATGCTTTTACCGAAACATGTATTTGGCTTCAGGGCATCACCAAGTAATTCCAAAATATCTGAGTCCAACTCTTCGGCATCTGCAGAACGCTGTGGTGTCATAACAGCTGGCGGTGTGGCCGGTGCATTGGCATAACTTGTGCCATATCATGGCCCATTCGGTACACAGAACTTCTTGGCGAAGAAACTGTTTCAATCGTATTACGATTAGGACCTGCAATATGCAGAGTATTAAGTTTTTGTACATATGAAATGTATAAATATACATTCATTTAACGTGACAGATACAACCCAGGATAGTTGTTCGCATCACTTAGTACATGAACTTACTTTCATCCAACGAAGAGTCTGAAGACGAGCTGAGTATGCGGCGTCGTTTCGGCCGTGATTATTCAGCAACTTCTTGTAGTTTACGTTTTCTTCCCATAATTTAGAGACGTGCGTCGGCTTCGACACGGAAACACATAATGACGAGTCCGAGAGAGATTAGACCGAACCGGCGGGCAGAGGGGTACGTAAACAAAAAAAAAAAATGAAGGTACCCTCTAAAAATCCGTGCAAGGCTGATACGTGGGAACGCATCTACAATATGTTAAAAGTAAATCGCAAAGAATGAAGCTGCGAAACATAATATTAAACAAGTGTATAACCTAACCTACACACTTAAGAAATGAAAAAAAAACAAAGCAATATCAACTTGTAGTTGCGCGAGCAGTTCATTGTAACGCAATTTCTAAGGGCTAACGAAATACTGAAAGGCCCTACTCACGATTCAATTAAATTCAAACAGCAAAAATCTGTTGACACAATCTGCAGTGAGCCGACAGATTGTGTCGTCAATAGTAATGTTGAGGGCACGTTTGGGGCGTAGCCCAACATGTTGCGAATTGTATCGGCGCGGAAGCAACTAGACAAATTGTCTCAGCAGATTGTGTGTGCGTTGAAACGTGAGTATTGCGATTGCTCCAATCTCGGCTCAATCGCGGTCGAGCGTTGTGGCGGATTGTACGTTTCTTTCGCTTCCGGGTCGCCATATCCACCTCGCACGTGTAACATGACGACTAATAAAGAAAAAACTGTGTGGACACAGATTTTCGAAATCTATAAGGAAATGCCTCATTTATGGGACAAAAAAAAAATAAAAATTATATAAACAAAGAAGTGAGAAATGACTCATTCAGAATTCTTTTAGAAATATACAAAAATACAAGGAAGCTACAGTTGAAGTTCTCAAAAATCTTATATCCAATAAGAGAACCTCTTTTTACAGAGAATTTAAAAAAGTAAGTACCTACATCAAATTAGATTTTGTATTTTTTTTATTTTGTGTGCAATAAAGTGTTTTTAGTCAAAGTTTTTAGTAATACAGGAAAACAGGAAAATATGTCGTGTAGGTAGGTATTCGGACGGGGACTTAGTAATGAAAAAGTGTACCTACTTATAAAGGCAATATTATATTTTATGCATTTTATCGTTTTTTCACATTTATTAAGATAATTACATTAATCACAAAATAAGTCAGATTTTACAATGTCAAATTAATTTTCAAATTAATAATTTACGTGTTTATAGGACAATTTTATACCTTAAAAGATTAACAAAACATATTTTTTTAAAAAAATGTACACATATACATACATACACACACACTTTGTAGTTAAAAAATAATCACAAACGTCCAATCCGACTTCTTATTTTTTGACTACTTTAGATATATATATACCTACTTATTTATATTTATATATATATATATATATATATATATATATATATATATATATATATATATATATATATATATGTATTTCGATCTTTTAATGTTTTTAGACGACATTAATCATTTCATTTTGGAAAGAAACACTTCCTTCGTGGTTAAAAAAATGAGCAAATGTATTTCGGACATTATTTCCTTCCACATTTCGCTGTCTCTCGTTACATTTTTCTAACGATACTAATGCTGGTGTTTCTTGCCGCCAAGCTCCGCGACTAAATAAAGCTTTTGAGATATTTTCACGATCAATAAATTTGTTATGGATAAAGCGTGAACGTTTTTTCCTCAAATAATTATGTAATTAGCAACATGCGAGCACTATGGCATCCACGTTTTCAACATCTACAGAAATATTTCGACGAAAAATCCTAAATCGTGCCGCAAATATGCCAAATGCATTTTCTACTACCCTTCTAGCCCTAGAAAATCTATATTTGAAAATTCTTTGATCATGATTTATGCCTTTGAAAGAATATGGTTTCATTATATTTCTATTTATAGCAAAGGCACTGTCTCCAACAAACACATATGGTGCAGATGTTGTTGTACCTGGTAAATTTGAAGGAGGTGGTAAATTCAGTGCACCAGACATCTGTTTTGTATACAAATTTGTTGTTTTGAGCACACCACCATCAGAAACACTTCCATTTGTACCAGTATTAACGTATATGAATTCATAGTTAGCATTTACTACTCCTAATAAGACCACACTGAATTTTTTTTTGTAGTTGTGAAATTCCGACCCACTTCCTGAGGGTTTTTCAATAGCAATGTGCTTCCCATCGATTGCGCCCACGCAGTGTGGAAAATGCCATTTTTTTTCAAACTCTTCTGCTGTGTTTCTCCATTCATTTTCGGTTGCAGGCATCTGAAAACAAAATTGTAATTAGAATAATTTAAACACATGGATTTTGTTACAGAGTTCCCGGCCTGATGATGCAAATACAACACAAGAAGAAACACAAAGTCAACCAAAGAAAAAGAATAGAAAGTCATCATTAAATACAAAACAAAACGAATTGCTTGACACTGCGAACCAGCTTCATAACCAAAAAGATGATAAATGGGACATAATAGGAAAGTCAATATCAATACAAATGAAAGAGATTGATGATGATCAATTAACTGTAGTAAATAAAATAATTTCAGACGCCATTTTCTACGCAAAACACAAACAATTGAGTATGAATTCTCATATAGTTTTAGGGACCGAAGATCTCACTAAAACCTCCCACTCCCCACTCCTCCAAAGATCTTTTACCCAAAGATTTCCAGGATATTCACACCAATATACTTATTTATCATCCCCACAGTCCGAAACAATGTCTGATTTGGAATTACCGCCTCTGTATACAGTCTTGTCTCCTCCACCCCCTACACAGACCCTTCAGTTCTTACCTCAAGTGTTATCTACTCCATCCCACGCACAATCCCGTCAGTCAGTGCCTCAAGCGTCGCCATCACCTGATTACACTGTCTTGCCTCCTCCACCCAACACACAGTCACATCAGCCGTTGCCTCAAACGTCGCCGTCTCCTCAATACATAGTTTTATCTACTCCATCCCACATACAGTCACATCAGCCATTGCCACAAATGTCGCCATCTCCTCAGTACACAGTTTTGGCTCACTCACCTCACACACAGCTACGACATCATTCAGAACCTCAAACCCAAACAGAATCCTCTGATCTAAACTGTTCATTGCCGTCAGCAGATGTTCCTAGCGTCAGTTTTTCAAATGATTAAACTGTGATTTGCAAAGGAAATGGTACCGATATGAAGGATTTCATTATTTTCAATCGTAAAAAATAAAGGTAACAGTAAAAATTAATATAAGGTAATTATTGTAACTTTTTGACATTCAATAAATACTTAATTAAATCCTTATAATTTTTATTTGTACTTACCTTAATGTAATGTCGTAAACATCTGTAAATCGCCCAGCACGTCTCAGGAATATTTTTTGATAAAATTAGTGGCAATATTATGGAAGAAAATTTTAAATCTTCGTAGGTTTGGTAGCTAAAAATCTCAGGGTTACAACCAATCGTTCTTTTGGAGTTATGCTTTCGCGCATCACTGTATCTTGTTTTTTGATTAACGGAGTTACCATTCTGAGCAATTCTTCAAAACTATCTGAACCCATTCTTAGATAATTTGAAAAATCTTCTGGTTCCAAATAATACATAATCGACATATACGAGATTTTCTTTGTTAATAACAGCCACTTTTTTACCCAATATCGTTTTTTACGTCGCTTTCTGGATACACATAACGATGCTACAGTAAGTGCAACACCTGCTTTTTGAAATTTTGTTAGTTTCGGCGGACCCATATCTAACTATGTACGTGACGTGCACACGTTGTGGCAAGCAATCGCGAAATGAAATTGAATCGGAATGAATGGATCGTGAGTAGAGAACGCTCAATCGCGACTTCAACAAATTGTATCAGCAGATTGTGGGTTGTGTTGAATCGTGAGTAGGGCCTTTAATAATTCTAATAACACCGCCGACGCGCGACGTGCAATCCCGGGACCTCTCTGTCCCACCCCCTGCACCCTGCCTAACGATGAAGGAGAAAGACTCTTGCGCAGCGGCGATGGCCGTACCGCCCGTACCCCGCGCCCCACTTCCCATATATCTGTTATTTTTTTATACGTGCCAAAACAGAACAATAAAATTATTTTTGTTTAGCAAATTAGAATAATATTCCTAGCTACCTAAAACAGTTTTTTTTTAATCTGCATTCCACACTTCCGTATAAAATATGATTAATTTTCTTACTAAACTGTTTTATTTTCATACTTTTATAATATTTCAACAGTAATACATTTATTTATAAATAATAAAATGACGATGTTTTATCGTTTTATTATTTAACCGTATTATTGAACCGTGAAATAGCGCCATCGGACGTTTATAACATTGTTTTCATAATAATTTATTATTGTCGTGTATAAATCAAATATAATTTCAAATTCAATTTTATTTATGGAATAACTTTAATTTACTAAAACACAATAAAACATTCTGATGAATGAACACTTAAAATTTTATAAAAAGGATAAAATATGTAAGTGCTTAAGTAGAAAAATTATTTGTCTTATAATAGATTCTTGTATTAAAAAGTTATAAATAATAATAATTAAAAAACGTTCTCGTAGCGGCGTTCGTGCGAAACAGTCGCGTTAGTCTTGTTTTTAATAAGTTGTTTACTACATCACCGATACAACCGTGCGTGCGCGGGTCGCGCAGGTAAATGCCGACCCGGCGATCCGTTGTTATTTATGTATAAAGAAAACGATTTTTGCGTTTATAGTAGATTATAATGGAGAATAATATTGAAATTGAAGAGACCTATACCATTTCAACGTGTGAAGAGCAGTGTGGAGGTGAGGAACTAAATAAGGAAATGGATAATATGTATTCGAAGAGGACGAGAGAAGATTCTGATTTACTGGGAGAAGAATTAGAGTGGGATATAGTGCAAAACAGGAAAGAAAAGAGACCTAGGAAAGACAAGTTTGAAGTCTATGTATCTTGTAAAGATAAATTGCCAAAACAATTTGGATTGGCAGAACTACTTAAACAAAATTGTATTCAATAGATAGTACGTATTAAATATTTACACCCGTATATGATACAAGTAGAATTTCAAAATGAAGAATGTATGGAAGAATTTATAAAATGTGAAGTGTTTGAAACAATGGGTTGGAAATTTCATAGGCCATTAGAAGTGAGTTATACTTACGGAATTATTAAATCTGTTGACTTAGATTTATCCGAGGAAGAAATTTTTAAAAATATACAATATGAAGGGCCGGATAATTTAGTTTCTGTGCGTCGTCTTAATCGTCGAGGAAAGGATGGGGAAACCTCATGGGTATCAAGTGAGTCTGTTCGGTTATGTTTTAAAGGGTCATTTTTATCTAAATATATTATTGTAGATAGTCTAAAAATTGATATGGAACCATACGTTTTTCCTGTATCCCAATGTTCCCGGTGCTGGAAATTGGGGCATTATGCAAAGAAATTTTCTTCTCCAAAGATTATATGCCCTAAATGTGGCGATTCTCACTCAAATTGTGATACAATTGTATTTAAATGCGTAAATTGCAAAGGGAAACATATGGCGTTATCAAAGTTATGTCCAATGTACATCAAAGAGAAAAAGTTAAGGGAAATCATGGCCGAATTCAATCGTACTTACAGAAAAGCATTAGATGTATATGTTCCCCTGAATTCTGAGCAAAGTAAAAAAAATTCCTTTTTTACTTTGCTCAGAATCCAGCTCAAATAAACAATTGTAATGAGACACAAAACATCGCCGCAATATTTAACACTCAGAAATCAACAATAAATACGGATAATATTGAAGAAGAATTAAATACCGAAGAAGAAAATATGCAGCCCGAAAGAACAACTACGTATAAGAAAAAAAAGAAAAGAAAACGTCAGAGAAATCAACACTCTTCAGAATTTGACTGGGATGCACCGTCGGAAAAAGGATCTTTAGGAGAGGACGTTAAGGTACCTTAGGATAGTACTAATATAAAGGAATTTAACGAAAGTACTGTTACACTTAAAGAGTTAATAAACAAAATTACGTTACACGAAAAAATAAAACGTGTATGGAAATTGTGCATAGAATTCTTAATTTTGAATGTCATGGATTGTTTTTCGGATTGTTTATGGGTTAAGAGTATATTAGAATATATATGTAATAATGGATAAATATAGTAATAAGATCAAAGTTAATATATTGCAGTGGAATTGCCGAAGCTTGAGACCAAAGTTAATTGCCCTTGAAAATTTATTATTGCAAGAAAAAGTACATATTGCTGTATTGTCGGAAACGTGGTTAGAAGAGACGGAAACGATTAAAATAAAATATTACAGTATATTTCGGGTTGATAGGAACGATAGTTATGGGGGAA
The DNA here is from genome assembly GCA_037950945.1 of Hypolimnas misippus. Classification (NCBI taxonomy): domain Eukaryota; kingdom Metazoa; phylum Arthropoda; class Insecta; order Lepidoptera; family Nymphalidae; genus Hypolimnas; species Hypolimnas misippus. Next base: position 2,378,798 of record JBBEEQ010000007.1, read on the forward strand.
TAGCAGTATTAACTCCAATTAACCATTAAGTCACATATGTCAAAGACTATGAATAACAGTAACTTGACCGAGGAAATATATGTAATTCAAATTAAACTAAGTAATTGCTATGACATAGAAAACATAATAGGGGTATATTGTACATCGGTAATAAGAACAAGTCAGTATGATTGGGACTACATATTTTCTTTTTATAATAATAAAACTATAATACTGGGGGATTTTAACGGACATCACACAAATTGGTCGTGCAAAACAGACACAAGAGGAAATCAAATTTATAATGCATTAATAAATAGTAATTTTGTGTCGATAAATGATGGCTCTTCAACTAGAATAGCTATAGCTAATGGTCAGGTGCGACAAACTTCTCCAGATATAACTATGGCATCTTGTGATATAGCAGACAAATTAAACTGGACTGTTCTTAATGAGTCATTGGGAAGTGACCATTTATTTATAAAAATTTCATTTAATATTACAACAAACTCAAAAAAAATAAATTTACGCAGAAACTATAAACACGCTGATTGGCTTTCTTACAAAAACTGTTTAAAGTCTCTGTTTAATAATTATAGCTTTTCTGGTGACCTTCAAAGAGATTATAATGTATTTATTGATTTTATTAACAGCAGAGCTCTATATAACAAATATTAAAGTCAATCAAGATCCAGATACTAAATTCTCGCCTAAGCAGTACTGGAATATAAGTTTATCAAAAGCTGTAGCTGAACGCAGGTTAGCATTGAGTTTGTTTCGTCGTAACCCTATTCCTCAAAACTTTGACAAACTTACTGAAAAAATTGCTCAATCACAGCGGTTAATTCGTCAAGCAAAAGATAAGGATTGGAAAAAAATCTGTTCCTCAATAGACCAAGTTAATACCCCAGTTGAGATGTGGGATAAAATGAGGTGGTTTAAGGGTTTAAGATCTCCTAGGTACTTCATTGACAGGGAGAAGCCAACACTGCTATTAAATCATTCCGGATTAAGCCCTACGTTTGCTTCAAATAATCCTCAATTAGAAGTCAATATTACTCTTCAAGAACTATTAAAATGCATACGATCAAAAGACACCTCTCCTGGTTTGGATAATATTTCGTATTCTATGATTAAACACATTCCTTTGAACGGTAAATTAATCCTATTACGTTTATATAATTTATTTTTTACGTTTCATTTTGTTCCGAGACAGTGGAGAGAGATAGGTATAGTTGCCATCCCAAAGCCAGGAAAAGATCCTCATTCTGTATCGTCTTTGAGGCCAATTTCTATGATGTCCTGCGTATGCAAAATTTTCCATAATCTTATAAAAATTAGAGTAGAATGGTTTTTTGAACATTTTACAAGCGGTACGTAGATGACACTTTCACAATATTACCTAGTAATATGACGTCTGCATTTTTACAACATCTTAATTCTATTAATAATAACATTCAATTTACTATGGAATTAGAGGCAAATAATGTTTTAGCTTTTCTTGACATTCTTATTATCAAGAATCCTGACAACACATTAAGTCACACAGTTTATAGGAAACCCACACACACTAATAAATACCTCAATGGTGACTCACACCACCACCCTAGTCAGTTAGCTACCGTTGGCAAATCTTTGTTTCAGAGAGCCCACCATCTCTGCGATGCTGAACACCTAGAGGACGAGCTACACCACGTCAAGCTTGCTCTCCACCAGAACAAGCTGCCCGTGCCTCGCCAGCATCGTAGAAGCCGTATCAAGCCACCCACAGTTGAGCGACAACCTGCATTTCTACCATATGTGAAGGGAGTTACAGACAGAATTGGCAACATCTTGAAGCGAGCTTCGATTAAAACTATCTACAAGCCTCATAAGAAAGTGAGCCAGTTCTTGAAACCTATCAAGAGTAATATTCCTTTACAGACTGCGGGAGTATACAAACTCGAATGTGAGTGTGGTTTATCTTACATAGGCCAAACAAAAAGAAGCATCGGTACTAGGGTCAAGGAACACATAGGAGATGTCAAGAATAGGCGTTCTTCAAAGTCTGCAGTTTGTGAACATGCCTTGGATAAACCTAACCATTTTATCCGATTTGATAAACCACAGATCCTCGCTAGAGAACACAGATTCATTCCTAGAATGATACGCGAGGCTATTGAAATTGAAAAACATCCGAACTTAAATAGAGAAGATGGTTGGAGACTTTCAAACACCTGGGATCCGCTTATTAAAAATTTAAAATCCCAAGTCCAACAGACTGCCAGACCAAAAGATACAGTTAGTGCCTTCTGCGTGCAACCGGAACGTTATTCAAGATATCATTTAAGAAACCGTTGGCGGTAGTTGTAAATAATATTTTCTCAAATCTCAAATAGACAAATGTCACCGTAGTCTACCCGTGACCACGAACGCTGCAAAGTGCTCGAAACGTCGGGATGATAAAAATAATTAATATACGCGATTTAAATCCGTTTAAAATAGTTTCATTTCAATGAATAATAATCGCGAAAATCTAAGACAACGATACATGATATTCCTACAATAGTTAACTCAAAGAAAAAATATAATAGCGATAATCTAAAATTAATATGCAACCAATTTCTTAATGATAAATATAACAGTTATTATAAAATTTTTACAGACGCGTCTAAAAAAAATGAAAATAGTGGATTATCTTTCTTTGATCCTCAAGTAGGAAGTTCCATTAAATTGCAGTTAAATATCAATATATCTATTATGTCCGCTGAGCTGATTGCTATAGCTGAAAGCCTTTCTTATGTTAAATCTCTTGAAGGCAATAATTTTGTCATTTTGAGTGATTCAAAGAGCGCACTCCAACATATAAAAAGCTGCTCATGGGGTTCTTATGGAATCCCAGTAGCTTATGTTATTTTAAACCTTTTATATGATTTTTATAAATTGAAATTTGCAGTGGATTCCATCCCATGTTGGAATTGTTGGCAACGAAATCGTTGACAAACTAGCTAAAGAAGCTGTTGGTGATAGCTGTACTATAATTTATATACCAAGTTTCTTTAAAAGATTATATCTTGCTAAACAACATTGCTACACTATATGGTCAAAATATTTTAATAAAAGATCGCGAAGTAAAGGTATCTGGTACAGAAGAGTTCAATCGTGTTTGTTGCAGAGGCCCTGGTTCGATAATTCCAACATGAGCAGGAGTTATGTAATAACTGCACTCAGGCTTCGATCCGGACACATCCCCCTCAACAGTTTTGCGTACCTTATGAAGAGAGTTCAGTTTCCCAATTGTAGCGAATGTGGAACCATACGTATCACATATTGATGGAATGTGTACGGAACGAAGCAGAGAGGAAGCAAATTCAAGTTGGTAGTGACCTTGAAACTTGATGCTTCGACCTCATATTAAGCGACATTAAAGGACACTTTCCGTGACACGACCTTTAAAGAGAATAAGATAATGTAAGATACAGAGAACAAAATTTCTCCTTGGTATATTATAGTAGAAGGCCCATCATGTTGGAATTAACATGATGTCACAATTAATTTGCCAATCTCAAGCCTGGTGAAGTTTGACGGAAAATTCGAATCATACTTAGGTAAAGTTAAGTAATGTCGTAGTTGTACGTAGTTTGGTAGGTCCATACAGCTGACTTTTGTCAGTGACTTACCTAGTGATTTTGTTCGCTTATCTTTCGCACACAATTTGACTCATGGTTTGTGTGTACACTCGAAAGTGTTTATTTTCTATCTTAAATGGTACGTTGAGACTCGAATACTTCGTAATGCCATAGACAGATGATCTATTTTTATTTAGTTTTGAGTGTCTAGTGATTGTGATCGCGTGTGATATTTATGTACTTGTTTAATAATTATTAGAAGAATGATTAGTTTTCTTTTATTGTTTTTAGTAGGCTTGTTTAAGGTATTAAAAAAATGTTATGTTAGCGAAATGTCGCAACACAGTTTTTAATAATTCTTATTTATACGCTCGTCAGTTTGTTACTGAAATATTAAATGACTTTGGTAAACAGAGATGATTCTAATTTTTAAACACGCCAAATTTTTTTGACACATTTTGATTTTAATGTTACGTGATTAATTTTTGAAATCCTTCACTTACGTAACTGTTGGGATAAATTCAATTAAGTTTATTTACGAGATGTTGTTACAATTACTTTGCCAGTCCGAAGCCTGATCAAGTGTGACAGTAAATTCGAATCATACCTGAGGTAATTAGACGTATTAGGTAGGTCAATAACCTAACCACAGCTGACTGAGATCAGTGACCCGCCTAGCTATTTTGTTAAATTATCTTTCGCGCGCGTTTACACTCGTGTGTCCACTAGAAAGTGTTTATGTTTTTAAAGGTTTTGTTAAGTGATACAGTGAGTTAAGTGCGGTTGTTGTGTAAAAGAAAATTAAAGTATTACGATACACTAAATGGATGACTCGAAACATGAGTATCAAACCTTATATGCAACTTACGGATTGCGTATTGGTAGGTGCTATGGACTCGACCACTTTTACTCATTACGAGGTAAGTGTAAACCGAAGTTGTGCGGCGCGCACCTTAGATAGTGTAATGCGTGCGCACGAACAGTGGAGCTCGAATATTTAAATATTTTAAATGTTTAAAAACTATTTTTGGGAATTTTTTTTTATGCGGAATGTGATGAGTTACACTTACCAAACCTCCCATTTGAAGGACTGCAGTATAGAGTCGAACTCCTTATATATCGACGCCTCCAAGCAATAACTCGGTAATCGAAAAATCTAAATTTTACAGGAGAAAAGATTTACTGATTTTGTCAAATATTTTTTCAACGAGTGGGACTATTGAAGTCATTGATGTACTAAATGAAAGCTAATTTTTGCGAAGTCTACCTGTGCCATTATTATGAACATCCTTTAATTAAAAACCTAGTAATTTAAGAAAATAAATAATACCTAAAATATTATATATACAATATTACAGTAATACTCCTTACGGGGTTATTGCAGTAAATTTATCAAATAAAATATTTCATAATATTATATTATGGGCTTCTACAGCGTTATTTTTTATTTTATGGTCGATACATAACTAGTTCTTACCGAGTTATTGTGGTAATGTCAATTAATTTAAATAACTGGTCAAGTGCGAGTGGGACTCGCGCACCGAGGGTTCCGTACAAACTTATAGAAATCTATATAAGACTAACCCATCTACGCCATTTGTGGTCTTCACCATCAGTTCCAACATATGTTACTATCAAAAATACCTAAATCGGTATACGCTTGCCTATAATATTTGAGGAGTTCCCTCAATTTCTCCAGGATCCCATCATCTGCTCCTGACCTGAAGACAATGGGACCACCTTGGAAGTATACCTTTTCAAACAAAAAAAAAAATTGAAAATCGGTACACAAATGGCGGCGTAATCGGCGAACAAACATAAAAAAAAATTAAATACAAGGTCGAATTGAAAACACTCCTTTTTAGAAGTCGCTTAAATATAATAAAATATTATGTAAATATGGATCACGTCCCAAATACTATTTTGAAACTACTTAGGAGCACTTTAATTTAAAACACAATCATGGATGCAATCCATGGAAACCGAAAATTTTATTTTAAGTACTAATACACCTTATACTTTCAAAAAAGCAAAGTTATAGCGCGATTCAGGATACACTCAGCGCCATCTCTTGACAATTTCAATGAACTAACTTGTTGACTTTGACATTAACAACATAATTATATTATATTTTATTCTCGTTTTATTTTTATTTATATTCTACTACACTCCAATACCCCTGTACTACGTTCGTAAAATATTTAGATTTACATTATCAATCAAAATATCAAAATATATATTAGTGTTGCCAAGACGAAAATAATTAGTCTTTAATTCGAACAAAACTAATTGTTTATTTATAAATAACTAATTATATTACTAATAATAAAGAAGACTTATATGTGTAGATAAATAAGTAAATTAAATAACTCGATCTGTTTGAATTTAATTTTAAAATTTTCGTACTAAGTCAATACGAGTACTTAAATCAAATCGCGTGAAGCTCTTATATTGAATGTTAATTACGTAATGACGTTATAAATCGACGATAAAACTTTTAAATGAAAAGTTTATTTTATTATTTTTAGCGCGTTTAAATAATAATTAAAATAAAAAATATATATTAATCGAGCAGAATTATATCACAGTTAATGTCATAATGTTGTAATAGATGGAATTAGCTGTACGCTACATCACGCTATCATTTTGTTAGCTGTGATATATAGATTGCATTGCGTTGTTTATAAAGGTTTGCTGCTTTTTAATGTTTTCGTATTGATACAAATCTCTTCTAAGTGTTTGTAAAATTGTTTTTTTGACCATGGTCAACTTCTATGTTAATTTGTTACAAGTACATATAATTTTAATTCTAAGATTAATATATTTTCCGCTTGATCAATTTACAACTTGATACATTTACGCGTTCCTGAGAAAAGGTTGAAAGACAGACGTACAGACTGACAGACACACGAACAAAAATTTACAGTTTTCGGATTTTTTCCTTTATGTATACTAAAGGACCTTGCTCCTGGCCAAATTTCATAATGCTTGGTCAATGGGAAGTACCCTATAGGTTTTGATTCCCTTGCGAAAACGTTAAAAACGCCATCATACTTAAAATATGTGATATAAATGACCGTATCTTTTGATTGCGTTAACTTAGAAGTTTGATTTTTTCACAGCTCTTAGTAATTACAACTCTGAGTACTTGACGTTGATAAAAAATTTGTTACCTTCACGCGTTTCTGAGAAAAAGGTTGAAAAGCAAACTTACAAACAGACAAACATACATACAAAAATTTACACAGACAGACAGACAGACAGACAGACAGACAGACAGACAGGCAGACAGGCAGACAGGCAGACAGGCAGACAGGCAGACAGGCAGACAGGCAGACAGGCAGACAGGCAGACAGGCAGACAGGCAGACAGGCAGACAGGCAGACAGGCAGACAGGCAGACAGGCAGACAGGCAGACAGGCAGACAGGCAGACAGGCAGACAGGCAGACAGGCAGACAGGCAGACAGGCAGACAGGCAGACAGGCAGACAGGCAGACAGGCAGACAGGCAGACAGGCAGACAGGCAGACAGGCAGACAGGCAGACAGGCAGACAGGCAGACAGGCAGACAGGCAGACAGGCAGACAGGCAGACAGGCAGACAGGCAGACAGGCAGACAGGCAGACAGGCAGACAGGCAGACAGGCAGACAGGCAGACAGGCAGACAGGCAGACAGGCAGACAGGCAGACAGGCAGACAGGCAGACAGGCAGACAGGCAGACAGGCAGACAGGCAGACAGGCAGACAGGCAGACAGGCAGACAGGCAGACAGGCAGACAGGCAGACAGGCAGACAGGCAGACAGGCAGACAGGCAGACAGGCAGACAGGCAGACAGGCAGACAGGCAGACAGGCAGACAGGCAGACAGGCAGACAGGCAGACAGGCAGACAGGCAGACAGGCAGACAGGCAGACAGGCAGACAGGCAGACAGGCAGACAGGCAGACAGGCAGACAGGCAGACAGGCAGACAGGCAGACAGGCAGACAGGCAGACAGGCAGACAGGCAGACAGGCAGACAGGCAGACAGGCAGACAGGCAGACAGGCAGACAGGCAGACAGGCAGACAGGCAGACAGGCAGACAGGCAGACAGGCAGACAGGCAGACAGGCAGACAGGCAGACAGGCAGACAGGCAGACAGGCAGACAGGCAGACAGGCAGACAGGCAGACAGGCAGACAGGCAGACAGGCAGACAGGCAGACAGGCAGACAGGCAGACAGGCAGACAGGCAGACAGGCAGACAGGCAGACAGGCAGACAGGCAGACAGGCAGACAGGCAGACAGGCAGACAGGCAGACAGGCAGACAGGCAGACAGGCAGACAGGCAGACAGGCAGACAGGCAGACAGGCAGACAGGCAGACAGGCAGACAGGCAGACAGGCAGACAGGCAGACAGGCAGACAGGCAGACAGGCAGACAGGCAGACAGGCAGACAGGCAGACAGGCAGACAGGCAGACAGGCAGACAGGCAGACAGGCAGACAGGCAGACAGGCAGACAGGCAGACAGGCAGACAGGCAGACAGGCAGACAGGCAGACAGGCAGACAGGCAGACAGGCAGACAGGCAGACAGGCAGACAGGCAGACAGGCAGACAGGCAGACAGGCAGACAGGCAGACAGGCAGACAGGCAGACAGGCAGACAGGCAGACAGGCAGACAGGCAGACAGGCAGACAGGCAGACAGGCAGACAGGCAGACAGGCAGACAGGCAGACAGGCAGACAGGCAGACAGGCAGACAGGCAGACAGGCAGACAGGCAGACAGGCAGACAGGCAGACAGGCAGACAGGCAGACAGGCAGACAGGCAGACAGGCAGACAGGCAGACAGGCAGACAGGCAGACAGGCAGACAGGCAGACAGGCAGACAGGCAGACAGGCAGACAGGCAGACAGGCAGACAGGCAGACAGGCAGACAGGCAGACAGGCAGACAGGCAGACAGGCAGACAGGCAGACAGGCAGACAGGCAGACAGGCAGACAGGCAGACAGGCAGACAGGCAGACAGGCAGACAGGCAGACAGGCAGACAGGCAGACAGGCAGACAGGCAGACAGGCAGACAGGCAGACAGGCAGACAGGCAGACAGGCAGACAGGCAGACAGGCAGACAGGCAGACAGGCAGGCAGGCAGGCAGGCAGGCAGGCAGGCAGGCAGGCAGACGGACAACAAAGTGATCCTATAAGGGTTCCGTTTTTCCTTTTAAGGTACGGAACCCTAAAAATGGTATTAGTAAATAACATTATTATTACGAGGAAAATTATAAAAACAGTGTTATTGTTACCATTCGATACCGTTTATAAATTTAAATGTAATAGTTGAAGATAATAAAAGAAAAACAAAATAATTTCGATTATAAGTAATATCTATTATATCACAGAAAGGAATTTAACGCCGACTATACACAATGGCCGAGTGATGGCCAACGCCAATGTATGTAGACTGTCAAATGTCGCTCGTGATCGCTCGTCTCATTTCGGAACGGTATTAGTTTCTATCAAATCAAAGGCACTCGCCTACGCTCGGCCAGTGTGTGGACGGTAGCACTCGCCTTGTGCCGATTTGCTGACGCTCGCGTTGGCCTACACTCGGCCAGTGTGTATAAGGACCTTTAAACTTCGATTCGACGCGAACATTTATTAATAAAAATAATCCAATAAATTAAATCTTGAAATCAACTTTGAGCTACATAAACTCTTCTTCTAAAATGTTTTCAATTCCTACTTCAGAACAGGACAACGATTAATAAAAAGAATGGTAACTCTGAGGAATAGCTCCACTTCTCCATAAACTCAAAAGGTCATTATGTAAAGCCTGATTTATTGGTATACGTTGGTGGTATGCGCGTCGCAACTGCACATTATCCATATATACAGCTGCTTTTTGAGTACTCGCACGCTGTCGTCCTCTTCGTCTAGCTGGTGTATAGCGAGTGTTGTTTATATCAAACTCTGAATAAGTGTCTTCAAAATTATATTTGAAAAACAACTTATTTGCTTGTGAATCGACCACGCTTACCTCTATGACATCAGCCCAGCGGATCACATTTCCGCCTTTATCGCACCGCCAATACTTATCTTCTACGAGTGGTTTTAAATCGCAAACTTCGGACTGCTCTAATTCTTTGATTCTATATTTTTCGCCAGTAATCTTTGAATTTAAGATAATACTAAAAATTTGGTCAGGGATATATAAAACTTTATTTTTTAAGTTTTTTTCTATGCATGCATGCATGGAATCTCCCTCGTTTTGACTGTGTCCAGTTTCAAAAGAACGATGGGTTATGGTAATATCAAAAAATTTGGCAGCATATACATAAAGAACGAAAATGTAACGATTTTTGTTCTGCCCATAACATCCATCTGAATATTATGAAAACTTTGTTATACCTTTCTCACGTTCAGTTTTAAAAAAGATAACAAAGCACTTCCTATTTCTGAACTGCCTCTCCTAGCGATTTGATGATGCCATACATAACAATATCCTATTTTTCGTACTGCATCAAACACAGTAAAATTGTAGCATAGATATTTTTTTTATTAATGAAATACGCCTACTTCAGATTGAGGTACACTCAAGACTTTTTGCAAATCAAATATTGCTACTGTCATATTACTTTTATCAGCTATCTCTATTTCTTCTTTTTATAATGATCTCACTTTTTCGTTTCTCTGTAAATGAAGCCTTTGTTTTTCTTCAAGGGTGGTTTTCATAGAGTCGTCTGCTTGTTCATAAATGGAGTATGAAACGCACTGATCTTTTTTGGGTTTGAAAAATGAGTAGTTGTATTGGGAGTTAAAAACTGTTTCATACTGCCTTTTTGTTGTCATTCCAACGTCACTGTAATTTTGTTCTGCGAACTACTCAAAAGCGATAGATTTTAGAAATATTTAAGTTATTTGATAGATATTCTCGGTTCGAAGTCGCTCTCGTATATTGCGACTGTACTTTGGGGAATAATTCAATGTGTGTTTTAATTGGGCCTATTATTATGTCTTCCCCGTTTATCTTGAAGTCCTTCATCTGCGTGCAGAACTTTTTCAATTGCTCTATAAACAACAAATTCTCCGATTTGTAAAGTGTTCAAAAAATATCTTTTACACACAGGAACTTTTTCGTTATTTGAATTATGTAAAAAATATTTCAAAGTTTGTGTGCGATTGTTTTTAAGGTCTAACGACATTCGTTTAATACTTTGTGCTTGAACATATCTACTTATATACAACCATTGATGTTCGCGATCAGCCAGACTATACAATTTGTCAAATATAGCTTGTCTTTCTGATTGACTGAATTTTTGGTTACAACCCTATTTACACGTACACGGAGGGAGAGCCTATAGTTTTTTCAGGATGTTTTTTTTTAATTGCACCCTTCGTAGGCTTTGCCGGAATTTTTGAGGATTTTGTTTTTCTTACTACGCCACTGTGTTCTTATCTGTATGCGTTTTCCTACTCAGATTTTTTTCGCTTTCTACTGCCACCATATGCGAGCAATCGCTTGAAGTTCTTCCGCCTGTTGTTGTGTCAATATTACATTTTGGCTGCCTCTCTGGTCTTAAAGTTTCATTAATTTCGTTTTCGCTACTAATAATACCAAATTTAAATAACATTGTTAGTGCATATTACCGAATACAAATTTTAAAATTATTTTAACAAAAACTCCATAAACACGCTTACCAACAACTTCATGAAAATAATTTACGCCAACAACCCGGTAATCGCAACTTACCAAAATAAAAAATAAATAGTTTTTTCGTAAAGACCTACCTATAACAAGTTTTTTGCCGTAAATATTATTGTGTCTAAGTTCCCAACAATAAACACGTGTGTCATGATATCTTTGTAAATATCATTAGGAAAAATCTGAAAAAAATTGCTAAGGTGTATTCCAGTCCATAGATGCCTAATTTGACATAACAGCAAAAAGCCCATAATAGTACATTACCGAGTTATTGCTTGGAGGCGTCGATATATACCTCATCTATTTGAATTATTATATTTATTATTTTCTTATTATATGTATATTATATAAATATAATAATAATATGAAAATAATATAATATACAAGGTTAATTTTTTTACTGGGCATGACAGGCCAAATTCTATAAAAAATAGCGAAATATATTTAAAGAAGTCTCGAAGCCGATTTTGATGAAACTAAAACTTCATCATTAGTTATTTAGAAATTATTTTTTCTAGCCAGGAAATGCACCCGTTATTTTGAAAAAAATACACATTCTGTATTATTGCACGATCTTATAGTGTCACGTGTAAAGATCAACTTCTGAGAAGTGATAGCACAACCGAAGGGAAAGACTATTATGTGGGCGCGCGTAGACACGGATCTACGCGTGCCTTTACAGATCTCATAGCGATAATACAAAAATCGATTGTCTCTTCGGACACCGTTAAGAAGGCTGCAGAGTAGGTGTTTCAACGGTATTTCTGCGCGGAGATTGTGATCCTGGGTGGCTTCAACGCCCATCACGTTGATTGGCTAGGTTCTCACAGACCACGCAGGCAGAGCCGTATATGACCTTGCACATGCGTATGGTTTCTCTCAACTAGTGTCTGGTTTCACTAGAATACCTGACATAGAGAACCATACACCTTCCCTGCTGGATCTTCTGCTGACGACCCGACCGAAGGGTTACCGGGTGACTGTCGATGCGCCGTTAGGCTTATCTGACCATTGCCTGGTACACTCCGAGTAACCCTTTGTGCGGACTGGCCGTTCGAGACCACCTGGAAGTCACCGTATGTGGCACTACAAGTCAGGGGATTGGGATAGATTGCGAGAATTTTGAACTGCGCAGACGCCATCACGGATACGATTCTGCAGGGAATGAAATGTTTCATTCTCAGCGATGCTATTCGTGTCGGTGGAAGCCCTGGTTCAATGTCTCGTGCAAAAAAGCGTCCATCTCTAAGCAGGAAAGTTAATGTGCCTGAACTGCGGCTCTGGCTGCGAAGGATTAACAGGATCGCGATCTGAAGAACAGATCTAGATCTTGCAAGAAGCAAATTGCTATGGCAAGTTTCAATCACATTCGCAGGATTGGCGCGAGGTCATTAGGCTTCCCAACTGGAACCCGTGCTTTTTGGTCTCTCGCTAAGGCCGCCGAATGTAACTTCTCTAAGTTTTCACTTCCATATTTGCGCGAACCGGATGGGTCCCTGATATATTCTACAAGAAAGAAAGTCGATCTCCTGTGTACTCTCTTTGCGTCGAATTCAACTCTTGACGATGAGGGAAAAGCTCCAAACATCTACCGGTACGATCACACGATGCGTGAAGTACGCTTTTCGCAAAGCGCTGTTCGTTGTGCTCTTCGTTCCCTCGACATTATGAAGTCCAGCGGTCCTGATGGTATACCTGATATCGTGCTTAAGATATGTGCTGCTGAATTTACTTCGGTACCAATGCGCTTATTCTCACTCTAATTTGTCACTAGATTTGTACCGACTTCGTGGAAAGTAGCACTTGTTCACCCAATTACCAAGAAGGGTGACAGCACAGACCCATCCAATTACCGCCCTGTTGCGATTACCTCCTTGCTTTCTAAGGTGATGGAGCGGGTAATTAATGCGCAACTCCTTGGTTATCTAGAAGATAACCAGCTTATCAGCGACCGACAATTCGGTTTCCGTCGTAGTCGAAGTGCTGGCGATATGGCGATGCCCTTCACATATGATAGAAATGCAGGTTGTCGCTCAACAGTGAGAGAGATTCATTCCTAGAATGATACGCAAGGCTATTGAAATTCAAAAATATCCGAACTTCAATAGAAAAGATGGTTGGAGACTTTTTAACACCTGGGATCCACTTTTTAAAAATTTAAAATCCCAAGTCCAACAGACTGCAAGACCCAAAGATACAGTTAGTGACTTCTGCGTGCAACCGAAACGTTATTCAAGATACCAACTAAGAGGGAAGGACGTCATAGAGGGGATAAAGAAGTCTAGGGCAATTAAACATGATATGGGATGGGGAAACTTCATCTAATCCGCATTCGCACAGTGAGTGGTCACGAACTCTAATTTTAACCAGGTACCTGGGAGTACATGCATGGCCAAGATGCAAATGACAACTAGTAGAAGTGACCCAACGATCAGTACGTCTAAAAAGAAAAAAACAAGGGCGTCTTGGAATTTCAGGTTGCAAGCTAGCATAGTATTTACCCTTGACCGATTTTGATGAATTCCAAAATGATGTCGAAGAATTGGACTTCACAGAGATCTTGTAAGGAATTTTTAAAGTCCTCTAAAGAACCAAGATAAATAGCGGATTTGGCACACGAATCAGCAGTTTCGTTGCAAGGGATACCGGAATGGCTGGGAACCCAAACTAGCGAAACTTGCAGTCCCTTTTGATGACATAAGATCAAGGCCTCTGATATTTAAAATAACAAAAAACCTTTTTCTACTACGAAATGGGTTTTTCTTGATGGAAACACAGAAGGCTGGACAAAGGCGTCCTCTCGTCTCTCGCATTATGAAGAAGATTTAGAGCTTAATCTACCACGCACCAAAGCAATCTCTGACAGAGAGCCTTTGGTGTGAGGAATATCAAGGCAGAAATGGGGTATTGCAATTATTAAATACTTTAATTTGTGACACTATCCATTAATTTCATAATATAAATACAATATTACACAAATTAAGACATATATACATATATGTATACTCAAATACATAGATACATACATAAAAAATTAACATGTAAATACATATAATACGACAAAAGACTAAAAAATATATGAAACATCTACTGTAGCGATAGATAATACATTTTTACACGACGTTTAAATAAGTTATTCAGCTGTCCTTCTGTTAAGTCTGTATAACAGCAATCAGCGTAGTCGAGAAAAGGAAGGAGTAGTGTTTGAGCCAGACAGATTTTTGTTTTAATCGGCAGAAGATGTTTCCAGCGATTTAAGGTTCGATCAGTGGCAAAAATTTTTCTGCTTACTTCCGCAACTTGCACAGACAAGGAAAGTGTATTGTCAATAAGGAGACCAAGGTTTTTGATAGAGGAACAGAGCTTTAAGGGAACATTATCAAATAGAACAGCGGGTAAATTACTATTATATATTAATTTTAGCTAGTTGTAGAGAGCTAACTATTAAAATTGCTTGAGACTTGGTGGGATTAACACGAATTCCAAATGTTTTACACCAATCCGAAATACTACACAAGTCTTGATTCAGTCTAGCAATGGCATTATCAATGTCCCGGGTTAAGGAAGTAACGTAGACCTGTAAGTCGTCGGCATAAAGATGGAAAGAAGATGACAGAATTTGTGATATAGTATTTATAAAAATAGAGAAAAGAAAAGGTGAAAGAACTACCTTGCGGAACGCCAGTGGATAGAGGGAGATAATAAGAGGATTAATTATTTACACATATACATTGCTGGCGATCAAACAAGTAGCTACGAAACCACCCAATTACGTCAATAGAAACATTGATAGACTGTAAGAAAGCCAACAGGAGTTCGAAATCAACAGCATTAAATGCGTTGCTAAAGTCAAGCTAGACAAGGAGGCTCAACTCCATGTTGTCCATATTGAAACGTAAGTCGTCACACACTTTTACTAGATTAGTAACTGTGCTGTGACCTACACGGAAGCCAGACTGGATGATGAGAGAGAGGATGTTATACTTCGTCAGATAGGCATTTAGCTGGCAGTGTACAATACGTTCCAATACTTTCGACAGGAAGGGGAAGATCGAAATAGGACGGTAATGGGAAAAGGAAACAGGGTTTTTAAGTTTAGAAATAGGTAGGATGTGAGCATTACGCCAGGCTTTTGGAAATTGGCCGGAAGAAAGGGAAGAGTTAAAAATGTGGGATAAAATAGGCAAAATATGGTCAAGCGTCAATACCTGTAGCAGCAGACTTGATGGTAAGAATATGTGTCCTAACATCTTTAAGTGTAGTAGGAGAAAAGTGAAAAGTTGGAAAACTAAGAATAGGTAAGGACCGGAGGTTCTGAAGGGTTTTTGGTGTTTAACCTTGATATCCATTGGTATAGACGTAGCAAAAAATCCGTTTAGAGCATTGAGATCAAGGTTTTGTCCCACAGAGCTAGGTTGACGTCCGATACCAAACGACTGTAAAAATTTCCATGTCTTAGAAGAATTACTGTTATCGTTGTCTTAGATTTTCGCGATTATTATTCATTGAAATAAAACTATTTTGAACGGATTTAAATCGCGTATAATTATTTTTATCATCCCGACGTTTCGAGCACTTTGCAGCGTTCGTGGTCACGGGTAGACTAAGGTGACATTTGCCTATTTGAGATTTTAGAAAATATTATTTACAACTACCGCCAACGGTTTCTTAGATGATATCTTGAATAACGTTCCGGTTGCACGCAGAAGGCACTAACTGTATCTTTTGGTCTGGCAGTCTGTTGGACTTGGGATTTTAAAGTTTTAATAAGTGGATCCCAGGTGTTTGAAAGTCTCCAACCATCTTCTCTATTGAAGTTCGGATGTTTTTGAATTTCAATAGCCTCGCGTATCATTCTAGGAATGAATCTGTGTTCTCTAGCGAGGATTTGTGGTTTATCAAATCGGATAAAATGGTTAAGTTTATCCAAGGCATGTTCACAAACTGCAGACTTTGAAGAACGCCTATTCTTGACATCTCCTATGTGTTCCTTGACCCTAGTACCAATGCTTCTCTTTATATTAATATAAAAATATAATACAATGTGTAACTCTAAAGTGGAAAAAGAAGACATTTTTATTAATGAAAATGGTGAGAAAAATAATGCATCAGTGGAAGAACTTAAATTTCACCTATCAACAATGAGTGTCGTTCTAATGATTATAATATGTACGATATTGCTCCTCGGTGTAGTCTTCATTGTATATAGACTCTATAAAAAATGCCATCAATCATGGATGAGGGGGCAGATTAGTAGTCACATTTTACGTCGCTCCATGACTGGGTCAAGGATTCGTCGAGGTACTGCGAGGGTCAGTTCCTGCGAAGAATGTAGTCATCGAGTGAATTCAGAAAAAGTTGAAATAACGAGGAAGTAAAATGTGCATTGTAATTTGCAGTTTATAATAAAATAAAGTGCAGTTAAAAGTAACACAAAAAGACAATGGTGTGTATGGTGAAAATATTTTAAGGGACAGTAAAATGTAATTGTATTTTTTTTTTCTTTACGTATTCATAAAATAATTTTTAAAATTTTATAGGTATGATGTTTGTCTAATAGTTATATTATGTATGACGATTTATTAAATTTATGTAATGATCTTTCGAAAATAAAAACATATTTAGTTAAAATTGGACCTAGCAGAAGAAAAGGAGAAATTGTATTAAGAAAATTAAGTGAAGTTGACGATTTAGTAACTAGTTTTAATTCCATTTTAGAAAATTTAGATGCTTTATCATTAAAATTTAAAAAAGAGGAATGTTTAAGTTTTAATACATTGCGCGACAATTTTTTTGATTTTTATAATAATATTGTAAGCTTATGTGATATCGCTTCTTCAGAAAAATCTACCAAAATGGATAAATTTGACCTTAAAACGGCCACATCCCTCTTACCAATCATGAATGGAGACGAAGACGTCACCAAACAACTTATTGACGCTATAGTGTTGTATGATTCTATGATTGATAGGTCAACGGAAAGTCAATTAATTAATTTTGTTTTAAAAACGAGGTTATCGCTGAGCGCTAAGGTACGTTTGTCGCAATCATGCTTAGGTGTATCTTCTCTTGTAAATGATATGCGTAAACACTTGTTACGTAAAAAGTCAAGTACCGCGCTTTTCGCACACTTAAACAAAATACAACATTTTCATCACTCTATTAGCGAATATGGTAAAAAGATAGAGGAATTATTTGTTGACTTAACGATATCGCAAGCCGACGGGAACAGTGATACACACAATATCCTCAAACCAATAAATGAAAAAATAGCGATAAAACGACGGATTGCGAAATCGAAATTTAAGTACATTGATTGCAGCGCAAAACTTTTCCTGCTTAAAGGATGCTATTAGAGCAGCCGAGGATGAGGAGGTATCTTCAACACACGCCGATACTTCCGAAAATTCTATGTATTTTGGCCAAAGAGAAAGCATAGAGGTACATTTACAAATGTAAGACAGCAAGGTCGTGGAAAACCGAGGGGGACCGGACGTACATGGAATCAGTCGAACCTGCAGCATACGCGTGGTTCTAACTATCGAGGTAATTATCAAAATCAAGGCTCCCAGAATAGGTTTTCGAAATCTCGAGGAAAGTTAAAGAATGATGCCCATTTTTCACCTGACCTTGTATAGAAATAAATTAAATCTTAAAATTCAGTTATTTTAATGTTATATCAATTACACTTATCACTGTATTAAATTAAAGGCAGGAAAGTTTTATTTTTTTATATTTTTGTACGGGCTGATACGTGCCCTATACACCCTTGGTTGATAGTTGATAATTGATATAAGTTGATATGCTTGATAACTTTATTGGATAAAATGATAAATTGCTAATGATATAATGATATTGAGACCCGCGAGCACGCGCGGCTGCTCGTTGCGGACTGAGTTATAAAATACATATAATTCGCCGTTGTAGCGCGATTTGCTGACGCTACAAATCAGCGTGTTAGCCCGTACATGCTCCCGGGCCGAAATATAGAGGATGATGTGGTGAACTAATACTACTAACAAGATGATGGGCATTTTTGATTGATTGATCTAGGAAAAATGACACAAAAAAAAAATAATAAAAACACAAACAAAAATAACATATAACATTACATTCAAAGTATATACATTATACATTGCATACACCGTTATTACACCCCGGTATCGATTGTGAAAACGGACTGAAGCACGGGTGAGGTGCCTCTGTTTTGATAGATTTTACGCGCACTTGTTAGCATGCTTTCACTTATCCGTTCATCACTTTGACACTTAAAATGCTGGCTTGGCATTTCACTTACACCACCCACATCACTATCACTTATCACTGCTGGACTGCTCCCGCCTGCCGACTCCCGACGGCGAGCGCGTCTCACGCGCCTCCAACCGCCGACTGCGCCGACCACTGCTGCCACCGCCACGATCAGATAAATGAGGGAGTAGTGATGAATATCATGATAGGATATTCCCTCAATCAATGGCTGGTTCATTTTCATGCTGTCCAGTTGGTCTTGTATAGCGAGTAGTTGTTTCTGATCTAATCTTTCTGAACTAGTACTGGCAAGGGACTCGGGAAGCGAGATGTTTATTATATGGTTGATAAGCGCGATTTCTGGTACGGCTAAATCCATCTTTAATCCGAGTTTGCTCATATATTGACTACTTGAATGATAAATAAAATCAGCAGTTTTGATAATACAGCCTGGACCGACTGTCAATAACCCCGTATGACTCAGCTGAATGGCGGTAATATGATCTTCGCACAGTAGCCTGAGGTGACTTGTATTGCAATAGAAATAAAAATATGTGTTCATTTTGTTTGTTGGTAAAAGAATATTTTTACAAGGCTCTGTGATAGTTTTACAGATATTTGCATTTTCTTTCTCGCATAAAGTTTGATCGTTTTTCATATGATAGATAGGCTTCTTAAGATGGCATAAGAGAATTTCAAAATCTTGCTCAAAACACGTTTGTAAATCATTTTCTGCTACGGACAAAAATAAATCCTTGTTAAGATTCAATGCTATGAATTTGCTTATAGGTACAATGCTGATCATGTTGTTACCCAATTGTCTAGGAATGGGAGTAACTTGAAACATTTCGTACGAGTCTCTTGCTATTAATGGGATTCGAACTTCAAATATAAGAAACTTTTTTGATAATCGTGCTTTAATCCTTAGAATTTTGTATAATTTTGATAAATTCACGTGGTCAATCGGTAATGATAGGTCTTTAGGGAGTTTTGCTGATATGAAGCTTAGCTCCTGTTGTAATTGCTCAGGTTGGAAGAGATGTACGTCATATTTTCCATGAAATACGTCAGTGAGCGTGTTTAAAAGTTCATCCTGAATATGTTTTAAATCATACAACATGTTGTTAGCGATCATTGCTGAGAGAGTGAACTCGTTGATGAAGGAGCTATTTTGAAGCTCTGATTTAAGAATATTTATGGAACCCGCTAAGTCCATAAGTTTTTTATTCACTATTTTGTGATTCTTCTCCATTAGAACTTCCGCCTTCTTGATTAAATTAAATTCAGCTTCAACGACGGAGGTTTGATTTTTCCATAACTGTGCTAAATGGTTTTGATTTTCTCTTATTTTCATAATATCTTGTTCATATTTCTCCGCGAAATCATTGTCCAATATTCCAAACAATGAATGGGCAATGTTACCGACACCATTGATAAGCCCGCGACGAAATCGGCGCGCGTGCGCGGTATTTTGCTGATCCAGCCATAGGTTATTGTAATTCTCTAACTCGGAATAGCGATGATGTAATTGATACAGGACACCGTCGCATGCTGAATGAACACCTATCTTCTCGCATATCGCTTGTAGATATTTTATGTATTTGCTAGAAGCCTTCATACCTTCCCAGTATGGGCTGGTGTCGTAATACACAATTAGGCGCCACTTATCCTGAATTAAATGCATAGTAGCCATTCTATCGAAGTATAAGCCGCGGTTATTTGATAGCGATGTTATGTTATACTGTATTATACCTTGTGTGTTTGTTATTAAGGTCATGAAAAATAACATCACACAAGTAGCCACGACTGAAAAATTATATTTTTTCTTTGCATTTCTTTATCTTTTCATGATCTTTTAGGTTTTTCTTCATGACTTTGAGAAGGCGAATTTTCAGTTTTGCTTTGATTTTCTTCCTGTTTGATAGGTAGAATTGATAATTTTATGATAGGTCTCTTCATATATCCGCTCTTAGTTTTAAGTGTTACAACACGAACGTATCCATCGTTTCCAGGGTGTAGTTCCACTACGCGACCTAAGGCCCACTTCCCTGGCGGAAGGTGGCCGTCATTGATAATGACGATGTCTCCTACTTTGATATTTTCTTGAGGCTGTCGCCATCGGCTGCGTGCTGAAAGACTGGTTAGATATTCTTGTTGCCATCTTTTCCAAATATCTTGAAATATTTTTTGAGTTAAGTGCCATCTGGTTCTAAGGTCACTTTCAGTCTCGTATATTGATAGTATAGGGCCGCTTGACAAAAAATGCGAAGGCGTCAAATAATTTAAGTCCTCTACGTCTTCTGTCAATGGACACAAAGGTCTTGAGTTTAAACAGGCTTCCAGCTGCGCTAAGAGTGTGCTAAACTCCTCATATGTGAGTTTTTGGTCGCCAACCACTCTCTTCAAATGATATTTTAAGCTTTTAACGGTTGCTTCACAAAGTCCGTTAGCCGATGGCCAGGATGGGGCATTGAAATGCCATTTGATACCCATCTCGGCTACCTCAGATTCGAAGTCCTCGTTGAAAACCTTAAGGAGCTCTTCATATTCTTGCTGTAATACCTTGTTTGCGCCGACGAAATTTGTGCCGTTGTCACTATAAATATGTCTAGGCGTACCTCGGCGGGCTGACATTCGTCGTAATGCTGCTAAAAATGCTGAGCTCGTCAGATTGGACACTAACTCCAGATGAACCGCCTTCGTTGCCATGCAGGTAAATACTGCTATGTAACCTTTGGTGGTTTTAATACCACGGCCTAAATTTGCTTTTATAAACACGTGACCAGTATAGTCCACTGCCACATGATAAAATGGCCTTGAAGGATTTGTTCTTGCTGATGGAAGATCGCCCATAATCTGACAGTGCTTGCTCGGTTCTTGTCGTCGGCACTGAATACAATAACGTAACCTCTTTTTAACTGCCCGGTTACCACCCACGATCCAATACTTTTGGCGTAAATGTGCTGACGTCAATCTCGCGCCTCCGTGGAACGTCATATTATGTGATTGATCTATAAGTAGTTCGGCTAGGCGACTGTTGCTAGGAATAATGATAGGATTTTTCATACCGGGATCAAGGTTAGCGTGACGTAATCTGCCACCTACTCTTAACAACCCATCTTGATCAATATAAGGATGCCATTCACAGATTTTACTTTTGCTATTTATTTTGTTTCCGGTCGCTAAATCGGCCACTTCCTTAAAGTATATATATAATAATAAGTTTTTAAATATTTGAGATTATTTTATAAATTGCAAAATATGGAACGCACCTGAAATACGAAACATTATTACTTATTTAGTTTAGATAACTTGAAATTTGTTTGGATAATGTTAAATAGGTGACGTAGTATCAAAATACATCAATATATCAAAATTTGACTTTTTGTGGGTTGACACATTATTGCTTATCAGCATTCATTTATATGTATAGTTGTATAACCTTCCCTTTTTAAATCAGAAATTGTTCACTATTTTATTGGGTTCTACAATATTTTGTTATCGCGATTATGTTCGATGTGAACTCTTAAATTTATACATAACTTTTTTTTATTTACGAACCGATTGAAATTAAAAAACCACTAAATGTTAAGTGAAGCTTACTGCAATATATTAATGAAAACCACATCTAAATCGGATAAGCCGTTTCTGAGATTAGCGGACACAAACTCACAGATAAACAGACAAATATCTAACAAATTATTTTTTTGGGTTCTATTGCATAGGTAAAGACCCCCAATAATATTTTTTTTTATATATCTGTCATGTGCACACA
Organism: Hypolimnas misippus; assembly: GCA_037950945.1. Classification (NCBI taxonomy): domain Eukaryota; kingdom Metazoa; phylum Arthropoda; class Insecta; order Lepidoptera; family Nymphalidae; genus Hypolimnas; species Hypolimnas misippus. Next base: position 2,401,086 of record JBBEEQ010000007.1, read on the forward strand.
GCGACCCGTTAGATTTTTTTTGTACGTATCGATTAAAAATATCTAAAATAGAAGTCCGTCTAAGTCACTCCTTATAACATTTGCTAACTGCAAGTAAAAGTACCATCAAAATTGGTTCAGCCGTTTTAAAGATTAGTCGGAACAAACAGATAGACAGACAGACTGACAGACAAAAATTTAAATATGTATTTTTGATATAAGTACTGTATATACTTTTATGCATTTAGTGAAAAGTACAAAATAATGTTTCACGTCGAACACTTAATTTGACATAACTTTTTTATTTATGAACCGATTGACATGAAACAAACCCTAAATGTTAAGTGAAGCTTGCTAAATATATTAGTGAAAACCGCATCTAAATCGGATAAGCCGTTTCTGAGATTAGCGTGCACAAACGCACAGATAAACAGAAAAACAGACAAACAGATAAGAATTCTAAAAAACTTTGTTTTGGGTTCTATTTCGTTTGTAAAGGCCCCCAGTAAGATTTTTTTTCATATATCTTCCATGTACAGACAGCGATCCTCTAGAATTTTATTATTAGTATAGATATATAAATAATATTTTAAATATTTAAACATGTTCTAGGCAGATATAAAGCTCTCTATATGTTATGTTTACCATGTACCAATCACGAATTGTGTAAATTGACTAAAAGTTTTGTCTTTTTATTTCGTGTGTGTCGCGATTTTGCTCAGTTAATTTTATTATAGTTTGCTCAATGTGACATGTGCTGCTTGCATTAAGCCCTAGTATCAATTGTATAAAATAATCAAATGGAACTTATATTTATTCTAGATAACTGAAGATGACTACATTTGTGAACCTTGTAATGAACTTCTCATGAAAAGTATAAACCAGCAATTAACTACAAGTAGTGATGGTGCATCAGGCTCTTCTCAACTGGGTGTGCAGTATTTGTGGAAGGTCAATCATTAGACGGCAGAGCCATTCTATTGCTTTTGATAATCCTTCAGAAGAGCAAAGACGTATAATTGTTGTTGTACAAACAAGAATTTCTCCACGTCAGGTATTTATGTTTATAGTTAATTTTATTTATAGAAGTATAACGACTTTGTATTATAACTATAGATGTCTTTTTTATTATTGTGGAAAGAAACAATTATATCCATATTATACATTATAATTATATTTTTATACATATATTACATTATATATAATATCTGATATTAATGCAATGTCTTCTTTTGTAGATATCAACACTTGATAGAGTATGCCATTCATGTTGGATGAGTTGTACGCGTGCTGCCAAAAATATTGAGCATGTTAATGAAAGCCGTGGAGTTCCTGTTAATGAAGAAGTCAACATTGACACAGGTGACTCTGAGCCAATAACTGCTGAACTAGTTAATGAAAGCCCAATTATTCCTGACTCAATTAATGAAAATGTGGAAATAACACCTGAAGTTGGATCTAATGATATAACATTGCAAAATTATAGACGGGCAGCAAATACTGCTTCTCACTGCCTTTTTCCTGTATGTACTAATCTTAATCTGCACAATATTGCAGATTCATTTAGAGCAATAATACTTAGTACATACAAATACTATATCCCTGTGCACAGCCGTGTGTGCGCAGAACATAGATATAGCAATGAGTGGAATAATCTATATAATTCAAGTAATAGTATGATGACATTTACTGTACAACAAGTTGAACACATTTTTTCATTTGTTAATGCTTATAAACCCTTTCTTAATTTTACAAATATAGAAGCCATTCAAGAAATAGAAGATAATATATTTTTCTTTTAGATTGGAAGGACTAAACAAGACTTCCTCACACTTCTTAATGAGGTTCCTCGTGTACAGGAAATGTACAAAGGTATTTTGGGATTAGCAGCATTATTAATGAAATTAAGGACTGGTGAATCAGATGTTCGTTTGTCCACATTATTAGATGTACCACGTAGTACATTAGAACGCCTAATGCATAAATGCAGCGAAATACTAATCCAAGATTTTGTACCTTTGAATTTAGGTATTGGTCACATAACTAGAGAAAGGTTAATGGACCATAACTTTACAATACCAAATGGTATATACAATCAAAATTATAGAAATGCTATAATTATTTGTGATGGTACTTATATAAATATAAATAAAAGCTCCAATTATTCTTTTCAAAAGGATACATACTCCTTACACAAGTATAAAAATCTATTAAAGCCATTTTTAATTGTGGCTTGTGATGGTTATATTTTAGATTGTTTCGGTCCATACAAGGCAACCACATCCGATGCTGATATAATGATATCTCTTTTTGATGATGAGAACTCTTCTCTTAGATTATATTTTCAAGAAAATGATGTGTTCATATTAGATAGAGGTTTCCGAGACTCCATAAGAATGTTAGAAGGGTGTAATTATAGGCCAGTTATGCCTGATTCTCTCTTGGAAGGCGAACATCAATTAACTACCCAGCAGGCCAATCAGAGTCGTTGTGTAACAATATGCCGCTGGGTAGTTGAAGCAGTAAATGGACATTTTAAAAGAGATTTCAAGCTCCTAAGACAAGATTATTTTAATAAATCTGTTCCAAATATGATGAAGAAGTTTCAAATAGCTGCCAGTCTCCTTAACCGTTTTGGTGTTCACCTTCGTGATAGAGACGATTCTAATGAAATTGTAACGATAATCAGAGAGAGAATCAATTTTGAAAATAATTTAGCATTATTAATTGAGGAACTAAATATGAACAGAAGGTTTGCTGTTTTCCAAAGTATAACAGCTGACCAGGATAATTTATTTATGTTCCCCAGGTTAAGTTACAGTGAGTTAATACTATTTGCCCTAGGGACCTACCAGCTTAGGCAAGCTAAGTCATATTACGGGGAACATGTTCGAAACCATGGAGCATACATAATTGAAATATATAGGGATACACAAGATTTTTCTCAATATAATCTGAGAGGAAGTGGTGACACATCATTAATAAGAGAAAAAATAAAGTCCAGACATGTATCCAGAAAAAAATATTATGTCTACATTTTAATAGAAAATAACGTGTCTGGCAGAGCTGGCATTGTTGAATATTATTGTAATTGTTTAGTTGGTCGGCGAAAAATTGGGTGTTGTGCCCATGTTATGACGTTGGTGTGGTACCTTGGTTGGGCTAAGTTTGAAGAAAATATATCTGTTCCAGCAGAGTTTCAGGATGACGTAGTCATAGATTTTGATGAAAATGATGTTTATTGATAATGTAAAAATGATGTTTAATAAATAATGACTTCATTAATATGTTTAGTGTTTTATTCCCTTTTCCGTATTGTTCATAAATTCTAGCGCAGGGGTTTTTACAGAATTTCACAGATTTACCCTGCGTCAAAAGATAATTACTTATTACTATTTTAATATATTATTAAAATATATTATAAATCTGACCACTGAAAATCAATTATTTGCTTAATTCGTTACGAAAAATTCTAACCTAAAAAGTAACATCAAGTGTTTTTATTTTTATTTTATAGCGTTGATTTTGTAAAAACGTTGATCAGATATTCTTTTATTAGCTTTCATGTAGATTTTGTACTATACATTATAATTATACACAAACTTTTACTATCAGGTTTTTAAATGTATGGGAAGTGGGCATTGTTCTTTAGAAATACTCGATTTCAACGGAATGTTTGTCATGCTGACGGCGCGAGTAATTCAAATAATCAAAATGTAGAGACGGAAAATAAAGATAGTTTTAGTTCCGAACAGTTTTTTCGTTTCTAATACGATTTGTGCCCTTGAACGAAGTAATTCAATAGAATTAGCAATTGGAGATCACTATTGTTCTTGGTTATTAGATACTGGTGCCACTTTGTCCGTTGTGAAATATGAAACAGTCTCACGCTTAAGGATTCCAATAAATCATAAAAATATTTCCATAAACGGTATAGGCTGTTGAATGCAATCCGAGGGATATATTTACATTACATTGTCTTTCCATGGGAATCACTTCGTTCTCAAATTCTGTGTACTCAGAGGGTTACCATATAATTCCGTTATAGATTATGAAAACAACAACTTTAGTATAAATAAAGATCAATACACATCGGAGTCGCTTACTCTGCCTATAAAAATAGGTAAATATGGGAAAAATAATTATTTTTATATACCACCACGATGTGAAAAAATATTTTATATAGATATATTTTCAAACAACGAATGTATCGTGCATTCAAAAAAATTGTGTTCAGATGTATTTCAAGCTAGCACAATTGGTAGGCCCCGTAACGGTAAAATTCCGATACAAAATTTGAATACAAGATGTACATACGGGTATTCATCTCAGTTATTTTGCTCCTGAAATATTAAGCCTTAATAATTATACCGCATGTTCTTTTTCGGATAGTGAAATCAACGGCCCGCGCGTACGAGAAATGTTTTCTAAATTAAATCTTAGTAATTTAAATAATGAAGAAAGAACTTCAATTCAAAATATATGTGCGAAATTTTTCGATATATTTTTTCTACAACAGACAAATTAATACCATCTAATATTTATCAACAAAAAATTTAATTAAAACCCAATACAAAACCGGTCTACATTAAATCGTACAGGCTACCACAAACCCAAAAAGAGTAACTAAACAAACAAATTAACAAAATGTTGTCCGATAATATCATAGAGACCGCGCAAAGTGAGTGGTCTAGCCCAGTGTTATTAGTGCCAAAGAAATGTGCAAATGGGGATAAGAAATGGCGTTAGTAATTGACTTTAGAATGTTAAATAACCGAATTGAGGGTGACAAATTCCCTCTACCAAATATCGTCGACATTTAATGACTCTCTTTCAGGATCTATGTATTTCTCACATTTAGATATCTATCAATCCTATTATCAGTTAGGACTACAACCCGAAAGTAGAGAATACACAGCTTTACAACACCATCAGGACAGTATCAGATGACTAGGGTGCCTATGGGTCTTAAGACTAGTCCCAGTACTTTCTCAAGAGCGATGACAGTTGCTATGTCAGGATTACATTATGAGAAATGTCTGATGTACCTTGATGATATAGTTTGTTTGGACGTAATCTAAATTCTCACAATAAAAATTTAATAGATATTTTTAGTACATTAAGAAAGCATAACTTAAAAAATAACCCCAGCAAATGCGTATTTAAAAAAAAAGAAATTTTTTATCTTGGACATGTAGTTTCATCGGATGGCATAAAACCTGATCCAGAGAAAATTAAAATAATACAAAATTATCCTATCCCAAAAACTGCTGACGAAGTAAAACGATTTGTTGCGTTCGCTAACTACTATCGTAAATTTATCCCTAAATTTGCAGAAATTACAGTGCCATTAAACAAATTATGTCGGAAATATTCACACTTTCAATGGCATGACGACTGCCAAAAATCATATTTATCTTTAAAAGAAGCATTGATGACCCCACCCGTATTACAAAATCCCAATTTTGATAGCGATAACACATTTATCTTGCAAACTGACGCCTCTGTGTTCGCAATAGGTTGTGTTCTTTGTAATAAAGATTGTCGACCAGTGGCATGTGCAGGTCGCAGCTTAAATAAGGCTGTAATTAATTATCCAATTATTGAAAAGGAACTATTATCAATCGTTTGGGCTTGCAAATATTTTAGACCTTATCTCTTCGGGAGAAAGTTTATTATTGAAACGGATCATAAACCGCTTGTATATTTATTTGGTATGTTGAACCCATCTAGTAGGTTGATGAAGTTTAGGTTGTTATTAGAGGAGTATGATTTTAGCGTGACTTATGTAAGAGGTACTGATAATGTAACTGCAGATGCATTATCACGTATACGTATGAGTGTGACGAGTGATGAACTTAAACAGATGAGTGAAAGCGTGATTAGCGTATTAACAAGAGCTCAAAGAAAACTACTTACGGAAATAAAAGGAGACGAAAAATCTAAGCCTGTTGTGGATAAGATCTCAGAGATCAATCGGTCTGATCACCCGAGAGTAGTCGAGGTTCTTAAACCAACACAGACTTACACGGAATTACGATTTATAAATAAAATAGCTGTGCCCGCGACTTCGTTCGCGTGGATTACAGAATGCTTAGTATGTCTCATGCAAAGCAAGGCTGCAGTTTGCGGTGCTTCTCAAGAAAGGAGTTTATTACTTTGGATTTGGAGACTTTCTGTTTGTAACTATAAGCAGACAGTAAATGTAGTAGGGAATTCTTCCGCGGTTTTAACAATAAATAAAGAAGAAAAATGCTTTGTGCCAGTCTTTTATATATCGACTGTAAAACTGCTTTTCCGCCGCCCTTCTCCTTGTATTATATAGAAGGTGAATTTTTAACATGGCTGGTAGGTAAAATATGAAATTATAAGAATTTGCGAAATATACTTAAAGAGTTTCGAGGTCGATTTATAAGTATATACGGTACTTACATCAAAAAATAATTTTTTCATTTTTTGTCTGTTTGCTCCGACTAATTTCTTAAACGGTTGGACCGATTTTGATCGGGACGGGTCATAAGAAGTAAGGTAAGCTACCTTTAATAATAAAAATACAACTTTTTAATTTTATTTATCGTAAGGCTCAGGTAGGGAATTCCTTATTGGTTTTTTAACAATAAATGTTGAAACGTGCTTTGCGCCAGTTTCAAATTTCGTCTGTAAAACAGTATTTTCCGCCGAGGTTCTCTTGTATATTATAAAGGTATAGGGTGATTTTTTTTAATCGGGCTTAGAAACTAAAACTGCATTATTAATTTTTTGATATTTTTTTCTAGCCAAAAATCGAACCCGCAAATTTTTAATAAAATAACACATCCTGTATGATTGCTCCACCCTAATAGTAAAAAACAAATTAAAGTAAAAGTATTTTTTTAGAAAATGATACAAATTAAATCCTTACATTAAATTAAAGTAATCGATTCTACAGAAACATAATCAACATTCAAAAGTGAAAATTTGAAATTAGAATATGATGTAGACCTAAATGGATGCTGATAGGCAGTAATGTGTTCTATCCAACAGAATCCAAAATATTTTTAAAGTCATTTAAACTAAAAACATTATATATAACCTGCTTTGATTTCATTAAATCAAAATAGAATATATCAAAATAGAACAGGACAGATGGTTATATACTTCTTAAAAAATACATTTATATTAGAAAAGATTTAACATTTTATACGCCATTTTCTCAAAATAATGTCGGTGTGGCTTGACTTAATACTGCTTATCACCAAATGTAAGTAGATGAGGTTAGGGTACAATCATCGTGTCCCGTTATGTCTAGGAAATATCTACATTACTTCGAACAATTTGTTTATAGGCTGCATCAAAATGCTAGTCACCTCCTAAAGTAACGAAGCAGGGTGATGTGGTACAATACAATCGTAAGTCTATAAAATGAACAACTTAAAGTTACTTCTTTTATGTTTGTTAATTTCACGTCACCTACTCCGTTACCTATAATAGATAGGTTTAGACAATTGAATTGAAAATCTACATTTTTTTGAAACATTTAGACTCTGTGATTGTACCCGCTATTAGCGTTACAACATTACGTCTGAAAGGATGACTGCAAAATACTATTCAAATAATCTTAATATTTAATTATTTACTGAAAGTATCAATATTGTAGTAGTATAACATATTCTCAATGCTTTCTTATAATATTGAATGCCCGTTCCACGAATTCTCATTCGCTACTCCTTATAGATTCGAATTCGGCCTGTCATGTTCAATTAAGAATTTACCCTAAATATAATATTATTTGTATAATTATTATATTTTTATGATATATATCATTCCCATTGAAATCAGATATTGTTCACTGTTTCATTGGTTTTAATTTTGTTTTGGCGTAACGCTTTCTTTATTTATTTATAAAGAAACATTAGCTAACTTTGAGTGAAAGTAGCATCAAAATCGGTTGAACCGTTTTAGAGTCGGAGCAAAAAGACAAACAGACTGAAAGAAAAAAAATTAAAAATTGATTTTTTGATGTAAGTACCATATATACTTTAATGCATTTAGTGAAAACCACAAAAAAATGTTCGACGTGATTCCTTAAATTGACATAACTTTTTTATTTATGAACCGATTGACATGAAACAAACACTAAATGTTAAGTGAAGCTTACTACAATATATTAGTGAAAACCGCATCTAAATCGGATAAGCCGTTTCTTAGATTAGCGTGCACAAACGCACAGATAAACAGACAAACAGATAAGAATTCTAAAAATCATTGTTTTGGCTTCTGTTGCGTTGGTAAAGGCCCCCAGTAATATATATTTTTTTTTTCATATATCTTCCATGTACAGACAGCGACCTGCTAGAATTTTATTATTAGTATAGATGATATTTTCCTCGCAAGAGAGCTCCGACAAACGCGTGCGATTGCTGCAAATCATGATGTGCTATAGGGCGAAGCGCGGCCATCGACGCGCTATTTATAGGACGCGCCGCCCGACCCCGGCCGGCCGCGGGTCGGTACCGCTGCGGCGCCGCAATAACTAGGTCCCTGAATTTTAAATTTGTAATATCTTAGGAAATATTAACTTAAATTACATGCTGTAAAAGCATATTGATCTATAATAAATGCACAATTTATTTAAGGTACTTAATTGGATAAGGATTAATGATGTATTTTTTAAAATCACTTCGTAAATAACCATTTTTTAGTAAAGGATAAATAATGGTTATGGTGGGTTATCCCTAAGAGATAGACATATACCATCGCGGACTTTTTTGTTGAACTTTTTAAGGTGGACAATACTGTTGTACATTATTTTGGTCTATCTCGTAGGGTTCAGCCAGCGTTTGCAATATAAGCGTAAAAACACGTGCTTATTTACGACATCACATTAGAAACCTCTAAATTTATCAGCGTTTCTCTACTATATTATGCATGTACTATACATGAAAACCTTCTTCCAGATCTTTCAGTTTCATGTCTATAGAGGTTTTAAATGCTATAAATTTTCTATTATTTTTTATAATTCTTGATAAATCCTTTCTAAGAACTGCTTTTTCATTCTTCAGTTTGTCAATTTTAGTCCTAAACTTTACTACTTTAACTTTAATTTGATAACGCAATCGATTTATCTTTTTATTTTTAATGTGACATACTTTGCATACGCTATCATTCATATTCTGATTATGATGAGGATTATTCAAATCGATCAATGAATCTTGCAAGGGATCAATAATAGAGTCATGATTTTCAACAATAGCGTCGTCGTCGTCATCGCTAGTCGGAGGAGTGGTAGCAATCAGTAGCTTCTGTATTTCACGCTTTTTCCTCAAATCATCTAAATATTTTTAGAACTTTATCGCCACCGTTTTCTCTGTAGTCTCTTCTCTCGTGGCGTCATATCTTACATCTACATACTTAATTTTTTTCTTCTTTTCTTTTAAGAAAGCGTAAACTTTCTTTTTCTTTCTGTAAAGCGTATTTTTCAGGATCTCTTTTCATTTCAGCATACAATTGTCGCTTATGCAGTCGTACCTGCGCCATTTTCTTTTCTCTTGTCTTTTTCTCTTTTGCTTTAGGCATATTTTTATATCTAGAACGATATTGTCAAGCGATTAACACAAAACATAATTTATGTTTTCATAGCTATACATTTAATCGAACACTAAGAGAGTAAACAATAAATATTTTTACGCAATTCATTACCTGCAAAAAGAGCTAATCCTACATCGTTTCATCTGAAGGTAAACTAAGGTAATGAATCTGAAAGAAATGAATTTTTGAGGTATAAACTTCTTTAACTTAAAAAGTTTGAGAAATCAATATTTCTTAAAACTTTTATTAAGAAATAAATGCAAATGTTCAATAATAAATTAAATATATTATTAAAATATATAAATAGTTACCTTGCAAATTTATTACTGGTACTGAGAGTGACTCTGTGAGAAACTCCGGATTCGTCGACATATTCGCAAATTTGACTTTATACACGTTCGATCTTGCACACTGCTATTGCGCAACTGATTCATAACTAAAGCCGCTTAAAAGTGTTATCCGTGTCACAAATTTAATACTTTTTATAAATAATATATTTAAAAATTACTTTTAAATGAAGGCGATGTTGAAAATACCGTGATAAAAGATTACTTATTTTTATATTTTTGTTATGTGTAATAAAATAAAATAATTTACATACAAATATACCTTAGTTCCTAGATGATATATTAAAAGTATTTAATAATAGTTATGTAATTATTATAAAAAAATATCCAACAATATATTGAATAGAGTACGATATGCTGTAAGGCAATGAAAAAAATAGCACATTTGATTTTTTTTCATAATCTTAATGCAGTCTGATTTACATTAAATCAAATGGCATAGTAAGTACAATGTATAAGTAACGATATATAATTTACATTATCCTAAATTTCCCGTTTTAAATAATTAAAACACCCCCGGCCGCGTAATCTGCACGCATTCGGAGAACCGCCGATAACTGGGTTACTTGTCTCGGTTCCAATCAAGATATTTAGATTTCACCTGAATACTACTCATATTTAAAACTGTGCGAATGTACCTCTCAACTTGTCCTTTCGCATGATGCATTTCAGGTGTTATGTGGTGGAGATCACAGCCGAGTTCATTGATCCACCTTGCAAATTCGTTCGATTCGAACATACGCCCTTTGTTTGTAATCATATGCTTTGGTACACCAAATAGAGAAATGGATTTTTTGTAACAACATTTTTGAGCTCATTAACGTCTTGTCGACATATGGGAAACAACAGACAATACTTTGAAAAAGCGTCAACCGTTACAATTATGAATTTATGTCCCTCAGACATCGGCAGAGGATCTAAGCGTCCATATGTACAGTGTGAAAGGGTACCTCGGGCTTTTCCCACGACGTAATGGGCTGCAATGGGCTTCGTGGCACGCGTTTTTTTTATAGACACACCAAGCAGTGGGCAATATATTTATCAACGAACTGTTTGAGCCCAGGGAACCAAAAATGTTTTAATATCAAATCCATGGTCTTACCGGCTCTAATGTATGTTCGTGCTAATGTATGTTCGTGCTTAATGTATCTATGTTCGTGCTCATCGTGGAATATTCCAAGTAAGCTCAAACGATTCCCTTTTGGGATAAAGCAGAGGAGACGAGGTTCCTCACCCACCGGCATACATATATCTCTAATAAAGGAGATCGTTTCGAGCTACATACCGATTAGTATCAAGGTCACCATCTCGAAGCTTTTGGAGAAGGTCTTGGGTTTCCATGTCAGCTGCCTGAGCTACTTGTGCCCAGTTGCGAGGTCTAGAAATATGATTAACAGCAATGACTGGATTACGACTCAAGTAGTCCACGTGAGGCAGCATTTCTCCTTTGCGGTACTCGATGGAGAAATCAAAATCCTGAAGATAAATCCACCAGCGCGCTACAAGAGGCAAAAAATCTTTTTTCTTCTCGGTGGATTTTAAAGCGTTACAGTCGGTAACAACTATAAACCTGATGCCAACTAAATAGTGTCGAAAATGTTGAAGTCCTTTAACAACAGCAAGTGTCTCAAGCTCGTATGAATGGTACTTACTTTCAGCACCTTGGGTCACCTTGCTAAAATATGACACGACATGTTTCTTACCATTCGGTTGGGTTTGTAATAGTTCTGCTCCGTAGCCAATACTGCTCGCATCCGTGTGTACTTCAGCTGGAAGCCTAGGGTTGAAGATTGTGAGCACTGGTTCTGAGGTTAAATGATTAATTAAGTCTTGACGAATTGTTTTGACACTCGGCACTCCATTGAAAATCAATCCCCTTTCTCGTTAAACGTGCTATAGGAGCAGTTTTAATGGCGTATCCCTTTATGTACCTGCGAAAGTACCCAGCAAGCCCAAGAAGCTGTCGCACCTGCTTTACGTTCTTAGGCGGTGAGGTATTTAAGAGCGCGTCTATTTTCCTAGGGCTCGGTCTTACCTGACCTTGATATAAGATATATGACCTAATAAGTCTACCTAAATACTCTACCTCAGTCACTAAAAAAAAACAATTTTTAAGGTTTATAGAATAACCTGCCTGCTCACACTGAATTGCTCAAAAGAAGCATATCGTCTACGTAAACTAATACGTTTCCTTGGTTAATACAGTCACGTAAAGTATCGTTGATTATACGCTGATAAACTAGGGGCAAATTAGCTAGACCAAACGGCATTTTAAAGTATTCGAAATGGTCTTCCGGTGTCACAAACCTCGTTAAATGGATGCATTCTTCTTTTATGGGTATTTGGTGAAAGCCTGTAGCCACGGAGAAGTATTTGTAATTCCCCAACCTATTGATGTGATCATCAATTAGGGGTAATGGATAACGGTCTTTAATGGTGATTCGGTTGAGAGCTCTAAAGTCCACCCGTCGCGCTTTTAAACCAAAATAATTGGACTCGCGTATTCTGATTTAGATCTTCGAATTATACCATTGTTCAATAGGTCTTTGCTTATGTCTCTAACCTTGAATTTTTCGGCATAAGAGAGTTTGTATGGACGATATACTCGACAAGAAAAGTGCTTGTAAGCTTAATTTCCATTTGCCCCGTTTTCCAGTATTTGATTTCCAGTACTGCTGTACTGGAAATCAAATATTCAGAAAACTCGGCGATTACAGAGTGCAAGGCAATACGCTCAGAACCCTGAAGGGGTGAATTTAATTGATCAATGTTTTCAGTTTGAACTGTATTTATGCAAAACGATGGTTTATCTGAACGCGTGAAGTACTGTCCGTCTTTGGTCCGTATATACGTCACCCCATCACGATTAAGAACGTCAGTCCCGATAATGATTGCCGTATTCATATAAACGGAAGGCACTATAACTAAGTCTACTTCAATGCTTATGTCTCTGAATTCAACAGTGACCGTTACAAATGAGGTAGCAACTATTTCGATATCGCTTATATACCTTTTAGTATACAACGAGTAGTTTTAGGCTGACACGAAAGATACTTAAGAACGTCGGAAGAAATTAATGACAAATTGAGAGCACCACTGTTTATGAGAACATCCATGGGAATACCTTCTACTATAGCGGTGGTTATATCGCTACTTTGTATATGCGAGGTAGATCGCTTGGAACAGAGATTAACGTTACGGTGATTGCGCGGCTCCGAATGTGCTTTTCCGGTTTGCTGTCCCGGTTTTTTACAGAAATTACAAGTGTTATTACTGCGTTGAACTGTCGAACTAGTAGAGGGTTAAATCTTTTTAGGACAATTTCGACCTAAGTGACCACGTTGGCCACACACAAAACAATTTATGTTAAAAGGTCCACGTTTTTGAAATTGGGGTTTCTTTGAAGAGAATTTATGCTTGTCTTTATTGGGCTTAGTGTAGATAGATAAGAAGGAAACGAGAGGTCTGGGGTAAAATTTGTATTAGCGGCCGCCGCGCGCATCTGAGGGCTATCGATACCACGAATGACAATAAGCGTCCTCAGTTCGTCACTGAGTCCCTGAACTATTCGTAAATGTAAAAGAGTACGACGTGCATATTCAGCGTACGTTTAATATTTATCAGATGTCATATTCATTGCGTCAAAAAGGATATTAGCGTTATCTAATTTACCAGGGCATAGTGGTTTAAACTCTCGCTTGAAGTTAGACCAACTTCGATCGCTGGTCACCCATTCACTAAGCCACAACCTAGCGTCCCCTTTTAAGGATGAAGCTACTCGTGATAGACATTCGTTGTCGGTCCATCCATTAGCGTCTCTGGTACGTTCCACTTCTTCGCACCATGCTTCGATATAATTTATAGATGGATCGAAATTAGACACAAAATAATTTTGAGATATTATGGGTTGAGTTGATTTAAGAGTTTCTATCAAAGCTTGTGCTAGCGCGGACGCCTCTGAGCATCGACGAGCCGATTCTAAGGACCTATCTGGATGAAGAGTATTGACCTTATTTGAGCTATATCACTAGAACGCGACGGGATCTACCACGAGAGTGATTACGCGAATATCGCTTCGTGTGTTCGTACTCGATTTGATACGAATACGATGTCTAGTTCGGTCACGCGAGCCACTTCGCGAATGATACCGAGTACTACTATGCGATGTACTACGTACCATTTTTAATAAAAAAAAATAATAACTTTAAACGGAAAATTAAAGTAAATTTCTAGACAAAATATTTTATTTTGTTTCCTTTAAATAGTGGGCCGCGTTGATGTTCTTTATCCCTATTATTATTCTGATTTAACGATAAGAAGTGGTAAAAGATTAAAAAAAGATAAATACAAGAAATATTTTAATTTTAATCGTAAACAAAACACGTCTCAATCTCAATACGATTTTATAAGGAAACAAAATAACAACAACAAAGTAATAAAATTCCACTATACTTCAACAAAAACACTCAGCAACACGATAAGAACAAATATTAATAAAAAAAAGTTAATAAATAGCTCACGTGACTAGCGATCCGACCTCTCTGACTGTCGACAAGCAAATGAGCCGACAAACAGGTATTATCGCTTTATATAGGGTAGGGTAATTATAAAAAATATTTCATTTTTAAGATTGTTTAGTTTTTAATTTTATACATGAATGTTGTTAGCCAACAATGAGACAATGGTTAGTTTTGATGTCCAGTCATTGTTTACCAACCTACCCATACAAGACTGCATCGAAATTGTCAAGAGAAAGCTACAAACAAAAAACATGCCTATCGAGTATGCAGAGCTGTTACATCACTGCCTTACAACTGGATATTTATTGTGGAATGATGAATTATATGTGCAAGTCGACGGTGTTGCAATGGGTTCTCCAGTATTCCCCGTGATCGCCGATTTATTCATTGAAGACCTGGAGGAGAAGGCTCTTCACTCCGGACCAATCACACCTCGGTTTTACAAGCGGTACGTAGATGACACTTTCACAATATTAGGTAATATGACGTCTGCATTTTTACAACATCTTAATTCTATTAATAATAACATTCAATTTACTATGGAATTAGAGGCAAATAATGTTTTAGCTTTTCTTGACATTCTTATTATCAAGAATCCTGACAACACATTAAGTCACACAGTTTATAGGAAACCCACACACACTAATAAATACCTCAATGGTGACTCACATCACCACCCTAGTCCGTTAGCTACCGTTGGCAAATCTTTGTTTCAGAGAGCCCACCATCTCTGCGATGCTGAACACCTAGAGGACGAACTACACCACGTCAAGCTTGCACTCCACCAGAACAAGTTGCCCGTGCCTCGCCAGCATCGTAGAAGCCGTATCAAGCCACCCACAGTTGAGCGACAACCTGCAATTCTACCATATGTGAAGGGAGTTACAGACAGAATTGGCAAAATCTTGAAGCGAGCTTCGATTAAAACCATCTATAAGCCTCATAAGAAAGTGAGCCAGTTCTTGAGACCTATCAAGAGTAATATTCCTTTACAGACTGCGGGAGTATACAAACTCGAATGTGAGTGTGGTTTATCTTATTTTTACTATTGTTAGTTTTTGGAATTGGCAAACACTGTCATTGATAGATCCGTACTGGTTCACATATCGTTGTCTTAGATTTTCGCGATTATTATTCATTGAAATAAAACTATTTTAAACGGATTTAAATCGCGTATAATTATTTTTATCATCCCGACGTTTCGAGCACTTTGCAGCGTTCGTGGTCACGGGTAGACTAAGGTGAAATGCAGGTTGTCGCTCAGAAAGTGAGCCAGTTCTTGAGAACTATCAAGAGTAATATTCCTTTACAGACTGCAGGAATATACAAACTCGAATGTGAGTGTGGTTTATCTTACATAGGCCAAACAAAGAGAAGCATCGGTACTTATTAAAAATTTAAAATCCCAAGTCCAACAGACTGCCAGACCAAAAGATACAGTTAGTGCCTTCTGCGTGCAACCGAAACGTTATTCAAGATATCATCTAAGAAACCGTTGGCGGTAGTTGTAAATAATATTTTCTAAAATCTCAAATAGACAAATGTCACCTTAGTCTACCCGTGACCACGAACGCTGCAAAGTGCTCGAAACGTCGGGATGATAAAAATAATTATACGCGATTTAAATCCGTTTAAAATAGTTTTATTTCAATGACTACCTACACAGCTTCGCAAACAAAGAAGAGGCCATCCGAGTATCAAAACAAGTGAGAGACATACAGACAAAAGCTCACTACGAATTAAGACAGTGGACGTCGAACGATCGCGAAGTCATAGAAGCCTTAGAAACAGATCCGGGTTCCAGAGAGAGCGTCGCACTACATCACGAAACTAGAATCAAACGAGTACTTGGACTCATATGGAGGCCAGCGAGCGACGAACTCAGCTTCAACCTCAACTTGAACCGCCTACCGCAGAACGCCTTAGATAACGAACGACCAACGAAGAGAGAAACACTTCGATTATTAATGTCCGTATACGACCCGCTCGGACTAGCGTCGCCTGTCACTATCAGCGGCAAGCGAATCCTGCAAGAAGTGTGGCGCCGCGGCACCGGTTGGGACGAACACCTCGACGAAGAGCTCGCGAGACGATGGCTCGAGTGGGTAGCGCACTTGAAAAGCCTACGTGGTATATTCGTACCACGTTGCTACCCGGGTTACAGCCAGAGCGACTCACTACAACTACACGTCTTCGTCGACGCGAGCGAATCGACATACGCCGCAGCCCTATATTGGAGAGTCGTCCCCGGCGGGAGCGAAGTACACGTCTCACTCATCGCAGCGAAAGCGAAAGTAGCGCCACTCAAGTTGACGTCGATACCGCGCCTCGAGCTTCAAGCAGCCGTCATGGGCAGTCGCATGGCCGCGGCCGTCATAGAAGAATACAACGCGAAGCCCGAGTCGAAGACCTTCTGGACCGACAGCCGTACGGTACTTACGTGGATACGAACAGGCTCAAGATCATATCGTCCATTCGTCACTCACAGGATAGCAGCAATCGAAGAAAACAGTTCAGTAAACGAGTGGCGATGGATACCTACGAAGATGAACGTCGCGGACGACGCGACACGCGAAGTACCCTGAGACCTGAACTGCGGACATCGATGGTTTCGAGGCCCTGAACATCTATATCAGGACCCATCAGTATGGCCCACAGAACAACAAAAGAAAATAATCAACACGGGCGAAGAAAAAACGAACACATTAAGACACTCGAGTGACGTCACGAAGCTATCGGAAGCAATACCTACATATATACGATTTTCAAAATGGGAAAAATTATTAAGATCAACGGCACGAGTACTACAATTCATACACCTATGTCAACCGAAGCGCGAAAAAATACATTATAAAAGAAACGCAAGAAATAAGGAAAGAGATAGCGACTACACACAAAAGAAAGAGACAAAAAATAGGTCGAGTTCAACGACCGAAGCATCGACAACTAAGAGGTCAACATATATCGATCTACCGACGCGGTATATTTTCGACGCCGAAAAGCTACTCGTACGCCTAGTACAAGAACAATCATTCAAAACTGAAATAGAAAATCTCAACAATAACAAGGAACGGTCAAAAAACAGCCGGCTTCGTACGACGTCAACAGAACTCAGAAACGGAATATTAGTATTAAAAACAAGAATAGGTGCAACGGCGGGCGTCACGGAACAACAAAAACACCCTCCGATACTAGACGGAAATCACTACGTGACAAGATTGTACATAGACTATGTACATAGACAACTACATCACGCGGGCGTCGAAACAACAGCTAACGAGTGTAATCAGTACTACTGGATTGTGAGAGTGCGACCAGTGACAAGAGAAACGATACGACGGTGCCTAGCCTGCCGACGGAGGAAAGCCACACCCTCCGAGCCGCCGATGGGTAACCATCCACCCGGCCGGTTAGCTCACCACCAGCGTCCGTTCGCCTACGTGGGCGTAGACTACTTCGGGCCTTTCACCGTGGTCGTCGGTCGAACTAACAAGAAAAGATACGTCGCACTCTTTACGTGTCTCACCACCAGAGCGGTACACCTCGAAGTCGCAGCCTCGCTTAGCACGGAGTCTGCCGTCATGGCGTTAAGAAGGATGATCGCCCGGCGAGGGTGTCCGTCCGAGATGTGGTCGGACAATGGGACCAACCTTCACGGCGCCGACAGAGAGCTTCGCAAAGCCATCGACACAGCCAAAGAAGCGGAACCCAACCAGAAAACCATCAGCTGGAGGTACATACCACCCGGGGCACCGTTCATGGGCGGCGCGTGGGGGCGACTCGTGCGAAGCGTCAAGACCGCCCTCATTACAGTACTACACGACCGACACGTGTCAGAAGAGGTACTGAACACTCTTCTAGCAGAAGCCGAATACACGGTCAACAGTCGACCTCTGACCCACGTATCAGTCGACCCCGAGGATCCCGAGGCCATCACACCGAACCACTTCCTACTACACGGCTCAGCGCGCGTCCCGGTACCCGGGACATTCAACGACAAAGACCTGGTCGGGAGGACACAGTGGCGAGCATCACAGCGACTCGCCGACATGTTCTGGGGCCGCTGGCTTCAAGAATACCTACCCGGCCTACAGCATCGGCGCGCGCCCCACAGGAAAGGGCCACCACTCAAGGAAGGCGATATAGTCCTGGTCGCAGACAACAACCTGCCGCGCAACACCTGGCCTCTAGGACGCATACAGAAGACGTATCCCGGGAGCGATGGAGTCGTCCAAATGTCGCAAGCATATCATTGTAATGAGCCGGAATACTTTGGGCGTTTATATGAACAACATTGACAGTTTTCATTAAATCTGTGAAGCAAGAATTTAAAGTTACAAGTGGAGAAGAAGATGTACTGTGAAAACTATCCTCACTAGAAACACTGGACGAAAAAGACATACTATACTAATGTATACAAACATACAATATAATATATTAATTATATAATTATTTGGATATAATATATAAATAAAATGTAAGATAAGGTAAATATAAATAAAATAAGATAAATTTCTTTAACCCGCCAGCAGAGTGGAAAGAATTGCTTAATGCATATAAAATAGAAGAAAAGAAGAGAGAAAGAAAAGAGAGAAAAAACAAACTACAACACCAGAAAGGAAAAAAATAGATAGATAGATAGATAGAAACTTTATTTGGATCACACCACAACATGAGTAAAAATAATAATAATAATAATAACAAAAGCAATTTTGACATATTAAAATACAAAAAAGAGAAAACAAAAATTATAACTAACTTAACAAAAACATTTTACATTTTATTTTACTTAATCTAAATTAAATTGTATAAAAAACAAAAAAAAAAAGATAAAAAAAATAAACAGATTCCTTACCACAAAACAAAAAAAGTATTAAATAAACTATAATAGAATAAAAATAAAAATAAACCGTGAAGTGGTGTGGCATCCAAAATGGAAAACCCCATCAGTTAAAGCTGGCATAATAATATCCCAGCACTGATTTTCAGATGCCTCCATGTGACGGTGACGGACGGCCGTGTAAGCGTGATAAAATGTTAATTAAAATTAAAGAGATAGTGATAAATTATAAACTTAAAACTAAAATCTTTATCCAAAATACTGTATTTATTTATAATTTTAATTCATATAATTAAATCGGACATACAAATTAAAAAAAAAAGAAAAAAAAATGACATTTAGGCGGTATATCGGAATGTATTGTTTTACTATGACTCAACTCAGCGACCACGCCGTGGTACATCATGGCGGCCGGTGTTATTAAGAAACATCGCGGCGAATGAACTATTCTTAAAAGCTACAGTGGAGACAGACACTCCGCAACCAATATAACGTGAAACAATCTGCAATAAGCAATTTGGCCATGCAATTATAGGTAAATTTTTAACGAAACTGTACTAACGTTTATACTATTAAATATTATTTATCATTATCAATATATACATGAATATGCGAATGAGATAAGTTAATGTTCAGTTTGTAGATTAAATAAATATAACTTGTATTTTAGTCTAAACGTATTTAATGATTTTAGGTTACGAAGCGGGGGCGGCAGATTGTTCCAACATTTGGTCGCAGCGTATCTGAAACTTCCACGATAGGCTGCAGTGCGATGTGGGTGCATTACTAGCAAACAAGGATTCGCCCTGGTGGAGTGAGTAGTACTTACGACCGATGACCACAAAAATTTATCATACAGATATCCCGGAGATTTTGATTTAATGACTCCGAATAAAAGTAAAGCAAAATGCAATTGTCTGCGGTAGTCAGTCTTTAAGGATTTGGCTTCATTAATGTAAGGCGTTACATGAGCACGTGGAGGAATGTTAAAACAATAACGAGCGCAGGCATTCTGCACCTTCTGAATAGCCGTTTTCGAGCGAGCAAGCATCCGTGGCCCTATCACTGTATCGGCATAATTTAATTTTGACAGCACCAATGATTCACACAGTGTTACACGTAATTCAATTGATAAAGACTCTCGTATATAATAATACTAAAAGTTTACATCAAAGCCTTATTCATAATTACAAAGACAAGTTTAAAAGCCAAATAACCACAACCAAAGATAAAATATAAGATTTTAAAAAGTAATAAATTGCTTCATAAAACTAATAGAAAACAAATAACATCGAAATCCACTAACTACGCTAATATTAAAAAAAAACAACTTTGAAACAAAAAAAAAATGAAAATAAAATATGTATTCTTTATTGCACAATAAATTAGTGAAATACATTAATTACGTAAATATATAGGCAAAGGTGGACTTATCTCTAAAAGAGATCTCTTCCAGTAAACCTATGGAGGTGAGTGATAACATCAAAAATGCAGGCAACATAGTGCTACTAAAAGTAGGAGATACAAATATATTGAAATAAACATACATATAGATATATGTATAGCTACATACTATATACCTACATATGTATATAAATATATACACAAATCAATACTTATAAAATACACAAGGTGAGACATGGAATAGTATTTATTTATGATGGAGGATAAATTTGTGTCAGAAAATAATCTTTCAAGCGTTTTTGAAATAAGGTAATTGTTCTACTCTGTTGAATAATTTTGGGCAATTTGTTCCACAATAACGGAGCTTGTACAGTAAACGACTATAGCCGGAATTTGGTATTACTCCTAGGCACATCAAGCATGGAAATGACCCAAGAGCGCCTGGAGCGGGTGGGAGGGGGTAACAGGTTAAAGCGGGAGCTAAGGTAATCTTTTTTTTGGCGGTAGGTTGAAATATCAACACAAAAAAATTTTACTCTTAAGTTTTTATTTATTTAAAATTCAATTTTATAATTAATAATATTAATGATGTAAAAAAAGTTCTTGCAAATTCCCACATTACCTGGTTTACAAATATTTCTCACAATCAATCACAATTAAAACAAGGAAAAATGGATTTACATAGCCATCTTAGCAAGAATATGGATGACCTTGTTAATATGTTTGAGTTTCGAATGGATAATTTGATAAAACACTTGCACAGGCACAAGGATCTTCTAAAGCAGCGGCCACTAACACCTTTGTAGATTTATCTTCAGCTTCTGACTACATAGCCTTCAAAGAATTAATTTGGAAAACGCTCACTATGCTTCACCGTCAAATAGAACTGCTATCAGTGGGCTTTGACATGCGAGAAGCACGTTCCCGCAGCAGAATACTGCTTTTCCATGGTTTACAAGAAAGCACTGATGAGCAAGTAGAAAGTACAATTAAATCCTTGTTGCATGGTCATTTGAAGCTAAACAGTATCGATTCTTCTCATTTGGATGTTTGCCATCGCCTTGGCATAAAGAAGGATAAACCAAGACCTATACTGGTACACTTCAGTGCCTCAAAGTTCAAAAATCTTGTTTGGAGCTCTAAGACTGCATTAAAGGGTTCTGGTATTACAATATCTGAATTTTTAACAAAACCCCGGCAAGAGCTTTTCATTACGGCAAGGAAACATTTTGGCATCAAAAATTGTTGGACTTCTGAAGGAGCTATTATCGTGGCGCTACCGGATAAAAGTCGTAAGAAGATCATTTCATCTATCGAGCTACAATCTCTTTGTGATAAGTTTCCACTAGTTTCCGGTACACAAGACCAGAAGACCAGATCTCGGCTCGCTAAAGTTACAACAAAGTAATTGTTTTCAATGTTTTTCACAAATCTTGCAATCATTTATTACGTCACTCGTGTCTATGTATTTGTGTCCGTTCTATTCACTTCTAGTTACCGTTTAATATAACTTTGTACATATATATATATATATATATATATACATATATATATATATATATATATATATATATATATATATAAGGAGTTCGACTCTATACTGCGGTCATTCAAATGGGAGGTTCGGTAAGTGTAACTCATCACATTCCGCATAAAAAAAAAATTCCCAAAAATAGTTGTTAAACATTTAAAATATTTAAATATTCGAGCTCCACTGTTCGTGCGCACGCATTACACTATCTAAAGCGCGCGCCGTACAACTTCGGTTTACACTTACCTCGTAATAAGTAAAAGTGGTCGAGTCCATAGCACCTACCAATACGCAATCCGTAAGTTGCATATAAGGTTTGATACTCATGTTTCGAGTCATCCATTTAGTGTATCGTAATACTTTAATTTTCTTTTACACAACAACCGCATTTAACTCACTGTATCACTTAACAAAACCTTTAAAAACATAAACACTTTCTGGTGGACACACGAGTGTAAACGCGCGCGAAAGATAATTTAACAAAATAGCTAGGCGGGTCACTGACCTCAGTCAGCTGTGGTTAGGTCATTGACCTACGGTACCTAACTAATACGTCTAATTACCTCAGGTATGATTCGAATTTACCGTCACACTTGATCAGGCTTCCGACTGGCAAAGTAATTCTTCAACATCTCGTAAATAAACTTAATTGAATTTATTATATTACATGCGAAGGATTTCAAAAATTAATCACGTAACATTAAAATCAAAACGTGTCAAAACAATTTGGCGTGTTTAAAAATTAGAATCATCTCTGTTTACCAAAGTCATTTTATATTTCAGAAACAAACTGACGAGCGTATAAATAAGAATTATTAATAACTGTGTTGCGACATTTCGCTAACATAACATTTTTTTAATACCTTAAACAAGCCTACTTAAAAACAAAATTAATCATTCTTCTAATAATTATTAAACAAGTACATAAATATCACACGCGATCACAATCACTAGACACTCAAAACGAAATAAAAACAGATCATCTGTCTATGGCATTACGAAGTATTCGAGTCTCACCGTACCATTTAAGACAGAAAACAAACACTTTCGAGTGTACACACAAACCACGAGTCAAATTGTGTACGAAAGATAAGCGAACAAAATCACTAGGTAAGTCACTGACAAAAGTCAGCTGTATGGACCTACCAAACTACGTACAACTACGACATTACTTAACTTTACCTAAGTATGATTCGAATTTTCCGTCAAACTTCACCAGGCTTGAGATTGGCAAATTAATTGTGACATCATGTTAATTAACTTAATGAAATTCATAAAAACATATAACAAAACTGAATAACGTCAAGGCAGGTATTAGAAATTGATCATAGCATTTAAATAAATAAACTATGTATCACAACAATCAGGTGTGTTTAAAAATTGGACTCATCTCTATTTATAATAATTATTATACTAGCCTCCGCCTGCTACACTCGCGTGGTATGTTGATAAAAGTAGATAGAATAGGTAGTCTATGTGTTAAAATCCATTTAGTACTTTTTGCGTGATAGAATAACAAACATCGATACATACATACACATTTCACGTTTATAATATTAGTAAGAAAATATTTCAAGTAACAACATAATCCTTTACCTAATTAAGTATTAAAATACTATTTTTTAATAATTATTAGGTTTAAAAATGTTCTACTATTGTATTTATAGTCTATCACAACTAATCTTTCATAAGCTATCTTAAATAACAATCATAATTTTTATACCTTAAACAAGCCTATTCAAATAATAAAAAAAGTAATGAAATACTTTTCTAATAAAATTAAATGGTGTCACACGTGATCGGTTGATCACTATACATCTGAAACGTACACAAAATATTTAAAAAAAATAGCTCACCAAGCATCCTTAGGTGAATAGATATTTTTATAACACTGAACTATTTTTCACAGTATCTATTAAACATATTTATTACGATATCTTTCACAGTAATCATTGTTTAAACATTTTTGTACTTCTAATAACACAGTTATTGTCATTAATTTACTGTTTTTACACATTCGAAACTAAAAATTTAACACGCGTAATTTCGAACGTCTGGAGATACCGGAAGTTTTTTGCAACTAAAGTTAAAAAAAAACAAGGAGAAATGCAAGTGGGAGTGAGACGAAGATACTCAACGAAGACTCGAAGGACAAGGCCGCGCTAGCGGCGAAACTGATAGATAACTTAAAACGAATTATCATTATTTAAAAATATTTAATACATAATTATAAAATACAGAATTACGTATTACGTAAAAATAAATAAAATATTACTCAACAGTAGTACGGCGGAGTGTTAAACATGTAATTCGTTTTTTCAAAAGTATTATTTAAAAATACCTTAGTACATTA
Organism: Hypolimnas misippus; assembly: GCA_037950945.1. Taxonomy (NCBI): domain Eukaryota; kingdom Metazoa; phylum Arthropoda; class Insecta; order Lepidoptera; family Nymphalidae; genus Hypolimnas; species Hypolimnas misippus. The sequence goes on from JBBEEQ010000007.1 coordinate 2,425,627, forward strand.
ATATTATTGAACTTCGCTAGATTACACAATATTATGAATTCTCATTTTTCGCATGACCTCTGCAACTTACGTATTATTTTAGTTATTGAATTCTAAATTGTTTGTTTTTGTTACTAAACCCTTATCAACCACATATTAGCTTTCTTTATAAAAAAATGATGAAACCGTATTTCAGCGAAAACTGAATGAACTATGGGTTAGGTTTGTTAAAAAAAAAATTACCTACTTCATTTACTAGTTACTGAACGTGGAAAGAGGTAGGTACTATAAAGTCTCGAAGTGAATTAATTTACAATTTCAAAATAATTCGATTTAAAGTAAGTTCAAATCTACCAAGGAGAAATTTGGTCTTTGTATCTTACATTCTCTTATTCTCTTTAAAGGTCATGTCACGGAAAGTGTCCTTTAATATCGCTTAATGTGAGGTCGAAGCATCAAGTTTCAAGGTCACTACTATTAGCCGTGATTTTCGCAATTAAAAAAATAAGTCGATATTTGACTTATTATTATCTACTAATAATGTAATAACATATTATTAACAATACAACTTCAAAGAAAGATAATAGGATTGAATACACTTAATTTACGTAACAATTTTTTATGAACTAAAATTATTTTGTTTTTAATTATTATTATTTACAACTTTTTAATAATAACAAGAATCTATTATAAGACAAATAATTTTTCTACTTAAGCACTTACGTATTTTATCCTTTTTATAAAATTTTAAGAGTTCATTCATCAGAATGTTTTATTGTGTTTTAGTAAATTAAAGTTATTCCATAAGTAAAATTGAATTTGAAATTGAATTTGATTAATTGTCGACAGTAATAAATATTAGTGTTGATGTTGTTGTATGTACCTAATATGAGTATTATGAAAACAATGTTATAAAAGTCCAATGGCGCTATTTCACGGTTCAATAATACGGTTAAATAATAAAACGATAAAACATCGTCATTTTATTATTTATAAATAAATGTATTACTGTTGAAATATTATAAAAGTGCGAAAATAAAACAGTTTAGTAAGAAAATTAATCATATTTTATACGGCAGTGTGGAATGCAGATTAAAAAAAATCTGTTTTAGGTAGCTAGTAATATTATTCTAATTTGCTAAACAAAAATAATTTTATTGTTCTGTTTTGGCACGTATAAAAAAATAACAGAGATATGGGAAGTGGGGCGCCGGGGTACGGGCGGTACGGCCATCGCCGCTGCGCAAGAGTCTTTCTCCTTCATCGTTAGGCCGGGTGCAGGGGGTGGGACAGAGAGGTCCCGGGATCGCACGTCGCGCGTCGGCGTGGTTATTAGAATTATTAGTATTTCGTTAGCCCTTAGAAATTGCAATACAATGAATTGCTCGCGCAACTACAAGTTGATATTGCTTTGTTTTTTTTTTCATTTGTTAAGTGTGTAGGTTAGGTTAGAACTTAACACTTGTTTAATATTATACGCGTTGTCATCATATTGTCTAATTTCTATTAATTCAATTTTATAAACTCAAATAATCATAATAGTTTTTTAAAAAGAGATATTACTGTAAATAGGGATTATTTAAATTTTTAAACATGCCGAATTGTTGTGACAAAGTCGTTGATTTGTAATGTTTTAATTGACTTTAAATTCGTGAAAATAGTGAAAATATGTTATTATAAATTACGATTTTTATAAACACATATAGGCTATGACAAATATCGTGCAAAATATGAATATAGTGGGTATAACAAATGACATCAAAATTATGCTTTGATAAAAATTGTGAATAAAATATTCAATTGGTGTTACCTAATTTGATTTATTTTGTTTATTTGTTTCGGAGGATACTTCGTGATGCCATAGACAGATGATCTGTTTTTATTTAGTGTCTAGTGATTGTGATCGCGTGTGATATTTATGTACTTGTTTAATAATTATTAGAAGAATGATTAATTTTGTTTTTAAGTAGGCTTGTTTAAGGTATTAAAAAAATGTTATGTTAGCGAAATGTCGCAACACAGTTATTAATAATTCTTATTTATACGCTCGTCAGTTTCTTTCTGAAATATAAAATGACTTTGGTAAACAGAGATGATTCTAATTTTTAAACACGCCAAATTGTTTTGACACGTTTTGATTTTAATGTTACGTGATTAATTTTTGAAATTACGTAACTATACGTACGCTTACGTAACTATTGGGATAAATTCAATTAAATTTATTTACGAGATGTTGTTACAATTACTTTGCCAGTCCGATGCCTGATCAGGTGTGACGGTAAATTCGAATCATACCTGAGGTAATTAGACGTATTAGGTAGGTACCGTAGGTCAATGACCTAACCACAGCTGACTGAGATCAGTGACCCGCCTAGCTATTTTGTTAAATTATCTTTCGCGCGCGTTTACACCCGTGTGTCCACCAAAAAGTGTTTATGTTTTTAAAGGTTTTGTTAAGTGATACAGTGAGTTAAGTGCGGTTGTTGTGTAAAAGAAAATTAAAGTACGATACACTAAATGGATGACTCGAAACATGAGTATCAAACCTTATATGCAACTTACGGATTGCGTATTGGTAGGTGCTATGGACTCGACCACTTTTACTCATTACGAGGTAAGTGTAAACCGAAGTTGTGCTGCGCGCGCCTTAGATAGTGTAATGCGTGCGCACGAACAGTGGAGCTCGAATATTTAAATATTTTAAATGTTTAAAAACTATTTTTGGGAATTTTTTTTTTATGCGGAATGTGATGAGTTACACTTACCGAACCTCCCATTTGAATGACCGCAGTATAGAGTCGAACTCCTTATATATATATATATATATATATATATATATATATATATATATATATATATATATATATATATATTATATATTCATATTCCCAACATTGACGTTTGACTAGTAACATAGACACAGTTGACATTAAATATGAAATGGTGCGTTCGGATATCCTGTCCAACAATTTTTTTTATATATGCTGCCTGAGGTGTCTTCTTTACGCTAAGTTATTTTTCTTCTTCTTCTTATTATTATTTTTATGGTTTTGTTATTAATATATTCTTTTTTGTTTAATTTAATTATATTTATATATCATTTTAGTATATTTTTATGTCCGATTTTTTCTCATGCTCCTCTGATGATTATTATAGTGTTTCCAAAAATAATCAGTCTTTTGAGAGTGACTTGCCTACTCTCGTTACCCAACTTAAATCTATTGTTGCAGATAATCCACACTCCCTCAACTTTGTACACATTAACGCACAAAGCATTCCGGCACATTTTTCTGATTTTCTCGCATCATTTAGCAACGTGCAGGTTGACGGTATCCTTGTTTCCGAGTCGTGGTTAAAACCTTCGCTCCCTTCGACTTCCTACATATTACCCGAGTTTACATTAATTCGAAACGATAGAACCTCACACAGAGGCGGAGGAGTTTGCATATACCTTCGTAATACTATACCCTATCAAATAATTGACCAATCTTCTAACCTTCCTCCTTACATTCTCGAATATCTCTTCATAGAAATTTCCTCTCATTATTCCAAAATCCTCCTAGGGGTCGTTTACTGTCCTTCTCTTAATATTAATTATTTTAATACTTTTGATGTACTTCTAGAGAAACTCTCTCCTTCCTATGAACATGTGATCATAATGGGCGACCTTAACACGTGTCTCATTAAAAATGATCACAGAGCAAACAAACTAAAGTCTGTTGTTTCATCTTTCAATCTCACTATACTTCCTCTCTCTGAAACTCACTTCTCTCCTAATTGCATTCCTTCGCTCCTTGATCTTATTTTTGTTTCTAATCCTAATAACGTGTCTGCCCATGGTCAGCTTACAGCTCCTTTTTCCTTCCATGATTTACTTTTTACCAGCTATAAAATCACCTTTTCCAAGCGTAAAAGTAAGACAATTTTGCGACGCAACCTAAAAAACATTAACATTGATAATTTACGTAGTGATACTTGTGCTATTGACTGGTCTCACTTCTATAATTTGACAAATGTTGACGATAAGGTGGCCTGTTTCAATGAAGTGTTAACGAACCTGTACGATAAACATGCTCCAATTAGGCCAATCAGGGTTAAGCACCTTCCTGCACCTTGGCTTACTCCGACAATTAAAAACATTATGGCAAAACGAGACAAAGCCAAGAGAACTTGTAAACGGGACCCTACAGATGTCAACATTATAGCATATAAAAGGTTGCGAAATCTCTGTAATAGGATGTTTAGAGATGCTAAGCGCCGTTATATCTACTAATCAATTGATAATTTGTCATCTGAACAAATGTGGAGATTTCTGAAATCTTAAGGTGTGGGTAATTCTTCCAATGCTTCTCAACAAACGTTTAGTTTAAATATTCTTAATAAACATTTTTCTACTCCTCCTTTAACAATCTCAGTATCCTCTAAGGCTGAAACATTGTTAAAGATGGCGAATGCCGCCACACCTGATTGTATTCCATTTAGTTTTCTGTCTGTCACGGAGAGCGAAGTTATGAAAAGCGTCCTATCCATGACTTCCAAAGCTGTAGGAAATGACAACATTAGTCGGGATATGTTAATCCCTATCCTTGATTATCTCAGTCCTATTATTACTCACATTTTAAATTTCTCACTAGAATCCAAGACCTTTCCAACAGTTTGGAAGTTAGCACATGTAATTCCTTTACCCAAGGTATCTAATCCGTCTTCCCTTTCACAATTCCGTCCTATATCGATTTAGCCTTTCCTATCAAAAATCCTCGAAGACGTTGTACACAAGCAACTGTCCTCATTCCTTGAATATAACCACCTCCTTAGCCCTTTTCAATCTGGTTTTCGTCCCGCTCACAGTACTACTACTGCACTACTCAAGGTGACTGAAGACATTCGCTACGCAATGGAGAAAAAAGAATTTACTATTCTTATTGTACTCGATTTTAGCAATGCAATTAATTCAGTGGACTTTGATGTTTTGCTTGGTATCCTTCGCTCATTTAACATTGCTCTTCCTGTGATTGACTGGTTCCAGTCCTATCTTCAGGGTCATCAACAGATGGTCAGGTCTGATGAGGCTTCCTCGGATTGGGCTGAAAGATTTCTGCAGGCGTACCTCAGGGTGCTGTACTTTCTCCTCTTCTATTTTCAATTTTCGTCAATGAAATCACTAAAGTAATCACTTCTCACTACCATCTTTATGCAGACGATTTGCAACTTTATAGACATGCTTCCTTATCTGATCTGAGCTCTACCGTAGATGCAGTCCACAGTTGACTTATACAACATCATGAATTGGGCCAAATCTTTCGGACTACTTGTTAACCCAGTTAAATCAAAGGTTATGATTATAGGTAACAAACAGATACGTAGCAAAATTGATTGGAGTAATCTTCCATGCATAGTTTATGATGGAATAGAAATTGCATACAGCGACCAAGCTACGAATCTTGGGTTAATCATAGACTGCAATCTATCGTGGAGAGCTCAGGTTAACGATATTAGTAAACGTCTCCATTTTTCACTGCATTCATTAAAACGTTTACAGAATTTTCTTCCTCTTCAAACCAAAATTTTACTTGCACAGTCCCTTCTTCTTCCCATCCTCGATTATGCTGATATTTGCTATCTTGATGCGAATGAAGAGCTGCTCGACAAATTAGACAGACTTCAAAATTTGTGCATTCGTTTCATTTACGGACTGCGCAAATTTGATCATATTTCCCAATTTCGTCGTCAGTTAAAGTGGCTTCCTATCCGACTTCACCGGAATTTACACATTCTAACATTGGTGTTTAATATACTAAAAAAATCGTCACCTACATATCTTCGTGAGCGTTTTCTCTTGAGCTCTCCTCGAGACAGGCCAGTGCGCTCATACGTCTCATTAAAATCACTCGAGGTACCTTTCCTTAATACTAGTTTTTATGGTAATTCATTTACTATTTTCGCCGCGCGCCTTTGGAACTCTCTTCCTGATAGTATTTTTCATAACCAATCCAACACTAATTCCTTCAAAATCAGAGTCAAGCAACATTTTCTTTCCACCTTAAATTAATGTATGTATATATACGTATATATATTGTTTTATTACCTACATATATGTATATTTTTGTATATATGTGTTTATGTATTGATGTATCTTTTTTTTTATATATTCAAATTTGATACATATTATTTTATTGTGATTGATATTGTACCTACACCATATCTCTAATAAATAATCTCTATTACACCTAGGGTTACTGGCAGAGATATCTTGTAAGAGATAAATTATCCTATGTACACTTTTTTTTCCATGTATACTTTTATCTGTACAAATTTTATTTGGTACATAAATAAATAAATAAATAAATAATTCATTAAGGATACTGAAAAGTACCGACGAATGTGCATATCACGGCGAAGTCGGATAGGGAGCCATTTAAGTTGAGCGCGCAAGTGGGAAACTTGGTCATACTTACGAAGCCCGAAAATAAAACGAATAGCAAGATTTTGCAAGCGCTCTAACTCATTAAGTAGCTCTTCTGTCACATCCAAAAAGCATACATTAGCGTAATCGATAATAGGGAGAAGAAGAGATTGAGCTAGCATAATTTTGGTGTTAAAAGGAAGAAAATATTGGAGACTAACGTCATTGAGATGAGAAGTCCAAGCCATGTTGCAGTCGATAATCGGTCCTAAGTTTTTGATTTTGTCACAGTAAACTATTGGAATTCCATTGTACATGACACTCTGTGCAGATTCCCAGTTAATTTTACACCAAAGCCTATTACTAACAATAATCATGGCTTGTGATTTAGTAAGGTAAATGAGTAGGCCAAAAGATGTTGCCCATTGCTGAATGGCAGCAAGGTCTTTATTTAGACTGTCAACAGTCTCAGACAGCTCAGACAAATCAAAATGACGATATAGCTGTAAGTCATCTGCATACAGGTGAAAGGGAGAAGAAATAACACGTGATATATTATTAATAAAGACTGAGAAGAGCAAAGGTGAGAGTACGCCGCCTTTAGAAACACCGACAGTAAGGGCGGACCAATCACAGGAATCATCCTCTGTTTTTACGCACTGCCGGCGCCCGAAAAGATAGGAGTAGAACCAGTCAATAGCAGCGGAAGAGATGTTAACCGCTCGGAGGGTACCAAGGAGGATGTCAAAATCTACAGAGTTGAAAGCACTACTGAAGTCTAACAGGACGATCACAGTAAGTTTGGTGTTGTCCATAGCGTACCGAATATCCTCAGTTATATTCAGCAGTGCACCAACAGTGCTGTGGGAGGGACGGAAACCGGATTGGTAAGGGCATAGAAGGTTGTTCGAGGTAAGATAGAAATATATGTAGTTGTTTGTGAGCCACCGATTCTAGGACTTTAGAAAGGATAGGCAAGATGGATATGGGACGAAAATGTGAAAGGGAGGAAGGATTGGAGGTTTTTGGTAGCGGAATGACATATGCGTTCTTCCAAAGTAATGGGAAGACATTGCATGAAAGTGAGAAATAAATAATGTTCGTGATCACTGGTGCAATATCCTCCAGCACAGGGAGTAACATGTCTAGGCTAATATTATCACTACCAATAGCCTTGGTAGAGATAGATCGAACAGTCCTCATGATAATATCCTCCGTTACTGGTTCAAAAGAGAAAAGGGGAAGGTCTGGTGGGACAAGCTGAGATAAATACGAAAGAGTAGCGTATTTGGTGGAGTTGTCTTAAGTTAAAGGTGGAGTGATAAAGTAATTATTTAAATCATTGAGGTCCACGGTAGTTCGAAAGTTGTCCGTGGTTTTGCCCACCCCTAAAGACTGTAAGAATCCCCAAACTCGCGCTTGGGAAAGATTCTGAAGGCTAGAGTGAATATGGCGGCGTTTAGCATGCCTACACATTCTGTTGCAGATGTTACGTAGTTTTTTGTATGCATCGAGGTGTTCTTGGGATGGTTGTTTCTTATTACGGGTTTTTGCTCTATCGCGTTTGGCTATGGTTCTTCTGATCACTGGCGTTAACCAGGGCGCAGACGCGTGTTTCATGCGCACTGGTCGAGCGGGTGAATGAACATCGTAAATACGAATCAGTTCAGTAGTCAGAGTTTCAACCATGGCATCAATATCACTTGCAGATAAAAGTGACGACAAGTCGATATTTTTCACGTCTTCTCTCAATCGTTCCAGGTCCATATGCTTAAAATTGCGCTGAAGAATCAAATCAAATCAAATCAAAAATATCTTTATTTGGACACACATATTACATGTAAAAAAGAAAAAAATATATATATAAAAAAAAAAGAAAATAAAAATAAAGAATAAAAACTAAATAAAATATATATATTATATATATAGAAACACTTGGCCTCTAACCTTGGGACGGCGCACTTTGTAAGTGAGAAAGATTAAATCATGATAAGAAAAGGGAGCAGCCATTTGGCCATGATTGAAAGCGAATTTAGGGTTAGAGACAGTAATTAGATCAATGAGAGTGGGCCTACTGTTGGGAAAATAATGAGTTGGTGAAGGCATAGGAAGAAGGCTCAAATTCAATGAAGATGTTAATGTTTGTAACCTTTGTGATCTGAAGTCATTTTTCAATAAACATGTGTTTAAATCACCCATGTAAATGATATGATCATACAAAGGAACGAGATTTTCTAGGATATCTTCTAAAGTGTTAAAATAATTAATCTTGTCACTGGGACAATATAAAACACCCAGCAAGATTTTTTTGTGGTGTACTAGTATCTCCAAGAAAAGGTATTCAAAATAACCTGTAGATTGAAAGGAGGAAAAGGATACTACACTAGCAGAAATGGTGCTGCGTAGGTAAATTCCAACGCCACCACCGCCTTGCCCAGTGCGGTCATTACGGAATAACCGGTAACCTGGAAGAGCGCAAGAGGTGGATGGAATTGATGGTTTCAACCAGGTTTCAGACACAAGAATACCGTCGACTACACCGGCACTAAAGGATGTGAGAAGATCGGAGTAGTGAGATAATAAGCTCTGCGCGTTGATATACACCAGGGAGAGGAGGTTCAAATAATTATCAAATATTTTTGTCAGTTTATCCTCAAGTGGTTCTGAGTCCGATAACGTGGAATTATTACTTGGGATACTCACAAAATCATCTGATGAGCAAGAAAGATATTCATCATCCAACATAATAATCGATTTGTATAACTATATAAAAATAAATAAATATATTTAATATTTAAATAAAATAAAAAAAAATCTATTAAAGTAAATTTTAAATACTAAAAAGAAAGAAGAGAAAAAAAATTGCTATACACAAACCTCAGGCCTAAGTTGACTGTAAAAAGATAAACACTTAATAAATGCATACACACTGTAAACATTTTATAGAAAAAAAAAACGTTATTTATATAATAAAAAGTAAAAACAAAGAGAACCAAAGAGATAGAAAAATTTAGATACAAAAATTTTGACAAGAAGTTTTAAACAACTAACTAATGTAGAAGCTCAATAGACTTAACTAGCTGTAAATCAATGAGACATAACAGGTGACACTAATGGTCAATTTTCAAACATTATTTTGGTAGGAGGTAGTTAAAATATGTTTAAATTGGGGATAAAAATTTTGAAATGAGTTTATATCAAAAAAAAAATTGTACCCTGCAGTGATTACATCGGCAGAATGATATTAACCGACCAAGTTATGTAGTACCAAACAATGAAACCGTAATCATTTGTTACTTTTTGGATGTGAGGCAATTAATTGCTTGAGCTTGGCAGATGATGAAATCTTCTTCCGGATATTGTCTGGAAGTAGGACGACTATTTCACCGTCTGCAGACCAGCACTTCTTCATTCCAAAGTGTTTACGAGCCTCTATGAAAACACCTTGACGAGTACTAGTCAGGAATTCGGTGACAGTAATCTTAGAGCCCCTGAGCAACGTCTTAGCACTCCACACCTTGGACCGGAAGCGCAGGGATGTAAATCTGACAATAATAGGTCTAGCAGAATCTCTCTTCACCCCCAAACGATGACAAGAATCAATTGCCTCAGGAACAGCATCTGTCAACTTTAATTTGCTGGTTAACACCGCAAGTGTTTTCTGCAAGACATCCTCACCATTGTCTTCTTTTATTCCGTGGATGAGGAGAACTTTCCTGCGACACTGAGACTCCATGCGATCCAACCCAAGTGCGACAAGTTCAATCTGGTATTTGAGAAGTCCCAGTGACTTCCACACAAGAGACTTAAAGGTGTAGAATTCAGCAGATAGTGATTTTATAGTTGGATTAGTAGAAGCCGGTGCACTGGATGGCATTAGATTCTATTCAAACTCGCCCATCCTTTAGTTAAACATAGAAGAAAGTTCGTACATAGTTTTAAACAGCTGTTCAACTGGTGTCTCCATTTCCAAGCGATGATAATGTGTGTGAGAATGTAGTGGTATTATGTATTTAATTATTTAAAATTTAATTGGAGCTAAGAAAAAATACGTCTATCTATTTTCACGTCTACTCGCCGAAAAACATAAATATGTACATAAAAATAAAATATAAAGAACAATAAAAAACAGCAATAAAAACCACTAAAGCTAAATAAATACAGCCAATCGTCAACCATTCTTATAAGCATTAAAAATCAATAACAAAACGCTCATTAGGCTCGAAGGCGTGACACCTTTGCCGTCACCTTTATTATGAAAATATTTAATGTCAAAACGTCAAATGAAAAATTTTGAGAGTTGATAATGCCAATGTTAGAATAAATATTACTTGTGATAAACGTTCACAACTAAAAGCCATAAACCAAAGAATTGAATTGAATTGTGATAAACGTTAAGAACCCTCCTATATAAAATGTGAATAAAAGATAAAAATAAAAGGTGCGCATAGAGAAGGTAGTGGAAAACTCGGCTTGAGCAAAAAAAAAGAGAAAAGAAAAATAATTAGTTTTGACGTAGGCCGATGTAAACATAAAATGATGAGCATATTGATTATTAACATACAAAAGAACAACTAATACTAGAAATGAGAGCATCATTTCTTAATCACCCTTTTTGGATTTCAAACCTGACGCTTTGGTGTGCTTTAATGTTTCTGTGACGACTATGGTAGCGGAAGGCGCCGGCGCAGCTGTCGAATTTGGGATGGAATTTAACTGAGCCTTCGTGTTAATACGGTGCCTGGAGCCATCACTTCTCATAACGAAGACTGAGCCTTCCTTAGTCCAACATCTGGAGACACCGAAACGACGTCGACCAGATAGAAACAATTCATGTCTGCCCTTGGTCAGAAATGAATGTTACTCCCGTACCCTTCAAGATCTTCTTGCTATACCACACTTTGTCTCTGAGTGACACATCTTTAAACGTGACCACTATAGCACGAGGTTTATCCGTGACAGAACGTCCCAAGCGATAGGAATCTATTTCGAGCGCATTGTGAAGTACCTCGAACAATGTTCGCGCGAACCGATTGTGTTAGTGTGGTGTGCTCCCAGCATTATAATAACGGTAAAGACAATATTAATATTGTGAGGGTAGGCGAAGAAAACTCGCGCACTCGTCGCCGGAGGGCGCGCGGTACACCAGTCAGCTCGTGACCACGGCGAATGTAACTTCGTCGAAACGTCGGGCAATAAAAAGGTATTACTACTATTAGTTATCGCGATTATATTAAATATGAATAGTCTACTTGTTATATTAAATATGAATAGTCTACTATGTAGTTGTAAGTTTTAATGACGTTAAAACAAAAAGCCTAAAGGAATTGAACTGGGAGTTAATGTTTGATGACGGACTAGTGGCAGGAATAGACGTTTTTAATTCCTTTTGGAACTCCGCCATCCGTGTATTAAAATGTTATGCGAGATCTGCCAAAATATTTTTAATGGACTCCATTTCAAGGTAGTTTGAAGGTGCTGCAAAGTGTTCTGAACAATTATATCAGTGTTGCTGGCAGGTATTATGAAGTCACAGGTACATTCCTTTTTAATATGCAATATGTTGTATAATTGTATAAAATTAAAAAGCAGAAGACAAATTTTGTGACTATTAATACACATGCTCAAAACGCAGTGCGAAGGTGATGGAATTGTGGTCTGATGTTATTAGGCTTCTTTTCACTCTCCAATTCTCCATTCTTTCGATCAATGACTGGCTAGATTCCGTGACATCCACATGACTTGAGCACATTCTGTCACCTCTGTAGGTTTGAAATATTGGCACCTCTCCCGTATTAAGGATATGCAGTATCTCCCAAGCGGTTGAGTTGGATCTTCAGCTACGGACATCTGATAGACTGCCACGGCCTGCGCAGTTGGTGTTTCTCCGTGATGAGTTGGCGCAGGTGGTGAGGGAGCGGAGGTAACTTGTTGGTGTTAGGGAGCTCCGTGGTGGCTGCTTCTAGCGCTGACTGGATCTTGGTAGTCAGAGTGTTCGCGAACTGGTCAACGTCAACAACGGTGTGAATAGGCTGTGTCATGAAGGCGGTCTCCAATGTTCTTTGGAACTTGGTCCAATTTTTATAACGAGGTGGTAGAGGTGGCGAGACACTGACGGGTAGGTCCTCAAGGATTGCGAGGATAGGTTGGAGGTCCGACCGGAGGTCATCGTCTATATCTACCAGCTTAAGTTGGCAGCAGACGCCGCGGTGGACGTGGAGATCAATCCTGTCCAGTTCCCTCTGGACGTCTGTTGGATAGTGTGTGGGCATCTCTGGACCAGAGATCTCGTAGCCGCTCGCCTCTCGGTCGTCAAAGAGTCGCTTGTTGTTGCTGCAGCAGTAATTGGAGTTCCACCCCTGGTGTTTACAGTTCCAGTCGCCCGTGGCGATGGTCGGGTACGGCGAGTCCAGAAGGGTTCGGAACTCAGCCGCGTCGAGCCAGAAGTGTGGCGGGTGATATACAGAGAAGACACGCAGGGGGTGTTCAGAAATGCAGATCTCGATTTCTAAGGCCTGGAAGGAGAATGGCTGCTCTCTGGGAAGCGGCTGGTGGATGAATCTTCTCTTGACCAACACTATCCTGTCGGTATATATGATAACCCGAAAAATTGATTTTGTCTGGCGGCAGACTCGAATGACAAATGTGCACCGCTCGTATAAAGACAGGACTCGCGTAGGACATAATGGGACGTACGTAGATTTCGTGTCGTCTTATTTCTAAGCGAAATTTTTCTCCGTCCACATATCATCACATATAGTCTGCCCAGCACGAACACTGCCCTGTTGCGGGCTTTGTCTATATAGGACCTGAACGTGAGGCGTTCTTCGAGGTTCTCCGAGGTATTTAACCTCTTTTTTCTTTTTTTGGGATCGGCTTAACGAAGAGGGGGAGACAAAGGTTCCCCATCCCATATTCCCATTGTTTTTTTTTATTATTATTTTTACTTTTTATTTTGTACCTAATTGTCATCTTGTCCCAAATGAAAGTGTTCTTTCTTTCTTCTTTCTTTCATATCCTGTTTAAATACCCCTAGACTTCTTCATCCCCTTTATGACGTTCTCCCTCTAAATGTCTCCCGCCCTATTAATGTTGATTGTTTATTGATGTTTGTGTTTAGTCCACTGTGTTCGTTTCTGTGTTAATATATTAAGTTTATTAAAATTAAGTTGTAAATAAAACATGTGATTGTCCCATTAAAATAAGTTGTATTTTTATACTATTATGTATAATGTTTATATTTATATTTGTATTGTTTTAGGTTAAGGACTAACAATGAAATTCACACTATTTTAGGGTGATTTCAAAATTTAGTTCAGGTTTGATTCTAGACCCATCATGTTTTCTCCATTCCACGTGAAATTGGCGAAATACCATGTGTCTAATTGTGCACAACTAAAAGCCATTAACCAAAAAATTGAATTGAATTGAACATTTTGTAGAATATGTAAAAACTATTCAAAAAGATGTACATTTCTGCTTATTCAAATCATATGAAGATTTTTTTTTATTCGGACGATAAAATTAATGCTACTTGGGACGTTATTAATAGTTTATGTGGAAAATCTAACAAGCAGATTTTGCCCATTGGATTGAATGTAGAGAATAAACTTGTTAATTCAGAATTAGAAGTTGCAAATATATTCGAACAGTTTTTTGATAAAATACTTACAGTTATAACATCTTAATTAAAATCGTCTTTATCAGCTACTTCTACTTTGTTAGCAAAAAATGTACCCGAATATGATATCGAATTCTCATTTGAACAAATTATATCACTATTTATTGTAAAAACATTTAATACTCTTAAAATCAAGAAAACAAATGATCTATGGGGTATTTTTAACAAATGTCTTGAAAAGTCAATACAGAAACGTTCAATACAGAAACAAAGAACGAAGCAAAAAAATAATTAAATGAATTTACCACTGGTTCGGAATGTAGCTTCTATCGAGAAGAACCGGCAAAAAACTCGATAGTTGCTCTTTTAAAAAGTTTTACAAAAGGTTCGTACATTTATGATTAACAAATATATTAAATACTTTATGTGACCGATCCCGCCCGACGAGAACTGAGGCAATATCTATAACCGTGTGAATATGGCAATGGACCAACGAGATCAATATGGATATGAGCAAACCGTGATTGTGGTAATTTGAAAGTTCCAACAGATGGCGAGCAATGGCGAGAGATTTTTGACCGTTGGTATGCTGGACAGGCTCGTGTCCACTCTCTGCAATCCTTTCTAATACCTGGCCAAACATACCTCTCTGAGACTATCCTGGTTGTTGATTTGGCACTTGGATGGCTAAGACAGTGCAAACTTTCAAAAACTCTCCGGCGAAATTGTTGCGGAACGTATGGGCGTATGCTATTGCTATTCTCATCGCAACACAGTTCAGAATGTGTTCCTGGCAGTTTGATCTTTTTCAAGGATAAAGAAAGTCGCTGTTAAGGAGCTTCTGCAGCTCGGCGTCCGTGGATTGAGATTGTGCTAGCTGCTCAGAGTCGACCGGTTTAGCTACTTCCTCAATCCGTAAGAGAGTGTCTGCGACGTCATTATAATGTTTTCAAAATAATCCGTATTACTTAGTTTATTCATGATTGTGTTTATTAACTGTGTTGAAACGTTCACGATATCTCCTGTAAACTAATCCTGCAGGCCAAAAACCGGCATCCAAAAATTTATTAAGTTTATTGGCATGAATAGTCACTTTAAACGAGTTAAAGGACATGTCCTTATGCTGCTTCAATTTTTCTACTCTTATACATTGTTCACCCAATCCTACTATATGATTCATAATGTCAGTCTCAGTTACATTAGTTTTTGTTCTCGATATATATATAGCACACTGCGCCTGTATAACTTGGATGTGGCCGCTCGACGATTGCAATGTTCCTCGCATATTCATTTTTCTATGTTTACGCCTTTTATAATCGACGAGCGTGAAGTCATTCTCATCTTTATTCGACCTATTGTCACGGTTCATATTATCATACACTAATGAATAACTTGTCATTACAACGTCACTATACGTCCTCATCGGTGAGACGGCACGCTCCACGCAAACCGGTTTCGTAGGGCTACGGCGCTGTGAGTCACTCGTTCTTATCTCTGAATTGCATTGAGTATTACTTTTTTTTTACTATATGCAATGTCGGAAGCAATTTATTATGTTTTTTTGATACTATATTTCTTGTATATTGGGACATATTGGATTTGTTTTCTTTCAGGGATTTTTCATGCATACAGTTACGTAATTGTCCTAATTCTGTTTGAAATGTCTTTTCAAGCAAATTCATGTCGTATTTCGAGATAGTATCGGAACGAATAGAGATAATTTCATTTTTAACATGTGTCAAGTCTTTTAATAATCGAGAAACATCGATATGGTCAAATGTTACCGGAGGAAGCCGGTTCAGGTTCTTAGCTACGAAGACAGGATGCCCTTCGGGGTCAGTTTCTTTAAAAATATTAATTATGTCCTTGAGATTTTTCTTGTTTTTATCTTTACCCTTTCTAGTCGCACATCGCGTTCCTTGCGTAACAGCATTATAAATGATCGCCTTACTATTCTCGATCTCACTTTCCGTAAAATTACTTGCACAAATTTGCACTATGCTAAGTTCGTCCAAAACATCTATTTTATTTTGAATAAAAGTCATTTATAATTACGTTATTCGCTTGAGCTATTATCCTTTAGTAAACAACACACCATTACAAACTTCCAATAGCATTATTGCACATAAACAAATACGACCGAATGCGGCAGCGACTAATTAAAGACTCGGACTACTAACGGAAGACTAATGGTAAAATACGTTTTTGTTTGGATCCTAGAAATCTCAATGAAGCTATAAAGAGACCTCATTATCCATTTCCTACTTTTGATGATTTAAGATCTAAACTAGCAGGTTCAACAATTTTTTCAAAATTAGATGCAAATTCTGGTTTTTGGGCTATACCACTTGATGAGGAAAGTAGTGAACTATGTACATTTAATACACCGTTTGGTCGATATAAGTTCCTTAGATTACCTTTTGGCATAAATTCTAGTTCAGAAATCTTTCATAGAATAATGGTAGAAACATTCGGAAACATAGAAGGAGTAGAAATTTTTATAGATGACATTTTAATACATGCAGACTTTTTACAATTACATAATGAACGTCTTACTGCAGTATTCAAAAAAGCATCTGAAGTAAATTTAAAATTTAATTATTCTTAATGTCAATTTGCTATGTCAGAAATATGTTATGTCGGTCATGTATTTAATAAAAATGGTATTTCACCAGATAAAAGCAAAGTACAGGCTATTATAGATATGCCAAGTCCAAAAAACAAGAAGGATTTACAAAGATTTCTAGGTATGGTTAATTATTTAGGATCATATACAGGGTCAATGCGGACTGTGTGTACTAATTGAAACTACGTATATTATTCCTATTTAGAAACACTTCAAACCAGTAGAAAAATAAATGCTATGAAAAATACGAAAAAAAATTTTTCGAACAAATTAAATCGCTAAATAGTCGAAATAAAATGCAAACAGCCTGTAAATGGTAAATAACTGTTACTGACCTCTAGGTATAATCATCAAAGTGGCAACGCCGCTCGTCGAGTTATCGAGCGCCGTGTCGCCCCGCCCCGCCCTACCGAGCGCGAGCGGTTACGCTTACGTCGGTCGCGGCGCGGCGGCATAAGTCGTCGTAGGTAGATAAGTTGACGATATACGAGCACAAGAAACACTTCCACCCATTTAATTCTTTAAATTTTTAAATGTTCAATCTGTCCGACATTTTCTTGTACACATAATTCGTACCGACGGACAATATTAATTTCTATTTTCGTTATTAAATTTGTGGTTGTTGCTAACGAAAGTACTTTCATCACTCAAAAGTATATTCGATAAGAAATTGACCTCACTATTTATTTTATTTAGAAGCCATTCGCAATAATTATTACGCACTGGCAAGTCCCTCGGCAACAACGCTTGTGTTTTACAATATTTATAAGGTTTGCGTTTATTCCGTTTTAAAACCTTATGCACAGTTTTAGGGGAAATATTAAACTGTCGCGCGGCTCTACTAAGGCTCGATGTCGGGTTATCAGAGAAATACTGTAAATTCTTTCCTCCAACGAGGCGCGTATTTGTCGTGATGGGACTCCCTCGTGTTGCGGCAGAATGCATTTATTGTCTCTTAACCTTTGAACTGCCAGCACTATAATGCGAGGGTTACTGGGGCACATGCGTCTCTCACCATACCTTTCTCGGTATGTTCGTAAAGCTAAGGCCGCGTTTCCGTGGCATTCCCCGTACATTAAAACCATGTCCGTGTATTCTGAAGCGGTGTACGTAATGCGAGGCATTGTCTTAAACTCTAGTTAAGTGTTTTAGCACAATTAAAAACTAAAATCCGTGTCCTGTCACTATAAAACATAAAAAACAACAAAAATAACACTAATATTAAGTAAAAATTTATAGTTTCGTGTCCTGTCACTATAAAATAAATATGTACTATCACTAATCTACTATTAATTTCGGTGTCCTATCACAATATCAACAAATACTTAACACAAATACTTTGGCGCGAGATTACGACAAAAAAGTGGCGCGTGCGCTTCCGAATTGCGTAACGTGCATCCCGAGAGATAAGCATCGGCACACTAATTAACAGGTTTTTGTTTTATTGGTGTCTCGCTTTCGTTCGCAAGGATGCAATAGCAATATTTGACCCATTTCTATTTCTTTTACACCTAGAAGTGAAGCGCACGCTATGTACCTATTTTGCTTTCTTGTTATGTTACGAATTTATTAATCTGATACATAGCCGTGACCTTGTATAATTTTATTTTGTGAAAGCGGCAACGGTGTATCTTTTTCCATTCATATTTCAAGTAGTTAGGTGCATTCGTTGTTATAAAATATACATCATGTTTTCTGAGCGCGTCGCTGAGTTAAAACTTTAGAAGTGCTAGAGACTAAACTAGTAATCCGATTTAAATAATATTTTGTATATGGCCTTGAAATCGTATTCCATTTAAACAGTTTCAATTAAAACACATAACATGTACTGACCCTGTATGTATGTTCCACAGGGATCAATTTTAGGTCCTTTATTATTTTTAATATACATCAACGATCTTCCATTCTATGTTAGAGGTGTTTGTGATATTGTATTGTTTGCTGACGATACTTCACTTATTTTCAAAGTTGACAGAAATAGAACTAATTATGAATATGTAAACAATGCATTATCACTGATACATGGTTGGTTTACAACTAATAATCTAGTTTTAAATGCCAAAAAAACGAAATGTGTGGTATTTACTTTACCAAACGTTAAACAACCTAATTATAATTTGATATTGAATAATGAGATCCTTGATGTAAGTGACACAACAGTTTTCCGGGGACCTTGGATACGAAGCTTCAGTGGAATTCCCATTTGTCATCTCTCACGGGAAGACTCAGCTCCGCAGCATACGCGTTAGGAAAGTTCGTCAACTAACCGACGTTGATACAGCTCGATTAGTATATTTCGGTTATTTTCATAGTATCATCTCCTATGGTTTGATGCTATGGGGTAGCGCTTCAGATGTTAAACAGTTTTTATTTTGCAAAAAATAGCTATTCGTAGTATTTATAATTTAGGAGCTCGGGAATCCCTTCGAGATGTTTTTAGTAAAGTAGGTATACTAACGGTTGTGTCACAGTATATTTATAACAATATTATACATATCCATACTAATATTGATTTTTTTGAGAGAAATAGTGACTCGCATTGTATTAACACAAGTAGAAAGGATAAACTCATAACACCAAGTTTTCGACTTCGCAAAGTAAATGTTTCCTTTCTGGGGCAAGGTGTCCGTTTTTATAACAAAATACCAAAGAAATTTTTGCAGTTGTCAATCAATAAGTTTAAATTGTATATTAAAAATTCTATAATAGCTAAAGCATATTATTCTGTACAAGATTATATAGATGATAATATTGCATGGATTTAGTATAGATGAATTTCATACAGAATGTTTAATATAAACATTTGTAATTTTTAAAATGTATATACTTAATAACACAATTTTAAAAGAGTACCTATCGAGTTTCTTGCCGGTTCTTCTCGGTAGAATCTACATTCCGAACCGGTGGTAGCTTTTCCTTAATTTAAGTACTTTTTGTTTATTTTGACGATTCAAAGTGCTTTTTAAAGCCTACTTGAATAAAGTATTTTTTGATTTTGATTTTGATTTTTGATACCTAATTTGTCAGATGAAACTAATATATTAAGAGATTTACTCAAAAAACAAAATATATGGTTATGGTCAGAAATGCATGAAAAACAAGTACAATAATTAAAAAAATTTATATCAAGTGCTCCAGTTCTGATTCATTTTGATATAAATAAACCAATTAGAATGTCAGTTGACTCATCAAAAGATGCATTAGGTGCAGTCATATTTCATGATAAAAATCCAATAGCATATGTATCAAAATTTTTAACTGATTGTCAGAAAAATTATACGCAGATTGAAAAAGAATTGCTAGCCATAGTTTTTGGTTGTAAAAAAATTCACCAATATATTTATGGAAAAACAGTATATGTAGAAACAGATCATCAACCCTTAGTTACTATTTTCAAAAAACCCTTGTCAGAAATACCAACTCGTTTACAAAGAATGATGATTACTTTACAAGCTTATTACTTAAATGTCTCATATGTAAAAGGTTCTCAAATGTATGTATCTGATACATTATCTCGAGCTCCAAGTGATATTGAAAATAACAATGATCATTTAATTTTAGACGAAATTGAAGATAATATAAAAGTAAATTTATTAACATCTAATTTGGCCATAACTAAAGAAAAACTTGATAAAATTTTATTTCATACTAACGAAGATACTTGTTTACAAAAATTAATATATTATTGTCAAAATGGATGGCCTAACTCAAAGTCAAATATAGATCCTATAGTCTTACCGTACTGGAATATTAGACATGAAATTCAAATAATTAACAATTTAGTCTTTCGAAATAATTGTGTCATTATACCTACCTCACTAAGAAAGGAAATTTTATTAATTCTACATGAGGGACATCAGGGTATTGAGAGAACAAAAACTTAAGCTCGTAAATGTGTTTATTGGCCTAACATTAATAATGATATTGAAATAAAAATAAAACAATGTGAAACTTGCATTACATTTATGAACAACAAGTCAAAAGAACCAATGATTTCTCATGAACAAACTTTATATCCATGGCAAAAAGTAGCTATTGATTTATATGACTACAAAAATAAAAAATATTTGTTAGTTGTAGATTATTACTCTAATTTTATTGAAATTGCTTTTTTAAATACTAACAGTACATCAAATTCAGTAATAAATCAGTTAAAATCATTTTTTCTCGTTTTGGTATACCATTACAACTGGTCAGTGATAATGGTCCTCCAATGAATTCAGAATCTTTCAAAAAGTTTCTATCAGATTGGGATATAGAACATATAACGTCTAGTCCATACTTACCGCGAAGCAACGGTCTTGCTGAAGTATCTATAAGAATTGTAAAAAACATATTAAAAAATTGTGATGAATCTGGTTCAGATCCTCATATTGGACTATTACAGTATCGCAATATACCAAGAGGGAATTTAGAGTCACCTGCAAAACTTTTAATGTCTAGAAACTTAAGAACTAAATTACCTGAAAAGATATCAAACTTAAAACCTCAAACAGTAAGATTTAATTTACATACCGATAATAAAATATTAAATAAAGAAAAAACTATAAAATATTATAATAAAAATACTAAAAGGAACTATAATTTTGAAATAAATGACAATGTTTATTTTAAAGTTAAACCTAATGATTATAAATGGATTAAAGGCACTATTATATCTAAAACTAAATTTACACGGTCATATACATATATGTAATTCGTGACAATTTATATGGGAGAGTTTTTAGAAGAAATAGTTAATATACATATATGTCGCAACCGGGTGAATTATTTCGGTCAACGCCATCTAGTGGTATACGGTCCAGACTACATTATCGAATCGTTCCGGAACGCCAGCGCCACGTAGCGGCACTCGATGGAGTTTGTGTAAGCGTGCGCCAGAGGGGAAATCACTACTTTCCGAGCGTTCGGCGCGTGCGGTCACAGAACTATCGCGCATTCCGGTCACATACTTGAACTCTATTACTAAGACGTGATTATATCGTGGTTGATTGTACAAGTGTGTTTTCTTGATCCTACGTCACCCACCGATAGACGCCCACATAAGAAAACTATGAACAATAACTGTGATAATGGCCCTCCGCCGTCATATACATTATGTACCTAAAAAACGGGATAAAAATATATATAATACAGATAATTATGATAAATTTAATAACAATAATGTCAAGTCTTTTCCAAAGGATAATAAAACTTATCAGTCAAATAAAAATAATAATTTCAAAAAGTCAAGTCCTAAAAATAATGAAAATAAAAAATATCATGATTATACTTTAATGCAAAATTATAGTAATCCAACCTTTACAGATAATCAATATATGTCTGATCGGTCAAAATGGTCATATAATCAAACACAGTCAAGTCCTAGGTTATATGCAAATATTAGATTCTAGCACTGAAACACAGTCTCCTCATAGTAACATATCAAACATGTTTTGTTGTTGGTAAACACGATGATTTTCAGGAACTGTTGTTGTTTATAGTGTGCGCGCATCGGAGTCACGTAGCAGAGAGCGAGCGCTGGAAACCGGATCCCAATAGTAATAATGTCACAGAGTATCACTGTTACAAATGTCACAGACTATACAGTCACTTGACAGCCCATAAACCTTACGCTGATTGAGCGCAAAAAGAAACTATCTAATCAACGATTATAGAACACCTTCCCCTTTAAGATATACTCATCTAAAACATATAATATTATTATATAATTTACATAATATTTATACTTAACAATTTTTAAACTTATATGTCACAGATTATAAATTTGTTTGGGCTTGACAGTTCGTCCGCTTCGTGTTACATAATGTTTATTGTTTACATTATAATTAGTATGATTATTATTGTTACAATTATCATTTGATAAATCATTTTCAATTGGTACATAATTATTAGTAAAATTTTCTACATCACTATATGACTTTCTCAAATGAAAACTATTGCGTCTAAATGGTCTCATATTAATATTTTTACTAATCATATATGACCTAGGTTCTTTACATTTATTAACAATAATACCTTTTTTCCAATAGCTATCTTGCTCTGTACGATATACAACATGATCACCAGATTCAAATTTAACCTTTTAGCAAATCTGTCATGATAAGATTTAGTTACCTGTTGTTTTAAAGTCAATAATTTATGTATGTTTGTTACAACTTTAGGTTCTAAGTATGATGAACATGATGGAATATTTGACCTTATGTTTCTACTATTTAATATTTGAGAAGGAGACACAGACAACCCAGATAAGGGGCTATTATTATAACTCATTAAATAATCACGATAATCTTTACCATCCTCCATGGCTTTTTTAATAATATTTTTACTTATATTAACTGCTTTCTCAGCCATGCCATTACTACGAGGATAATGTGGACTACTTGTAATAATAGTAATATCTTTAGACTTATAATATTCAATACATTCATAAGATTTAAAGGGATTATTATCAGCTATAATTATTACTGGATATCCAAATCTAGTGAAAACTTCTTGCATACAGTCAATGACAGATCTAGAATTCTTATTTGATAAAGATCTTATTTCAATCCAATGTGACAAATAATCTACTATTATAAGATATGATTTACCTGCATATTCCATAATGTCCATTCCTACTTTATAGAATCTATATTTAGGTATTTTGTGAGGCAAAATAGGTTCATGTACATTGGCAGGTCTATATTTTTCACAAGTTCTACATTTTGATATGAAAGTTTGAATATCTACAGGCAAACCAGGCCAATAGAACAACTGTCTAGCTTTGGATATGCATTTACTAATCCCTATATGTCCTTCATGTACTAAATTAATGACATATGATTGAAGTTTACTAGGAACTACAATTCTATTATTAAAAAATAAAAATCCATCATAAACATACAACTGGTCTTTTATTTTTGAAAACTGTTTACAACTTTCACTTAATTTACTTGGCCAACCATGATAATAATAATTACATATTTTTGACAATACAGGATCATTATAGGTTTCATTTCTGAAAATAGTTTTTCTTTCATCTGACATTGGTAAATGTTTTGACACAGTATGTACCATTTGTAACATCTCATTATCATGTTCTGTATATTTTAAACTATTTCTTGACAACATATCAGCAAAGTGTACAAATTTACCAGGAACATAATATACATTTAACTTATACATTAACAATTTTAATCTTAATCTTTTTAAACGAGGAGAACCAATTTTACTTATATGTTTATTCATAATAGATACAATAGGTTTATGATCAGTTTGTATATCAATATCAGAGCCATATATATATTTATGAAATTTTTTAGTACCAAATTGAATAGCTAACAATTCTTTTTCTGTTTGTCCATAATTAAGTTCACAATCATTCATTGTTCTAGAAACACATGCAATTAATTTAAATTTACCAAAACTATCAGGTTGAAACATACAGCATCCTAAACCATTACTAGATGCATCACATTGTAACACAATTTTCTTATTAGGATCAAATGGACTGAGATCTGGTGCACTATTCACCTTATCTTTTAACATAGAGAACACTTTATCATGTAATGGTAACCACATAAATTCAATATTATGTTTTAAAAGCTTACAGAGTGGTGACATTAATTCTGCCATTTCGGGTACATATCTTCTGACATAATTAAATGAACCAATAATCCTTAACAACTCATCTCTATTAGTGGGTGGCTTTAGTTTTAACAAAGACTCTACTCTAGTTTTATCAATTGACATTCCATGTTCATTAAAAATTTGACCAACATATTTAACTTCACTTTGCCTAAATTGAAATTTATTTTTATTAAAAACAACCCCTATCTCTTTGGCTTTTAACATAACACTCAATAAAGCCCTATCATGATCCTCAATGGTGTCCCCCATAACTAGTATGTCATCAGCCCATACTACAACATTATTAAGTTTATTAAAATAAGATTCTAATATGTCTTGAAAAAGTTCTGGAGCATTCATTAGACCATAAGGTAGAACTAGATATCTATAAACACCAAATGGTGTTGCAAAACAACATTTCCAAGATGAATTTTCATCTAAAGTTATATGATGAAAACCTTCTGATAAATCTAAAACTAAAAAATATTTTTTTCCTTTTAACTTTATGGCAAGCTCATCTAGTGTAGGCAACAATTTAGGTTTTTTTACTATATATTTATTAAGATCAGAAGGATCCAAACACAATCTAACCTTTTTATTGGGTTTTTCAACGAGTACAATCCTGTTTATGCAAGAATTTTCTTGAATTTTATCTACTTTTACAATTGATTTTCTACTCTCTAATCTATTTAGCTCATTTTTTAACGGTTCAATAAGACAATTAGCAATCCTAGACGGTGGATAACAGATTTGTTGATCAAATGTTCTAGTTACAATACTATATGTACCTGGAAGTTTACCTATGCCTTGGAAAACACTTTGATGTTCCATTATGAACTTTTCCTTTGACTTATCCAATTTGGACTCTATATTATTAACTCTTTTTACTAAATTTAGAGATATACACCCCGGTAATCCCAACAACATAGATTTACACTTAACTATGATAAAATTTTCAAAACTTTTCATATTTTTAAATTTACACATTAAGTTAACCATTCCTATTGGTTTAACTACACTACCTTCAAAAGATTCTAATTTGATATTTGTATTTAACAATTTAATATTTAGTTTCTTATTTATTTTATTAAAAATTTCTAATGGCATAATGCTAACGTCAGCACCTGTATCTAGTTTACATTTAACTGGAAAATTTTCAATAATTATATTCTCATACCAATTATTTCTACTTACATTTATACTTGATTTTATTGTAGCCATATTACAATAGACCGGACACATGTCTTCTGGGCCAGAATCATCACTTTCCGCGCACTTTAACACTTGCTGCACCTTATTATGTACTTTACAGCTGACTGCAAAGTGGTTCTTGATACCACACTTCTTGCACCTCTTGCCGAAGGCCGGACACTGCCTGGGACCATGGTTTCGTTGACACCTCCTGCACTTGAAGACGCCCTTCTCGGTCTTGTTCTGGAGCTTATTGGAATCTATTTCCAATGTGGGGTTCATCTCCTTCACTTGCAGTTTACTCTGTTCTGATGTTCTACAAAAGTTTGTAGCCTTCTCTAGGGTTAGGTTGTCTATACGTAGGAGATTTTCTTGCATACCTTTGTCGCTGATACCCTGGACTATCTTGTCCCTCAGGAGCTGGTCTTCGATGGGTTCGTTTTTGCTTTGATAGTTGCAATTTAACTGTAATTGCTTGCAGTCAGTAAAAAAATTGTCAAAACTTTCGCCCTGCTTCTGTTTCCTCTCGTTAAATTTGTATCTTTCGAAGACTTCGTTAACACGTGGACTCACATACTTTTCAATAGCGGCCATTACGCTATCGTAATTATTCTGTTTTTCGTGCGTCAGCGGTATTGTTAGCAGTACTCTGGATGCCTCGATGCCTAGCATGTTTCTCAGGAGTGCTATTTTGACCTTATCGTTACTTACATCTTGTTCTGTCGTAAGCATGTAGTCTTCGAAGGATGTGCGCCATATTTTCCACTCCGACGCAGCATTGGGGGCCCGTAGGTCAAAATTCGGTGGGAGTTTTACAAATCGATCCATCTTGTAATCGTATTTAATCCAATGTTTAAACTTACAAATCTCTTTCTTATTTTCTTATTGCGACTGCGCCATGTTTTGTTGTTGGTAAACACGATGATTTTCAGGAACTGTTGTTGTTTATAGTGTGCGCGCATCGGAATCACGTAGCAGAGAGCGAGCGCTGGAAACCGGATCCCAATAGTAATAATGTCACAGAGTATCACTGTTACAAATGTCACAGACTATACAGTCACTTGACAGCCAATAAACCTTACGCCGATTGAGCGCAAATATATGATAAAGAAACTATCTAATCAACGATTATAGAACAAAACACACATTCACATACAACATCTTCACAATACTACACAACACGTCATGGTCGAACAATAAAACCACCGAAAAGGTATATGTAAAATATTTATTTAAACTAATTAATATTATGTACAATCTTTGTGCACTTAAGTATATTGTTACCAATTAAGTAAAATGTTCTGAAGTTATATATTACCTTATTGTCACTTCATAAATCATTAAATTATATTTTCATTGTTAAACTTAAATACAATAAAGTTTTGTTGTGTCTTAAAATCTGAGTTTAACTTTTTCACATTTTGGAAATCATTTTGTTTTTGTATAAATTCATTATTGTTAAATAAAACTTTATAAATAACTCTGCATAAACTAGAAGTAAGCGTAGAATGTAAGTAATGTTAAAATGTCAATGTCAAAATAAAGTTCTCAATTGTATTTCAGTAAGTCAATGTCAGTTATAAGTTGTCAATGTTAAGTATCGTTTATAAACTTCGTTTAGGACTATAAGCAGGGGCATGTTGTAATCTGTAATATGTGTCAAAGTATTATGTAGTCTATGGGCAGCGAGGAATGCTCCCCCCTGTTTGAATAAAGATGTCGTCCGATCCAGTCGTATCATTTAATCACCCAAACAAATATAAAACACCCTACACTATTTAAGGCGCGCGCCGAACAACTTCGGTTTACACTTACCTCGTAATGAGTAAAAGCGCAATTCGTAAGTTGCTTATAAGGTTTGATACTCATGTTTCAAGTCATTAATTTAAGGTAACATAATACTTTCAATTTATTTTACACAACAACCGCACTAAACTCACTGTATCACTTAACAAAACCTTTAAAAACATAAACACTTTCTGGCGAACACACGAGTGTAAACGCGCACGAAAGATAATTTAACAAAATAGCTAGGCGGGCCACTGATTTCATACTTCAGAAATGATTCGAATTTACCGTCACATTTGATTACCCTTTGGACTGACAAACTAATTGTAACAACATCTTGTAAATAAACTTAATAGAATTTATCCCAACTTCTAAACTGTTCCACCCCCCGCGCCCGGCCTAACGATGAAGGAGAAAGACTCTTGCGCAGCGGCAATGGCCGTACCACCCGTACCCCGCGCCCCACTTCTCATATCTCTGTCTTTTTTTACACGTGCCAAAACAGAACAATAAAATTACATATTTTTGTTTAGCTAATTAGAATAATATTCTTAGCTACCTAAAACAGAGTATTTTTTTTTAATCTGCATTCCAAACTTCCGTATAAAATACCGTAAAATGGTCCTACTTTGCTCCCCTATGGGTAATTGTAATCCTATTCAATTTTACGTTTTATTGCTTAATATCTTAAAATTTTATAAAATATTCACTTTAGGTGGCAAGACTAAATTGTCATTTTTTTATGTGCCATTTCTTTCTAACGACAGTTCACATTTTTGTACAAGGAATAAAAACATCTTTTTTTTGGATTCGAAAAAGTCATTTCCAGCTCAAAAATAGCACAGCGCGTTAGTTTATATTCTTATATTTTTATGTATACAATCAGATAAACGTTTGTAATTACCTAAAGTCTGTTTTGGCGTGGTCCTATTATTTTATTCACGATAAGGTAACTTTGCGCGTGGAGCAACGTAATTCTTCTAAAAATTTTACGTCTATCATGTTTTGTGGTAACGCCGTGGGTGAATTACCATACATAGTATATAAGTCTAAACTACTTTGGAGTACATGGACGGTACAAGGACCAAAAGATGCAAAATACAATAATAGTCCTTCAGGTTGGTTTGATATGAATATATTCAATGATTGGTTTTTTACGCACATCTTGCCAAGATTAAAAAAAACAAGATGGTTCGAAAGTTATAATCGGAGACAATCTATCATCTTATATGTATATCTGTTGACGTCCTAAAAGTCTGTGACCAAAACAATATTTGTTTGCCACCGAACAGCACTCACATAACTCAGCCGTTAGCCTTTTTTCATCCAATGAAGGTAGCATGGAGAAAAATCCTTACCGAGTAGAAGGGAAGTGTACAAGGTAGTCGAGAAAAAGTGATTCAAAAAAGCAATTTGCCAGCTCTGCTAAACAGACTCATCAATATATGTTGGAAACAACGCGGAAATTAAACCTCGTTTCAGGTTTCTGAAATTTCGGAATTTATCCGCTTGACGCCAATCCATTGTTAGAGAGGTTGCCTAGAACCGTCGACAAGACTGCTTTGCAGGATTCCTTCCTACAGAGTCTTGAAGCTAAAAGGCTAGAATCAGTCATCAGTCCTGGGAAAAGTGTAACTGAAGAATTAAGTTCA
Source organism: Hypolimnas misippus (assembly GCA_037950945.1). Taxonomy (NCBI): domain Eukaryota; kingdom Metazoa; phylum Arthropoda; class Insecta; order Lepidoptera; family Nymphalidae; genus Hypolimnas; species Hypolimnas misippus. The sequence continues at coordinate 2,454,498 of JBBEEQ010000007.1, forward strand.
CTTTTGATTGATAAAGAAAATAAAGAGTTGGCATAGCCGTCTACTTCAAAAAGTCCATACCACTTTAGAGCCAGTAGCAAAAGCGCCTATGTAGAAAGTGTGAACATGTCAGGTCATGATTCTTCAGATCTTGATCCAGAAAACTTTGAAGTTGAGACCAATTCAATGACCGAAATTTGTAATAAAAATAGTAACTTCAAACCAGTTTTAAAGGCGGTTGGACAATATGTGGTGTTTATATATGAGGGTTGTAGTGCTTCAACCTATCCTAGTTAGTAGTATGTAGTCGTACACTGGCTCACGGGCACACCAAGTAGTTATCCAATATCGCGTCCGGTTGCGCCGGCGCTCATCGCATGACTGACGGCTGATACCGCCCCTCCACTACTTGTGTGTGTGAGACAGCGTCAGTACCTTTTTGTATAGATACACAAACACTACAAGGGTGAAATGTTTTCTGAAAAAATAACAATGATGACTGAACAAGAACCATATGTTTCTTCTATGAAAAAGAGTCTAAAATCTTGGAAATGGCCTAAACCCATCGATGAGATCCAATATGTCTGGCGGGATATATTGGGATGCATTGATCTCCCTAAAAAGTTAGTAGCCATCGTGATATATATTCCGTTCATGAACTAGACCAAATTTGGGGTTTATAAATGTATAGAATTTAAGAAATGGTTAGATTTCTATAGAGATACTTTCGTTTTGTTTTTGTTTTTTAAGAAATTTATAATATATATTGTTAGCGGACAGAAGAAATTTTTATGACGGTAGCTTGCTATCGCTATAAAAGGAAGACGTCAGCCATTCGAGCATCACTTTGCTGTTGAACTTCAGACTGCGTGGAAGCTCTGCCTGGCTTTCATTTTGCTAATTTCTTTATTTTTGTAATTAAAATTAGTCTAGAACGTATTTTAGTTGTAAATTCGTTAACTCATAAAAATGAAATGTTAACTTTTGTTTTATAATTTTTTTTTTCAGTGCTGGTTGTTTGAAGAAAATCGAAAACAACAAATATCTCAAATGCTCTCAATGTCACCAGGTATATGACCTACTGTGTGCTAATTACTCGGAAAAAAGATTTAATAACCCTTTGGCCAAAGATGTAAAACATATTTGGAAATGTCAAGCATGTATAAACAAACAGCCGAAATTTGATAATACCAATATTCCAGCTCGAACTATAAAAACAAGTATCTTATATGATGCCGAAACTCGAAAATCGGTTCTAGTTAGTACAAAGGATTCTACACATTCCCCACAGTACGAAGTGTATAGCGAACCTACCATGAATATAACTCCTCCTAAAATTAGTGGTGATGAGAACATAATCTCAACGATTTGCGAAAGAATTCTCACAGCAATTAAAACCGAATTACCTAGGTATCTAAGGTACTAAAAACTGAGTTATCCGACCTATCAAAAGATGTTCATGAATTATGCAAGACTGTGGCTTTTCTCAGGAAGTAGCATGATGATATGAAATAAAAAATTCAGGAGCTCACCAATAACAATAAGCTTCTTCAAAATGAAAATAATCAACTCCATATGACCGTGTCTGACCTATCTGATCGTATTAATACCATCGAACAGCACCTTCGCCACGACAACTTGGAGTTTAATGGCATCACAAGGAAAACATTTCAAACATCATACACCAGTGTGCTAATGTCATTGGTCAGAAAGTGACTAATGACGATATCATAAACCGCACTAGAGTGGCTAAGCTAAATAAAGAAAATAAGCAAGCACGCTCTATTATCGTTAAATTTAAAAATGTCAGGCGTCGCGATGAATGTTACTCAGCAGTTTATCGTTATAATAAGTCCAATCCTGACAACAAGCTTAATACATCGTTATTAGGAATGTCCGGAGATAAGAAACCTGTGTATGTATCGGAACATCTTTTCCCTGCCAACAAATTTTTGCATGCTGCTACACGGAAGAAAGCCAAAGAACTCTCATATAAGTTTACATGGGTACGAAATAGTCGCATTTATGTTAGAAAAGATATTAATTCTCCTTTCATCTATATTAAGAATAAGACCAGCCTTGATTCAATTCACTGATTATGTTTTTTTTTCTGTTTATTACATTGAAGTGTTTTTGTTTAAAAATGGCTGTTAGTATTTATTACCAAAATGTTCGAGGCATGAAAAGTAAATCTGTTGATATACATAATGCCATTTTATGTCAAAATTATAATATATTTAGCTTTAGTGAAACCTGGCTTGATAATTCCATTTTATCATCCGAATTTTTTGATGACAGGTATCAGATAATTCGCAGATCGTGATAATCGTTTTCTTAAACGTTTTAATCGTTTTCTTAAACGTTTTAATAAATGTCATGGAGGTGTGCTAATGGCTGTCTCTAGAAAGCTAATTTTAAATATTAGGAATGATTGGAATTCTGAACTACTAGAAGATCTATGGGTACAAATTAAAATAAATAACCGATGTATTCTAAATTTATGTACTGTTTATATTCCAAATTATATACAACCTTTCAATGTTTTTAATGAATTTATAAATAAGTGTAAACACATTATGAGTATGTCCCCTAATTGCATTACATGCATATTAGGAGACTTTAATTTTCTAAACTTTTCTAAAAACTGTGTTGCGACATTTCGCTAACATAACATTTTTTTAACCCATATCTTCCTAGTGATCGATTAGTTGATCGGTTCACTTTTTATTTTTTTCTGAGTAAAACGGAACGCATCGATTTTTATTTTTTATATGTTGGTAAACTTGATGCCAATAGCTGTCAAAATATATTTTTGACGTTTAACAATTGGCGCCAATTTCAGTGTAGTTCGAGTGTAATTGCGGCAATTTTTAACCAAAAAAATGTCTCGTCGTAAAATGTAAGTATTTTTATCACATTATTTTATTATTCATGTATTGTTATTATTTCATACTTATTATATTGTGTGTATCAATGTTGTAATATGACACAATGAATGTAAATTGAATATGGGTAGATATGCGGACGTTTTATGAAGTGATCGATTTTTCGATCAGTAGGATAATATGCCCGTGTACGGTTATGCATTACGATTTTGCTTTTATTTAGATATTTTTATTTATTTTGTTACAGTTTGTCTGCAAATGAAATTATTTCGCACCTGGAGGATGAAACGGACGTTTTAGCGGCAGATATTTTTATCACCCCACCAGAAAATTATGATAAAAGTGACGAAGACAGTGGTGATGAGGAGTCGGCCCACATAAATAATTTGTCAAGGCACCAACTGTTGGCAGAAGCTGAAATTCGGGCTACCGTTGCTTCAAATACCGGTATTTATGTTGAAGACAGTTTATTTGACAATCAACCTCTCGAACCCGTACCCAGTACCTCGTCAGTAAACCCACCGCCGACGAAAAAAAGGCGCGCTCCTGCATCTAGACGTTGGATGGCTATTGATATTTCAGAAAAACAGGAAAAAGATACTAACTTACCTAGTTTTTTAGAAGATTTTGAAACGCCAATACAGTTCTTCGAATTGTTTTTTGATGACGAGGTGTTTGAGTTATTGCGTTCAGAAACAGAAAAAAACGCAATTCAGAAAGGCAAGCATGGTTTTAGGGTGTCGCTGACCGAAATGAAACATTTTATCGGAATACTGTTATTGTCAGGGTATAACAGCGTGCCAAGGTACCGTATGTATTGGGAACAGCAAGTTGATTGTAGCTTTCAAGCCGTGGCATCGCTCATGTCAAGAAACAGATTTGAAGACTTACTTCGTTACTTTCATGTCGCTGATAATAATAATTTACCACCAAACGATAAGTTCGGTAAAGTTCGTCCACTTTGGAACCTTCTCAATTACAGATGGCTGAAATATTATCCTGGCGAAAAAAACTTGAGCATCGATGAATCGATGATTCCTTATTACGGCAAACATGGAGCGAAGCAGCACATACATGGCAAACCCATTAGATTTGGGTACAAAAATTGGTCAATATGCACTCGTCTTGGGTATCTTATTTATGGTGAGTTGTACCAAGGGGCTAGCACTGGAAATACTCACCCAGAACTTGGTGTGGGTGCGTCTGTAGTACTGGACCTTATAAAAAAACTACCGTCTGGCAGTTATAGTCTTTATATGGACAACTTTTTCACCTCACTGGCACTGCTGGATGAACTGAAGAAGTTAGGGCATGATGCTACTGGTACTATAAGGGCGAACAGAGTTGACAATGCGCCTTTGAAAGATCCAAAACAGATGAAGAAGACCCAAAGAGGTTCATATGATCAATGTACGGATGTGTTGTCTGAAATTACTTTAGTCCGGTACAATGACAACAATATTGTTACGGTTGCGTCTACGCAGTGTGGCATACAACCAATAGGAAAGGTCAAGCGCTATAGCGACAAGCAAAAAAAAGATGTTGACCAACCAAGATGTTTTATAAATTACAACAAATATATGGGCGGCGTCGACCGACTTGACCAAAATGTCGGGTGCTACCGAGTATCGATAAGACTGAAGAGGTGGTACTGGCAATTGTTGATGTTTCCACTCAATGCCTGCGTAAACAATGCCTTCCAATTATATAAATTATCTCCAGCATCGAAGAACGGCAACAGTCATGATCTTTTGTCATTTACTAGGTACATAGTAAGTACGTATTTTCTAATAAAAGAGGCCTCTAGCAACAACAGCAATGCTAACATATCGGTACCCAGATCATCATTAGCTGTGATTAAACGGGTTCCTAATACGATAAGGCTAGATGGTACAGGTCATCACATTATTACACAAACCAAATCAACCCGATGTGGATTATGCCACAAAAATACATTCATGAAATGTTCTAAGTGCAATGTGGCCTTGCACCAGAAATGTACTGTTGTATTCCATACAAAATAACTTTTTTTTGTAAATTTACTAAATATTTTATTGTTACTAATAATTCTAAATGTTTAAAAGTATATATTTTGTTTTAAAATTAATAAAAATATAAATAAAAACCGCTTCTAATTTCTCAATCACCCAACCTACACAATAGAACATTACATGCATATATATTCCTACTGATCGATTAGTCGATCGGTTTCAAAACTTCAAAAGTAATTTAAAAAAAAATTTTTTTAATATTGATTTATGTTCACATACATAATAAGGTGCTATGATAAAATTTTCGTTACAATCGATAAAGTCTATGTACGCTTGGGATGATATGGGTTAATACCTTAAACAAGCCTACTTAAAAACAAAAAAAGAAAATTAATCATTCTTTTAATAATTATTAAACAAGTACAAAAATATCACACGCGATCACAATCACTAGACACTCAAAAATAAATAAAAACAGATCATCTGTCTATGGCATCACGAAGTATCCTTCGAAACAAATAAACAAAATAAATCAAATTAGGTAACACCAATTAAATATTTTATTGACAATTTTATCAAAGCATAATTTTGATGTCATTTGTTATACCCACTATATTAATATTTTGCACGATATTTGTCATAGCCTATACGTGTTTATAAAAATCGTAATTTATAATAACATATTTTCAATATTTTTACGAATTTAAAGTCAATTAAAACATTAGAAATCAACGACTTTGTCACAACAATTCGGCATGTTTAAAAATTTAAATAATCCCTATTTACAGAAATATCTCTTTTTAAAAAACTATTATGATTATTTGAGTTTATAAAATTGAATTAAGAGAAATTAGACAGTATGATGACAACGCGTATAATATTAAACAAATGTATAACCTAACCTACACACTTAACAAATGAAAAAAAAACAATGCACTATCAACTTGTGGTTGCGCGAGCAATTCATTGTAACGCAATTTCTAAGGGCTGACGAAATACTAATAATTCTAATAACCACGCCGACGCGCGACGTGCGACCCCGGGACCACTCTGTCCCACCCCTTGCACCCTGCCTAACGATGAAGGAGAAAGACTCTTGCGCAGCGGCGATGGCCGTACCGCCCGTACCCCGCGCCCCACTTCCCATATCTCTGTTATTTTTTTATACGTGCCAAAACAGAAATTATTTTTGTTTAGCAAATTAGAATAATATTCCTAGCTACCTAAAACAGATTTTTTTTTTTAATCTGCATTCTACACTTTCGTATAAAATATGATTAATTTTCTTACTAAACTGTTTTATTTTCGTACTTTTATAATATTTCAACAGTAATACATTTATTTATAAATAATAAAATGACGATGTTTTATCGTTTTATTATTTAACCGTATTATTGAACCGTGAAATAGCGCCATCGGACGTTTATAACATTGTTTTCATAATACTCATATTAGGTACATACAACAACATCAACACTAATATTTGTTATTGTCGAGTATTAAGCAAATAAAATTTCAAATTCAATTTTACTTATGGAATAACTTTAATTTACTAAAACACAATAAAACATTCTGATGAATGAACTCTTAAAATTTTATAAAAAGGATAAAATACGTAAGTGCTTAAGTAGAAAAATTATTTGTCTTATAATAGATTTTTGTTATTATTAAAAAGTTGTAAATAATAATAATTAAAAACAAAATAATTTTAGTTCATAAAAAATTGTTACGTAAATTAAGTGTATTCAATCCTATTATCTTTCTTTGAAGTTGTATTGCTAATAATATGTTATAACATTATTAGTAGATAATAATAAGTCAAATATCGACTTATTATTTTAATTGTATTTTTTTAATTGCGAAAATCACGGCTAATAGTAGTGACCTTGAAACTTGATGCTTCGACCTCGCATTAAGCGACATTAAAGGACACTTTCCGTGACATGACCTTTAAAGAGAATAAGAGAATGTAAGATACAGAGAACAAAATTTCTCCTTGGTAGATTTGAACTTACTTTAAATCGAATTATTTTGAAATTGTAAATTAATTCAATTCGAGACTTTATAGTACCTACCTCTTTCCACGTTCAGTAACTAGTGAATGAAGTAGGTAATTTTTTTTTTTAACAAACCTAACCCATAGTTCATTCTGTTTTCGCTGAAGTACGGTTTCATCATTTTTTTTATAAAGAAAGCTAATATGTGGTTGATGATAAGGGTTTAGTAACAAAAACAAACAATTTAGAATTCTATAACTAAAATAATACGTAAGTTGCAGAGGTCATGCGAAAAATGAGAATTCATATTATTGTGTAATCTAGCGAAGTTCAATAATATTAATGTACTAAGGTATTTTTAAATAATACTTTTGAAAAAACGAATTACATGTTTAACACTCCGCCGTACTACTGTTGAGTAATATTTTATTTATTTTTACGTAATAGTAATTTCTTCATTTAATATACGCAAAATCCGGATGTATAATGTTTTTTTTTCCACGCCGTAACAGAGGCCGTATGCCTCTGTAATAAATATGGAGACTATGATGAATGGAAGTTATTGAAATTATTATTACTGTGTAATCCTCAAAAACGAAAAAAAAAACAAGAAATTGTAAATTGATACTTACGTAAAATTATTTAACATTTTATCGATTTAAATTTTACTAAAACATTATGTATCAATACTACAATACAATATTTAACGTACTATTTTAAAATATAATCCAGTGGTGCGACACGTCCAACCTCCGCCGCCGCCGCGAGGCGCCTGAGTGCATAACTAGTCTCGTCGTTTTATTTTATTTATTTATTTATTTATTTTATATTCTTTATTTATATTGCTGTCTTGTTTTCTAAGAAATTATAGTTGTTATACAAATACTTATGGTTACAATGTAAAGAAGATATCTGCTGATTACTGTTTCTTTCAACTAATATTACATTTTTTTGTTTGTTTTATAATTATAATATAAAAATAGGTTTTGTATTTATTTTCTTTCTTTTTTTTTACGAATATAATTAACATTTTAATGAATTTGTAATGTAACATGTTAAGTTTTACATCATACAGGGTCAATGCGGATTGTGTGTACTAATTGAAACTACGTCTATTATTCCTATTTAGAAACACTTCAAACCAGTAGAAAAATAAATGCTATGAAAAATACGAAAAAAATTTTTTCGAACAAATTAAATCGCTAAATATTCGAAATAAAATGCAAACAGCCTGTAAATGGTAAATAACTGTTACTGACCTCTATAGTCCGTTCCAAAAGTATTTGCAATTTATGTAAACAAACTTTTGGTCTTACATTACCACACGATCACTAATTATACGTCACAAGTAACACTTTCACAGATATTTCGCATCTTTTAACTTGGTATATTTACACTTATTATACCATTTTGAATAAGATTAATATTTAAAAATCTTATTTAAAAAACTTTCGACGCAAAATCAACGAAACTTGTCAAATGACAGCTGACAGTTCTATTGTTTGAAATAGGCATGTGCGAATTCTGATGTTTTGTCAACTCGGTAAAATGATTAGTAACCGATTTATACAGTCGATGAAACCGAAAATTCTATAAATAAACATTACTTTCAATTCAATTAATTAAAATAGACTTTGTTTTTCTGTAAGTTAATTAGAATAATAATAGTCACAATTATAAATAGAAATATTTGGAGTTAAAAGTTAAAAGATATCAGGTTCCGATGCAATTTCAATTTTTACATAAAAATTCAGATATTACTATATACAGTAAAAAAATTAAGCTCTCATAAATCGATAATCCAGGCGTCAACAAGATGGCCGACATATGGCTTGCGTCCGCCATCTTGTTTGTGTAAATTGATCGTTATATCGTCATTCGTTCAGTGATTCTTCATGTGTTCGGTTGTTCTCTTTGTGTTCTGCGCTTTTACCGACGACTTGGCTTGCTTACGGACCTTCGTTTTCTTTGTGATTTGGTTTGTGTTCTATGGAACGACGACTTTTGGCTACGATAATTGGACTTTGAGAACTGTCTACGATCGCTATTCATTGTACAGGGTATGTAATTATTATTATTATTATTATACATATGAGTGCATTTTCGCGTGACGCTAAACACTGGTACTAATAGGTGTTATATTGTAAATTCTTGTTAAATTCTCATCACGTGATCGAATTTGATGCTATAAACCAGCGTCAAGCGTCATATGAAAACACACCCTAAGTGATTGCTTTGGTTTAATATTTACCTTATCTTACTTGGAGTAAAAGCATCTTCTTCGCAGAAAAAATAATAAAACTTTTAAATTACAAACAAATAACTTTATAACGTTTTTCGAACGTAAATTTACTTAACCATGCTACTAATTAACCCACTTATTAATATTTGCTATATAATACACAGAAAATACAACTGTCACTAAATTCGACTTATTTTTTTGTGTAACATGATAGTTTGAGTTTCATTATAAGGTTGATAAACTATGATAATATTTAATTTAATATTTTCTTCACGTGACGGGTATTTAATTGTAGCGCATTAGATATTATTAAATATATATAATATTTAAAAATAATACGTTAACTTTTATTTTAGATATTAAAAATGGATAAGCCTGAACCATCCACGTCACGCTCGTCTTTGGCGTCACCACCAAAAAAACGAGTCAACCGCAGTCGCCTAACTTCAAAGGAAAATATATAATTTGTGTAAGGGATAAATTTTATTACTAAACAAATATTTATCTTAAATAAACACATAAATTAATTTGCGATAGATAAGTAAGCAAGTGACTAGTGAAGATGTTACATGATCACCGCCGCATCTACCACCACTCCAGAAAACTCACCACCTCTCACAAAGCGCGTCGTTGGAAGAAAAGGAATGAACGGAAATTAATAGAAGATTATTAGAGGCTTTTAGTTTTGTCACTCATCGTACGAAATGCATTACTAGATATTTTTATGGATGGTAATTTTTCTGTGCTTACGATTCGAATTTATGATCACAAATTAAATAAAGCGAAAATTGCAAGAAGAGAAGACGACAAATATATGTAGATTATACTCTGATGTATAACCCACCATAATTAGACGTTTAATAACACGTTTTATTTTAAGCGATTGTTACTTTTAAATAATAAACGATTATTAATTAAAAATGTTTTTTATTTAATTCATGGTGTTTATGAAAAGACGTTTTATAAATCATAAAGATGTAAATGGCTAAGAAAAAAATAATTATAATCGGTCCATTCGATTTTGTTCAGATTGATTCGATTTTTAACTTCAATTGGACATCATTAAACTGTCAGTTTTGAGGTGAATGAACTTTGTGTTATTGATTTGTGCAAATAGATTTGAAACGGACTATAGGTATAGTCATCAAAGTGGCAACGCCGCTCGTCGAATTATCGAGCGCCGTGTCGCCCCGCCCCGCCCGCCCGAGCGCGAGCGGGTGCCCTTACGTCGGTCGCGGCGCGGCGGCATAAGTCGTCGTAGGTAGATAAGTTGACGATATACGAGCACAAGAAACACTTCCACCCATTTAATTCTTTAAATTTTTAAATGTTCAATCTGTCCGCCATTTTCTTGTAAACATAATTCGTACCGACGGACAATATTATTTTCTATTTTCGTTATTAAATTTGTGGTTGTTGCTAACGAAAGTACTTTCATCACTCCAAAGTATATTCGATAAGAAATTTACCTCACTACTTATTTTATTTAGAAACCATTCGCAATAATTATTTAGCACTGGCAAGTCCCTCGGCAACAACGCTTGTGGTTTACAATATTTATAAGGTTTGCGTTTATTCCGTTTTAAAACCTTATGCACAGTTTTAGGGGAAATATTAAACTGTCGCGCGGCTCTACTAAGGCTCGATGTCGGGTTGTCAGAGAAATACTGAAAAATTCTTTCCTCCAACGAGGCGCGTATTTGTCGTGATGGGACTCCCTCGTGTTGCGGCACAATGCATTTATTGTCTCTTAACCTTTGAACTGCCAGCACTATAATGCGAGGGTTACTGGGGCACATGCGTCTCACACCATACCTTTCTCGGTATGTTCGTAAAGCTAAGGCCGCGTTTCCGTGGCATTCCCCGTACATTAAAACCATGTCCGTGTATTCTGAAGCGGTGTACGTAAGGCGAGGCATTGTCTTAAACTCTAGTTAAGTGTTTTAGCACAATTAAAAACTAAAATCCGTGTCCTGTCACTATAAAACATAAAAATAACTGGTCAAGTGCGAGTAGGACTCGCGCACCGAGGGTTCCGTACAAACTTATAGCAATCTATATAAGACTAACCCATCTACGCCATTTGTGGTCTTCATCATCAGTTCCAACATAAGTTACTATCAAAAATACCTAAATCGGTATACGCTTGCCTATAATATTTGAGGAGTTCCCTCAATTTCTCCAGGATCCCATCATCTGATCCTGACCTGAAGACAATGGGACCACCTTGTAAGTATACTTTTTCAAACAAAAAAAAATTTTTGAAAATCGGTACACAAATGGCGGCGTAATCGGCGAACAAACATAAAAAAAAATTTAAATACAAGGTCGAATTCAAAACACTCCTTTTTAGAAGTCGCTTAAATATAATCAAATATTATGTAAATATGGATCACGTCCCAAAAACTATTTTGAAACTACTTAGGAGCACTTTAATTTAAAACACAATCATGGATGCAATCCATGGAAACACAAAATTTTATTTTAAGTACTAATACACCTTATACTTTCAAAAAAGCAAAGTTATAGCGCGATTCAGGATACACTCAGCCATCTCTTGACAATTTCAATGAACTAACTTGTTGACTTTGACATTAACAACATAATTATATTATATTTTATTCTCGTTTTATTTTTATTTATATTCTACTACACTCCACTACCCCTGCACTACGTTCGTAAAATATTTAGATTTACATTATCAATCAAAATATCAAAATATATATTAGTGTTGCCAAGACGAAAATAATTAGTCCTTAATTCGAACAAAACTTATTGTTTATTTATAAATAACTAATTATATTACTAATAACCAGAAGACTTATATGTGTAGATAAATAAGTAAATTAAATAACTCTATCTGTTTGAATTTAATTTTAAAATTTTCGTACTAAGTAAATACGAGTACTTAAATCAAATCGCGTGAAGCTCTTATATTGAATGTTAATTACGTAATGACGTTATAAATCGACGATAAAAGTTTTAAATGAAAAGTATCTTTTATTATTTTTAGCGCGTTTAAATAATAATTAAAATAAAAAAAATATTAATCGAGCAGAATTATATCACAGTTAATGTCATAATGTTGTAATAGATGGCATTAGCTGTACGCTACATCGCGCTATCATTTTGTTAGCTGCGATGTATGAATTGCATTGCGTTGTTTATAAAGGTTTGCTGCTTTTTAATGTTTTCGTGTTGATACAAATTTCTTCTTAGTGTTTGTAAAATTGTTTTTTTGACCATGGTCAACTTCTATGTTAATTTGTTACAAGTACATATAATTTTAATTCTAAGATTAATATATTTTCCGCTTGATCAATTTACAACTTGATACATTTATGCGTTCCTGAGAAAAAGGTTGAAAGACAGACGTACAGACTGACAGACACACGAACAGAAATTTACAGTTTTCGGATTTTTTCCTTTATGTATAGTAAAGGACCTTGCTCCTGGCCAAATTTCATAATGCTTGGTCAATGGGAAGTACCCTATAGGTTTTGATTCCCTTGCGAAAACGTTAAAAACGCTATCATACTTAAAATATGTGATATAAATGACCGTATCTTTTGATTGTGTTAACGTAGAAGTTTGATTTTTTCACAGCTCATAGTAATTACAACTCTGAGTACTTGACGTTGATACAAATTTGTTACCTTCACGCGTTTCTGAGAAAAAGGTTGAAAGACAAACTTACAAACAGACAAACATACATACAAAAATTTACAGTTTTCAGATTTTTTCCTTTATTTGTACCATAAGATCTTACTTCTTGCCAAATTTCATCGTGCTAGGTCAATGGGAAGTACCCTATAGGTTTTGATTCCCTTGCGAAAACGCTAAAATGGTCAAAATATACGACATATTTTCCATTATCTTTTGATTGCGTTGACTTAGAACTTTAATATTTTCACGGCCGCATGTCATCGTAGACTTGAGTATATGATATCAATTTCAACATGATACGTTTATGCATTTCTGAGAAAAAAGGGTTGACATCCCGACAGACAGACAGACAGACAGACAGACAGACAGACAGACAAACGGACAACAAAGTGATCCTATAAGGGTTCCGTTTTTCCTTTTAAGGTACGGAACCCTAAAAAACAACAAAAATAACACTAATATTAAGTAAAAATTTATAGTTTCGTGTCCTGTCACTATAAAATAAATATGTACTATCACTAATCTACTATTAATTTCGGTGTCGGTGGCGCGTGCGCTTCCGAATTGCGTAACGTGCATCCCGAGAGATAAGCATCGGCACACTAATTAACAGGTTTTTGTTTTATTGGTGTCTCGCTTTCGTTCGCAAGGATGCAATAGCAATATTTGACCCATTTCTATTTCTTTTACACCTAGAAGTGAAGCGCACGCTATGTACCTATTTTGCTTTCTTGTTATGTTACGAATTTATTAATCTGATACATAGCCGTGACCTTGTATAATTTTATTTTGTGAAAGCGGCAACGGTGTATCTTTTTCCATTCATATTTCAAGTAGTTAGGTGCATTCGTTGTTATAAAATATACATCATGTTTTCTGAGCGCGTCGCTGAGTTAAAACTTTAGAAGTGCTAGAGACTAAACTAGTAATCCGATTTAAATAATATTTTGTATATGGCCTTGAAATCGTATTCCATTTAAACAGTTTCAATTAAAACACATAACATGTACTGACCCTGTAAAATAGCTGTCAATGTCGTTCATATGACTAAACAAATAAGGTGGTTACTAAAAATTCAGTGCTGTGGTCTCCAGGAGTCGCATTATTTACAACATACAACGATTAATAGATTATAATTTAAAAAATAATTTGCTTTCTTATTTATTTATTTATTTATTTTTTCGTTTGTGAGACTCCTAAGACAGCAGCGAAGCTGAGTGACCTCCTATTTGTGGCGTCATACTGCTGTTTAGGCAATAATTTTGTTTTGTTCAATTTATTATCTTCTTCTTTTTGCTTTATATGTTTACTAGTAAGTTCTTTTTTTATTGTATTTTTTATATTTTGTTTTCTATTGTCTAGCAGTTATGAACTGCTGCAAATAAAGCTTATTCTATTCTATTCTATTCTATTCTATACTAGCTGTGCCCGCGACTTCGTTCGCGTGGATTACAGAATGCTTGGCATGTCTCCTGCAAAGCAAGGTTATAATAGTCTGCAGTGCTACTCAGGAAAGGAGCTTTTTACTTTGAATCTGGGAACTTTCTGGTTGTATTTATAAGCAGACACTAACTCAGATATGGTATTCCTCCACGGTTTTCACTATAAATGTTGAAGAAAAGTTGTTTTGTGGTAGTCTTTAAAATTTCGACTACAAAACAGTAAGTTCCCACCTAGGTTCTCCTTGTATCGGGTGACTTTTTCTACTGGGCTTAATAGGCCAAATCCGGAACTATAAGGAATCGCGAAAGATACTTAATGGAGTCTCGTGTCCGATTTTGAATAATCTAAAACTGCATCATATTTTTTTTATTTCATGATTTTCCTGGCCAGAAATAGAACCCACTAATAAAAAAAATACATTGTGTATTATTGCACCACCTAATAGTGTCACTTGTGAAGATCAACTTTTGGAAAGTAATAGTAAGCGGCAAATTAAAGGTAAAGGTTTTTTACAAAATAACATTAAATCTATACATTAATTAAGTTAAGTATTCGATTCTACTTAGACATAATCAAATATGTGGGTTAAATCATGGGTTCCGGTAAGTTTAGAAAAAAAAATATGCGTTACTTCGAACGATTTGTTTATAAATTGGATCAAAATGCTAGTCACCTACTAAAGTGAGGAAGAGTGTTAACAATACAATCGAAAATATATAAAATGAATTACTCACAGTAACTTCTTTTATGTTTGTCTTTTTTTTCTATGTGAGTTATACAAAGTTGATAGAATGTCACGTTTGTTTTGGTCCCCGTCATCTACTCGGTTACTTAGGTAGGTTTTCTTCTTTTCTTAAAAAATTCTTAAAAAGATGAATTTGTTGAAAATCTACATTTCACTGGACTCGGCTATTGTGCTCACCCGCTATTAGCGTTACAACATTACGTTACTAAAGATTTAATTAATGTAAGAATTTGATAGAATTTTGTAAAAAAAATAGCCTTTTCTTTTTGTTGCAGTTTACTGTATAGTATTACCTCACTAAAGTTGATCTTTATAATGTGTGAAGGTATCAGATGGTGCAATACTACAGAATATTATTTTTTCGCAGAATCAACGTGTTCGTTTCTGGCTAGGAAAACTTATTTTTCAAAAAACTAATGATGCAGTTTTAGTTTTAATCAAAATCGGCTCTGTGACTTAAATTATTTTTCGCTTTTGCTTATAGTTTCGGTTTTGTTCTATCATATCCAGTAAAAAAATTACCCAGTAAATATATTATTTTTTAAAATGATTATATTAATATAATTTATATTATCCCTATTTAAATCAGATATTATTCACTATTTCATTGGTTTCAATTTTGTTCCTTATAAAATTGGCTTTCTGCTAGTGAAAGTTTCATCAAAATCGGTCCAGCTGTTTCAGATATTAGCCGAAACAAACTGAGTGACAGATAGACAAACAAAAATTTTAAAATTGGTAATTTTGTTTGAGTACCGTGTATACTTTCATATGCATTTATTTAAAATTACAAACAGACACATCAATTCTATTTATTTGTATAGATGTATACCTTCCCTTTTTAAATCAGAAGATGTTCACTATTTTATTGGTTTCTCCAATATTTTGTTATCGTGTAATTCTCTTTTTTACTTATTGATTAAAATAAATATATTTTTTAATATAAGTAGCCTAATTTAATCCTTATAATATTAGCTATAGGGGCAGCTGTAATGTTTTTAAAAACTTTTTAGACTTTGTGATATTTTGTGATTGTTTTCTTCCATTCTCACTCCCTTCTCTGGGCCTCACGTGATTAATGGACATCCTCTAACTGCGAGTGAAAGTCCCATCAAATTTGATTCAGCTGTTTCAGAGATTAGTCGTAAGAAACAGACTGACAGTACTTGATGTAAGTACTTTCATGCATTTAGTGAAAATCACAAAATAATGTTCGACGTGACCCCATAAGTTGACATATCTTTTTTAGCGGGCACAAACGCACAGATAATCAGACAAACAGTCAAAAATTCTAACAAATTTTGTTTTGGGTTCTAATGCGTAGGTAAAGACCTCCAATATTTTTTTTTCATATATCTTACATGTACAGACAGCGACCCGTTAAAATTTTTTTCATATATATAGATTTAAAAATATCTAAAATAGAAGTAACCCCAAGTCACTCCTTATAACATTTTCTAACTGCAATAAATCAGCCAAGTGCGTGTCGGGCCACGCACAATGTAGGGTTCCGTAGGTATCAGAATTGTCAAGATCGGTCAAGCAATCTTCGAGTACCTATTTTCGTAAAAAAGTTTACGACGAACTGGGAATTTCCTTTTTTAAATCAGTTTATACAATATACGTACTTACAATTTTAAAACTTTTATTATTATAAAATTATTTTTAATTTCTCTTTATATTTCGAGACTAAAATATTTTTAATGTAAAATGAATGTTTGAATGTGAATTATACTAACGATTTTGAACTTTATATGTTCGTCGATTATTTATTATTCTAACACTTGTAAAATATACTTAGCGCCGATAATTTTCCTTCCTGATTAGCGCCTATGAAATCTATGGAGATTTGGTTGAAAACTTCATAAGCGCGATTCAGAATCACTCGCGACATGTTTTATTGAGACATTGTTTTATACCTTATTTTATATTTTATTTTAATTTAAACGAATTACATATTTATTTCTTTATTCATTTAAATTCATATATTCATTTTAAATTATTAATATTTACATAATGTGATGCTTTAAAAAGTGAAATATTTATTTTTACTTAGATCATCTATAACTCGATAACCATAAGAACCCACATAGCCGTGAAAATTTTCCTTTTAAATTCATTATATGTACCACTATCGTGAATTTTTCATATTTTTAGACGCAGCAGTTTAGTGGGTAGAGGGGTGGGACACTTGACTCTAAGAAAAATTGACACTTCAAAGCTTAATATTTCGGAAACAGTTCGTCGTTCGGAAAAATGGTTTTCCCACACTTATAACATTTTTAGAAGACCTATCTAACGATACCCCACAACATGGGATAAATGAAAAAAAAATTTTTGGTCTCTCTTAACACATAGGGAAGACACCCTGAAAAAAAAATATTTTTAAGATTTTATTGTACGACTTTCTCGGCATAATTCATATGTATACTCATACCGAATTACAGCTTTCTGGTATTAAGGGTTTCGGAGCAAAGCCGCGGACAGACAGACAGACAGACAGACAGACAGACGGACATGGCGAAACTATAAGGGTTCCGTTTTTTACTACGGAACCCTAAAAAGTACCATCAGAACCGGTTAAGTCGTTTAGAGATTAGTCGGAACAAACAGATAGACAGACAGACTGACACAAAATTTTTAAAAATGTATTTTTTCTGTACATAAGTACTGTATATACTTTCATGTATTTAGTTATAAACACAAAAAAATGTTCAACGTGATTCGTTAAATTGACATAACTTTTTTATTTATGGACCGATTGACATAAAATAAACCCTAAATGTTAAGTGAAGCTTACTATAATATATTAGTGAAAACCGCATCTAAATCGGATAAGCCGTTTCTGAGATTAGCGTGCACAAACGCACAGATAAACAGACAAACAGACAAACAGACAAACAGACAAACAGATAAGAATTCTAAAAATCATTGTTTTGGGTTCTATTACGTTGGTATAGGCCCCCTATAATATTTTTTTTCATATATCTTCCATGTACAGACAGCGACCCGCTAGAATTTTATTATTAGTATAGATATATATATACAGTGTGTATGAAAAATTGTCAGTATCGAAAATGTAACACAATCAAACAACTTACATTTACAAACTCTTCAATCAAAATAATAAAATTAAATATTAAATGATTATTATATGTAGAGTAACAAAATGTTTGTACGCACTGGTATAACACGATGAGACTCCATGCCGCCATCACACTTGCTGCGCTACTAGTGACGAACTCGAACGTACATTCACATTATTTTGATTGTTTAATCACTTTAACGATTCACTGATACCGCTTTTTTTCAAATATCGATACGTTTCACTATGTTACAAATCAATTTAAAATAATAATACTTAGTTAATAATAACATCTACTTGACGGCCATGAATGTGTTGCTCAATATGCCCGCCTTGTACTTCTATGCATTTACGGCATCGGGAAATAAAGTTAGCACGTACATTTTGTAAGACAGATGTATTTGATTTTATTTCTTCGAAAGCTGTGATGATTCGTGAAGGCATTTCAGCCTCAGTATCGCACTTCTTTTTGGATACGGACTGCTTTATAGTACCCCATAAAAAAAAATCCAATGGCGTTAGGTCCGGTGACCGCGCAGGCCAATTAATTGGTCCACTGCGACCAATCCAACGTTCACCGAATTCCGTATTCAAATAGTTTCTCACGGCGCGGGAAAAGTGTGGTGGCGCACCATCATGTTGAAACCACATACGGCGTAAAAGATCTAAGTTTAAACTATCAAGCTCCTGGCTTAGTTGTTCTCGCAGGAAGGAAAGATAACTGTCACCACTCATAGACTGGGGTAAAAAAAGAGGGCCAATTATTTTGTCACCAATAATACCGGCCCAAACATTAATTTTCCATCGATGTTGGAAATGGCTAGGTTTAGTAACATGTGGGTTGGTGACTGACCATACATGTTCGTTGTGCATGTTAAATACGCCTGTTCTAGCAAAAGTACACTCGTCACTAAAAAGTATACGGCTCGAGAATTCACTGTCTTCATCGTTTTCGTTTAAAATCCATCTGCAGAATGCCATTCTAGGCTCGAAGTCGGTAGGAATTAATAACTGTACTCGACGATAATGGTACGGGTGCTGGCCATTTTCCTTTAAAACTTTCCATACACGCGTATGGTTGACACCGAGTTGATGTCCCACCGAGCGCGTGCTTTGCGTAGGGTCCTATCGAAAAACATCTAATATGTGTTCCTCTAGATCGTCATTATTAACCCTCGGCCTTCCCGCATTAGCACGTTGTTGTTCACGGCCATCGACATTTCCGAAATTGTACATGCGTATATGAAGACGCTGAAATACCTTAAGTGACGGTAATGGTATGTTTCTTGGAAAAGCAAACAGTTCGTCATAAAGTCTACGCGATTCCGCATAATGACAATCACATTTCCCTAGACACATTAACACATTGAAATATTCCTGTGTAATGTTGGGATATGGGGAGTAAATTAATAGCACGTCTGTCACTCTCGCATGTTGGTTTAATTCTGCCTTTTCGAATACATAGTCGCATACATATACACTACATGCCTATCGGCGAAAAGAAAAAAAAATGAGTACGAAGTTACACATTTTTTTTTTTAATACAACTTGATACAAAAGTCAAGAACAGGTGTATTTTTGTTTTTAATTGACATTCTTATATTATAAAATTATTACTAACAGCATAAAAAATGTAAAACACGTAATTTTAAAACATTATTTAAATTTCAAGAGAAAAATACAATAATACTAATAATATTTGCATAGATAAAAATTTTAATCTTTTATATATTTTCTAGTGCGATTCTTATGTACTAACTTATGTTTACCTTTATAATCTATTTTAACATTCGGCTCACAATCTTCAATTACTTTAAATGGTCCTAGATAAAGAGGATCGAATTTGTTTACACATTGTTCATTCTTAAGGAGTATCATATCACCGGCATCATATTTCACTGGGTTTATACAATAATCATACTTTAGCTTTCTACTTTGTTTGCTTAATATTAAATTATTTCTTGCATCATATTGCGATTTTTGAAGTCTATATTTAAGTTGTTGTGGATAATCATATGGATTATATAAAGGGTCTATATCTATAGTTAAATTAGTTGGTAAACGGCAAAGCTTCCCAAAAACAAGTTCGAATGGAGTATACTTGGTTTCCGTGTGTACCGTGTTATTATAACCGAAACACCAAAACGGTAACCAAGAACTCCAGTTATATGGTTCATTACCTGTTTGTATTCTGAGAAATGACGTCAGATTTTTGTGGCTGTTTTCTAAGGAACCTATAGATTGGTGATGGTATGCCGTTGACGTTACCTGTTTAATGTTGAGGATTCGGCAAACATCTTTCATAACATTTGAAACAAATTCTGTTCCTTGATCGGATATTATTTGTCGAGGAACACCATATCTTAAAATAAAATTGTTGACAAAAGCCGATGCCACTGAAACAGTATCCTTATTTCTCAGTGGATAAGCTTCTACATACTTACTTAAATCACACTGTAGTGTGAGTATATAAACATTACTATCGCTATCCTTACATAAGGGCCCTACTAAATCTAAATAAATTCTATCAAAAGCGGCGTATCCCGTATCGGTTATAACCATTGGTTCTTTTATATATTTATTTAAGTGCTTATGTCGCAAACACTTATCACATCGATTTACGTAATCAGTAACATCTTTCTCTAATCCCGGCCAAAAAAATCTTTTCTTTATATTGTTTATCATACGCCTTATACCGGCGTGCCCGCTAGTTGGCAACAAATGATAATCGTTTAGTATTATGCGTTTTGTCTCATGATCGTCGACTTTATGGACACCGTTTAAAATTAATAATCGCGGTCCGGACCTATTTGGTGTCTCATTTAAAATACGAGTTAACTCTTTTATCAATATATTATTGTCATTATTTTGTATAATATACAGACGATCTATCTTTCGCTCATTACATAAGCAATCCAACTCTCTCACAAAAGCATCTCGTGCATAATATGATCGAAAAGAAGGATTTACATAAATAGTTGACTTTGGCGAGACAAAACAGAATAATTTAGTATTAGAATAGAGCTTTTCTTTCACCCTGTCTATCTTTTTCCATTCATTTTCGTCAACAAACAATAATTCAGTGCAATCCTTTGGTCGCTTAAGGGCTCCCACGACTTTTGGGTGATCAGTCCAATCGTTGGTGGTTACCTTATCGATCGCAGGGTTGTCACACTTATCTTGTGCTAACTTTTCATCCATCCGCTTTCTTTGCGCTCTCGTTAGTACAAATATGATTTTTTCATTCATTTCTTTCAAATCCTCACTCGAAATTTGGATACGTGACAAAGCATCAGCAGCTGCATTGTCCGCTCCCTTTACATACTCAATAACAAACTTATACTCTTCAAGCAATAATCTAAACTTCATAAGTCTACTTGATGGATTTGTCATGTTAAATAAATATACGAGAGGCTTATGGTCTGTTTCAATAATAAATTCTCGTCCATATAAATAAGGTCGAAAATACTTTACAGCCCATACTATCGACAATAATTCCTTTTCGATAGTAGGATAATTTTTCTCGGCTTTGTTTAATGTGCGACTAGCATATGCAACCGGGCGTCTATCTTGATTACATAGTACTGAGCCTATAGCAAAACCAGAAGCGTCAGTTTTTAAAATAAATTTATGATTTTGGTCAAAATTTGGATACTGAAGTATAGAAGGAGTTGTTAAAGCGTTTTTGAGCATACAAAAGGATTTTTTACAATTGTCATCCCAATGAAATTTTACATTTTTATGACATAAATTGTTTAAGGGTAAAGCGATTTTAGAGAAATTTGGAATAAATCTTCGATAGTAATTTGCAAACGCTACTAGTCTTTTTACATCGTTGGTATTTTGAGGAGTTGGGTAATTTTGTAATACAAATACCTTTTTCGGGTCAGGTTTAATACCTTCGCAAGAAACAACGTGGCCTAGATAAAGTAGTTCTTTCTTTAGGAAAATACATTTATTGGGGTTTAACTTTAAATTTACTTTTCTTAAGCGAGATAATATTTCTATTAAATTTTTATTATGACTATCCAAATTTCGTCCAAAACAAATGAGGTCATCTAAATAAGTAAGCGCTTTTTCGTAATTTAAGCCAGCCATAGCTACTGTAATAGCACGAGAAAAGGAACTTGGACTTGTTTTTAAACCCATTGGCATTCTGGTCATCTGATATTGACCAGAGGGTGTAGTGAAAGCCGTATACTTTCTACTAGATGGATTAAGGCTTAATTGATAAAAAGCTTGATTGAGATCAAGATGGGTAAAATACATAGCTCCTGATAAAGAATCTAATATGTCTGTTATATTAGGTAACGGAAATTTGTCATCTACTATACGGTCATTCAATTTTCGAAAATCGATAACTAGGCGCCAGCTCTTGCCCTCGTCATTTTCTGATTTTTTGGGAACAAGAAGAACAGGACTTGACCACTCACTACAGGCAGGTTCAATAATTCCGTCTTTTAACATACTTTTAACTTGTTTTTCTATTTCATTTCTTTGAGAATAAGGTAATCGATACTGTTTTACATAAACTGGGTCACTATTTGGTTTTAATTGTATATTATGTTTGTATAGATTACAAGTTGTTAATTGATCTCCCGGCAATAAAAATACGTCGGAAAATTTAGCGCAAATGTTTATAATAGAGGTCTTTTCCTCTTTATTTAAATGTTCTAAATTTAAAGAACTTAACAACTTATGAACGCGTTCAGGATTAATAAGACTTTTATCAAAATTACAAATTGAATAATTAAATAAACTATCTGTTTCGGGCCTAAAATAACTGAGATTGACCTGATCCTCTCGTGTATTTAATATTTGTATTGGTATTTTTCCGTTATTTATTTCGACAATTCCACCAGACAGAAAAACTCCCTCACATAACTCTCTCAGAAAGACGACACAATCTTCTTTTATATTCGAGTTGATATAAAATATACTTTCGCATCTCGGAGGTATACTCAAATAACTATTACTTCCTAAAATACCCATATGCAATGGTAAAGTAATCGAATCATTCGTATTACGCAGTGTAATATTATTAAATTCAAAGTTTATGCTACAATTAAACTTACGTAAAAAATCTATACCAAGAATCCCAGCGGTTTCAGATGGCAACTCCTTTATAACATGAAACTTATGATTAAATTCCAATCCGTTAACAGACAATGCTAAATAAACATATCCCACGGTTCGTAATTTACCTCCGATTCCGTTAATGGTAATCGGCTCCTTTTGTAACGATGCATTCAGATTACTTAGCGTGTCATATTTAATTGCACATACTGATGCACCGGTATCTACAAGCCATTTATATTTAATACTATCTATTTTTAATTCAACGGAATTACTATATTCGCAACCTAATATACTATTAGCCTCGAAAAAATTCCAAGTTATTTTCATTATTATGGTAATTAGAGTTATTTTGACTATTTTGAGAAGTTTGCGATATGTTTTCTGTTGGAGTCATAAAATTAATTCGCTGCTTATTGTGACCACGAAAAGATCCGCGACTTTGGTACTTACCGTAATTACCTCTATGGAAATAATTCCCACGATGTTGTTGCTTTCCACGCGAAAACTAATGAGGTATCATCTTCCCCCCGTTCACGTTTCTTGTATAGGTAGGCAAAGGGTATGACGATACATTTTTGTATGTATACCTACCGCGTATAATTCGGTTCGAAATAAATCGATGATTCGGTGTACTCATTGGGTGGCATACAGGACGACTCCTCATCTTTTGCTGCTCTAATCGTGTCTTTTAATGTGCTATAATTACGTGCCGACAAAATAGTACTGAGTTGACGATTTCGCAAGCCGTTTGTGAAGCTTTTAATAGCAATTTTTTCGTTTATGGGATGTAAAATGCTATGCGCATTTTTGTCACCATCGGCTTGAGAAATTGTCAAATCCACGAATAATTTTTCGATTTTACTACCATAATTATCAATAGAACTGCTATTTTGTCTTATTTGCATCAATTCGTTATGAATGGAAGTGCTAGATTTTTTAGTTAAAAGATGATTTCTCATATCTTTTATAAGCGTCTCGCATGACTCATATGTGTCAGATAAGCGTAATTTAGCGCTTTCATTCAAACGAGTTTTTAAAACAAATTTAATTAACATAGACTTACCTTCTTCTTTAAGCGAAGAGCTATATAACTCTATCGAGTCCATCAAGTTTTTGGTGATCGATTCCTCCCCCGTCATCACTGGTAGGAGCGACACCGCTGTTTTAAAGTCGAAATTTTCCATGATTATTTCGCTTTGAATACTCGGACCCTCGGACGTTGATTGGGAACTATAATCCTTATTACAAAAAATCTCTATTTCTAAAAATAAATCTTTAATTAAATCGCAATATGATTGTATTTCACTTAATGCCTTAGTCTTAATATGCTTACTTTCTATCTCATTACTTAAAATTATTAAACATTTATCAAATTCCTTTCGTATTTCTAAGGATTCTTTAAGTTTCTCTTGTAAAATACTTTTAGTTCGCCTAGCATAACTCAATTTAACCAAATTGGTTTTTATATTTTTTAATTTTTCATATATTTTACTTAATTCACTAGACATTAAAATGTAGTTTAAAAAATACAAATGTAAAATAAAAAATAAAATAAAAAAATGTTACATTATTCACATAGTCACATATTCACATATTTGGTGTCTCCTGGCGCTTTTCGTGGCGGCACTCGTAGCATACCCGAGGTACACGAGGTCCGGAGTCCGGTGAGCGCATGAAAGACCGACGCAAATTATGCATCATCATTTCATTTCTCATCCATGTTGTGTGGCATTTCTTGTATATTTTGTATACTCCATAAATAAGGGCCAAGCCCAAAATGGTGCAGATGATAATCAACACGACGGATATCCCAGTCAGATGACTTTTTAATTCATCTACCTGGGCGGAGTTCGAGCCTCCTGAGGCGCTTTGTGTAATGAACACTTCGTCTTTTCGTAAATCGGAACGACACATGTTACTTTAAATATAAGTTCAATTGTTTTTTAAATTTTAATTTTCACACATTTTAAACGCTGCCACGACCAATCCCAAGCAGACCGCCGATAAACTGGCAGGGTCGCCATGTAATGTTGGGATATGGGGAGTAAATTAATAGCACGTCTGTCACTCTCGCATGTTGGTTTAATTCTGCCTTTTCGAATACATAGTCGCATACATATACACTACACCTGGTTGGAGTACATTTTATAAAACAACACAATTTTATAAAACCGTAACCAAAAAGTAATCCACTCGGAAGAAATTTTCACGAGGAACTAATTAATATTTTTTTTTTATTAAAAGGGCGGCATAGGCTCGAAAAAAATATCGATAAATGAAATTATCGATATTTAAATAATCATAACAATAAATAAATATTTAGTATTCATATTATTTCGATACTTATTTTGATATATCAAACATTAATATTATTTTTGATTGTAAAACACCATTTTCAACAGAAGTAGATTAACGATTTATCCTAATAATAAAACATAGTTAATTTACCTGAAGAAGTTCCAAATTATAATATTGATTAATAATATTTATTATTAATAAAAGTTATTTTAAATGAAATTATTTTAATGTGAAAAGCATAACTATTTATAGCAATATTGAAAATATCGAAAGAATATTTATCGATATACCTAATTTTTAAACTTGCAAATCTCTATTCGAAAAACTAACAAAAGACGCGTCGCGCCACGCCGGCGCCGCGGCGCCTGCGATGAATGGCCGCGCGTGCGCCGGCGCCTTAACCGTTTAATAACGCGTACTTTTTGCATATAAAAATTTATAGGTAATATTCAATATGACAAAACTAAGCAAATAATAAACTAAGTAAATAAATAAAACTAACATAGCATATTGAATTTTATGAACTATTACTGAAATTACTCATATTACAACAATTTAAAAGAATATCCTTAAGTTATTTACAAAATAAAAAATAAAAATGTTCTAAAACAATATGCATCATAGTATTGAGGAATAACAAGAATAAAACATAAAAACAAATAAAAGTAAATAGTATGTATCATATTATTCGGGAACACTTTTTAGCAGATTTTTTAAAAGTAGTGTTTAAAGTAAATTTTAAGTCGGTATTTAAAGGGTTAAGGTAAGCTGGTTATTTATGGGTCAGATGTTTGAAACGTTTTTTCAAATAATGTCGATTTAAAACTTATTTAGCCTATGCACTGTAACTGACCTCTGCTTGATATTTTTTAAGTTATACTATTTTTAATAATAAGCTTATACTTATATGTATACATGCCTTTAAGGGAGGACACAGTATTTAGAACACGCTGTATATATATATATATATATATATATATATATATATATAATTTTTTTTTACAGGAACATAAGCTTGGTGCGCGTTTTATTTTCAAAGGCAATGCGTTCCATAATAGTATAGCCTGTTCAGTAAATGATTTTTTGAAGTAATTGGTGCTGTGCGCAGGTATACTGAGAGTTAAATTCTCTGAAGATCTGAGAAACTTGCTACAAGATCCCAAAAATTTAAATTTTTGCTGTAAGTACCCTGGTGAATTTGGCTTAAACAACACACAGTACAGAAGAGAAAGAGTATGTAAATTCCGGCGAAGGCGAATTGGTAACCACTTGAGTTGATGTCGAAATTGAGATACGTGGTCATACTTGCGCAAGCCAAATATGAACCGAATAGCGAGGTTTTGAAGTCTCTCAAGCTTATTAATGTGGTCTTCAGTAAGGTTGACGTAACTTGCATCAGCGTAATCAAGAAGGGGGAGAAGTAGGGATTGTGCCAGCATAATTTTGGTAGGAATAGGAAGAAAGTACCGCAGCCGTCGTAACGAGCTCAATGCTATAAAAGTTTTTCTGCTGACCTTTTGCAACTGGTAAGACCAGGGCAAAGTTCGATCCAAATGCACTCCCAAATTCTTAACATTATGGCTATAAGGTATTCTGACACCGTTAAATATAATGGAAGGCAAGTCAGACCAGCTAACTCTCGGGATCAAGCTCGCTGAGCCAATGATGATAGTCTGGCATTTATTTGGATTGATGTTTATGCCATAGGAATTGCTACAGTGTAAAATAGATGACAGGTCTTCGTTAATACGAGTAATTGCAGCTGGTAGATCTTCGAGAGTTGACTGTGTGTAAATTTGGACATCATCTGCATACATGTGATAGAGAGAAGATATATTTTGAGTGATCGTATCAATGAAGATAGAAAATAATAATGGTGACAACACGCCTCTTTGTGTGTCCTTGCATAGACATTGCGCCAAGTTGAAAAATTATCATCAACTTTTATCCGATACCGGCGTTCATGCAGGTAATTGCGAAACCAATCAATTACTGGTAGAGATATGTTAATAGAACGTAGCAACTCCAGTAGTACATATGTCAAAGTCAACGTTGTTAAGCATTGCTAAAATCTAGCAGGGTCAATACTGTGAGTTGCTTACTGTCCACACCTAAACGAATATCATCGGTAATCTTTACTAATGCAGT
Source organism: Hypolimnas misippus (assembly GCA_037950945.1). Classification (NCBI taxonomy): domain Eukaryota; kingdom Metazoa; phylum Arthropoda; class Insecta; order Lepidoptera; family Nymphalidae; genus Hypolimnas; species Hypolimnas misippus. The sequence continues at coordinate 2,482,056 of JBBEEQ010000007.1, forward strand.
AGTTGTACTATGACCATTGCGGAATCCGGATTGGAAAGGATCAAGGAGATTATTTTCATTAAGGAAACTGCTAACTTGTTGGTAAATCAATTTTTCTAAGACTTTGGATAGGAGTGGTGGGATAGAAATGGGGCGGTAATCAGAATATGATGAAGGATTTTATTTCTTAGGAAAAGGAATAAGTTTAGCATCTTTCCAAGATGTGGGATAATCACCTGAGGAAATAGAATAATTAAGGATATGGGTAATGATAGGATTAATAATGTCGAGAATAAGAATTAGCATATTACGACTAATACAGTCGCTACCACTGGCATTCGAGGTTACAGAAAGTATAATTTTTTTAACATCACATTCAGTAAATTGATTAAAAGTAAACGGAGGAAAATTAGAAGTTCGAAAAGACGAAATGGAATTTAAAGTACTAGCTTTTTCAACACTGTCCAAATCGTCGCCTGAAGATGAGAAATGAGCGTTTAACCTCTCGATAGCGACGTTATTTAAGGATAATTTTTTGACGTTTTTCCAACTCCCAGTGTTTCAAGAAATTTCCATGTTTGGGCTGTGTCGCCGTTTTCGACAGATTTATGAATATGACGTCGTTATGCATCTCTACACAATGTATTACAGCGATTCCTAATCTTCTTATACTTATCATAATTACTTTATGACTTGTCAGATTTATATAATTATTTGGCATAGCAGTTTTTAGAGATCAGTTTTTTTAAAGTGTCAGTTAATCATGGTGCAGGTTCATTTTTATAGCTTTAATTGATGCATGGATGTCATATAACTGTGTTATAAAAGTGTTAAAAACTTTGACTTGAAAAACACCGAGCAAGACTTTGGTATGGGATAATGTGACTTCTAAAAGTAAATGCTCAGCCACATCGGGAGGAGGAGGCTCAGTCGACGAACTTAAAATCGTAAAAGGAATGTAAGACCGGAGATAAATCGCGACTCCGCCACCTCCCCTACCGGTGGGGTCATTACGGATGAGATGAAACCCAGGCAATGAGTAAGACGTAGAAGGCAAACAAGGTTTAAGCCAAGATTCTGAAATTAAAATAGCATGTACATATATTTCTTGATTCAAACGGTGCAAGCATGTCTGGGTAATGAGCCGGAATCCTTTGGGCGTTAATATGAACAACATTAAAAATTTTTTCAAGGGAAGAGAAATAAGAATTAAGTATATCATTAAGTAAAATGAAATTTGTACTGTGGTACTCGCATTGCTACTAGAATCGTCATCAGGTGAGAAGGACAAAAACTGGTCACTCTGTATACATATATCTGACATAGATAAATAAAATAATAAAAATAATTATATTACTATATTAAATACATATGTATATAATAAACAATATATAATATACTAGTATATAAATTATAATAATATTTGCAAAATTTCTTAAATTAATAAATAGTTTTTTTTGTTAACTGTGTTTCACAACCCACCAGCTTTGAAAAACAAATATAAAACTTTTTTTTGTTTATAAACAGTATTATAAAATTCCACACGCAAAAAAAATATTATAACTAAGTAAACAATTTTATAACATAACAACAAAGAAATATCTGCAGCACTACCCCATAGCATCAATCTATATGTCGCAACCGGGTGAATTATTTCGGTCAACGCCATCTAGTGGTATACGGTCGAGACTACATTATCGAATTGTTCCGGAACGCCAGCGCCACGTAGCGGCACTCGATGGAGTTTGTGTAAGCGTGCGCCAGAGGGGAACGTCGGACATCACTACTCTCCGAGCGTTCGGCGCGTGCGGTCACAGAACCATCGCGCATTCCGGTCACATACTTGAACTCTATTACTAAGACGTGATTATATCGTGGTTGATTGTACAAGTGTGTTTTCTTGATCCTACGTCACCAACCTATAGACGCCCACATAAGAAAACTATGAACAATAACTGTGATAATGGCCCTCCGCCGTCATCAGAAGTGGGATCAGCGTTGGATCAAAACAGTGAAACGAATATGGGGCGTGCAATGTTCGAGCAACAAAACCAGAACATGCGAGCATTGATTGAGGCCCTGCAATCTTCTAAGCCGGCCTACCATGAAGAACTACCTGCATTTGATCCTGAGAAAAAGGATGCTGATGCAAGATCCTGGTGCGCGACGGCTGACTTGTGTTTCGCCGAAAATCCTCCAAGCGGCGGTCGACTTGTTTTGGCGGTCAGTAAGGCGCTAAAAGGTGAAGCATCAACTTGGTTATCTCAAATAGCCTACGAGGGTATCACGTGGATTGAATTCACAGCTCTCTTCGCGACACGATTTATTTCGACCGAAACATTGGCGGGTACCCTCATTAAGACGAGTGCCGAGAAACCAAGTGAAAAAGAAACACTACCCGCATTTGCAAGTCGATTAATTTCGTCGTTGACCAACCGATGGAAAGACGTAAACAAAGAAGAAATCGCCGTAGCAACAGTACTCGCTCACTTGTCACAGTTCGAGCCACGACTTCAGCGCATGGCATTTACTTTGCATCAAGGGAAAAATTACAACAAGAACTGAGTGCTTTTTCACATCTCAAGCGCAAAATAAACACCACCAGTGAGCTGTCAAATACAACTGACGTGAAGCGAGCGAGGATGACCCCAGTTCAGTGTTATAACTGTGGCAAAAGTGGCCATAAGCGAGTTGAATGCAGAAGTAAATCGATTGACACGAGAGGACGGCCTACACCTACATCATCGTCGAGTCAAGCATCGCAGCAGCCGGCAGCCAAGCCCTTGGTTTGCTTTAAATGTGGCAAGCCGGGTCACATCGCCGCGCGGTGCTGCAGCAGCAGCCACGGCGGCAGCGGGCCCGCCATCGGCGGCGCACATGGCGGCGAGCGACGCGTTGACGTATGCACGGTGCAGCCACCGTCCGGGACATTGATACACAAAGGTGAATTAATTCAGTTTACTTATGATTCTGGTGCTGAATGCTCGTTAGTTAAAGAAAGTTTTTCATCAAAATTTGGTGGCAAGCGTCAGAATAATGTTGTTGCTATGACTGGTATTGGTAAAACACAAGCATTCATACAGAACAGATTTTATGTTCTGTAACGATTAACGGTCACCCTCTAAAAATCTTATTACATGTTTTGCCTGATAGCTATTTGCAAAGTAACGTTATGTTAGGCCGTGAGATTTTAAATCGTGGTTTCGCAGTAAATATGACAGCTACCGAGCTTTCGTTCACTAAGATTTGTTGTGTAAATTCGATCAATCAAAATAGTGATAATACATTATGATTAGATTTAATTACGACGGGTGTGTCTGGTGAAAACAAATCTAAACTATTGGACGTGCTTAATCAGTTTTTTGAGTATTTTATTACCGGCTTACCTACAACGGGTGTAAACACAGGCGAGCTTAAGATTAAATTAATTGATTCGAATCGAACGGTGTAGCGGCGACCGTATAGAATGTCAACCGAGGAACGTAGTATTGTACGCGAACGTGTAAAAGAGTTATTAGAAGCTAATATTATTTGGTCTAGTTGTTCTCCATTTGCGAGTCCAGCACTGTTAGTGAAGAAACATGACGGCTCCGATCGTATGTGTATAGATTACCGCGAGCTTAATAGTAACACCGTGTCCGATCGCTACCCGCTCCCTCTTATTTCTGACCAAATCGCGCGACTTCACGGTGCTAATTATTTTTCTAAAGTAGATTGCGCTAGTTGTTTTCATTTAATTCCGGTTAGTGAAGATTCCACAGAAATGACTGCTTTTATAACAAATTACGGACAATACGAGTTTCTAACCATGCCTTTTGGCTTAAAGAATGCTATCTCAGTATTTCAACGGGCTATTATGAATTCTCTAGGTGATTAAGCTCATGATTACATGATCGTTTATGTTGATGACATTTTGATAGTATCTCCCGACGTAGAATTAGGTTTACAGAGACTTTACACTGTATTGGACATTTTGACTAAAGCTGGTTTCTCTTTGAACCTTAAGAAGTGCTCCTTCCTTAAGACGAAGTTAGAGTTCTTGGGATTCGAAATAGAGTCCGGTCAGATTAAACCTAATCGTAGAAAGGTAGAGGCCTTAACTGCTTTACCGCCCCCTGAAACGTTGACTCAACTACGACAGTTTATAGGTTTAGCGTCTTATTTTCGACAGTTTATTAAAGATTTCTCTAAAATAATGGCTCCCTTGCACCGATTAACTTCATTGAAAGGCGAATTAAATTGGAAAGCTGAACATGAAAGCATTCGTCAAAAAGTAATTTCTGTCCTAACGAGTGACCCTATATTGTCGATATATGACCCAGAGCTTCCCGTAGAGCTGCATACAGACGCGATTAGTTTAGGCTATGGAGCAATCTTATTTCAAGTCAAAGATAATAAACGTAGTGTAGTAGCTTATTTCAGTAAAAGAACATCTCCAGCAGAAAGCCAGTATCACTCGTACGATCTTGAAACTCTCGCTGTTGTAAATTCTATCAAGCATTTTAGGCAATATCTTCATGGCAAAAAGTTTACCGTCTTTACTGATTGTAATTCGTTAAAATCTTCTCAAACGAAAAAGGAGCTCACTCCTCAGGCGCATAGATAGTGGTCCTTTCTACAGTCATTTGATTTTGATGTCGTATATAGAGAGGGAAAACGTATGTCGCATGTAGTAGACTTTTTCTCGCGAAACCCTTTGTCACTTGATTCGAAAGTAGTAGATCGTGTTAGTTCAAAACGCGTTGACGTAACAGAGCTTTCCCCTAACTGGCTCCAAGTGAAACAACAGCGTGACACTGAGATTACAAAAATAATAACCGACTTAGAAGAAAATCGTTTAGATGAACAGTTAGCGAAAACTTATGTGGTACGATCAGGAATCTTACACCGAAAAATACAATGCAACGGTAGAACTAGGACATTACCTTATTTACCTCGTGCTTTCAGATGGTCCGTAGTTAATAATTTTCACGACGTTATTGTTCATCTTGGTGCCGAAAAGACTACTGAAAAACTATTTCATTATTATTGGTTTTCGGGAATGTCTCAGTATGTTAGAAAATTCATTGATAATTGTGTTACATGTAAAGTAGCGAAATCGCATTCTGGTAAAGTTCAAGCCGAATTGCGTTCAATACTTAAAGTAACAACTCCGTGGCATACGGTTCATATAGACGCGACGGGTAAACTTAGCGGCAAAAACGATAAAAAGGAATACATTTTCGTGTTAATAGATGCGTTTACGAAGTACGTGGTGCTCTTTTATTCGACAAACATTGACTCTAAAAGTAGCATTCACGCCGTAACTAAAAGTACAGCCCTATTTGGTGCTCCAAGTCGCCTTATAGCCGATCAAGGACGTTATATATTTTAAACTTTCGCGATTTATACTATTCATATTTAATATAACGGGTCTTATCGCGATAACTAATAGTAGTAATACCTTTTTATTGCCCGACGTTTCGACGAAGTTACATTCGCCGTGGTCACGAGCTGACTGGTGTACCGCGCGCCCTCCGGCGACGAGTGCGCGAGTTTTCTTCGCCTACCCTCATGACCCAAAGGTTCTCTCGACGGACAAAAATTATTATTGCCGCTTAGTACGGGAAGCAATTGAAATTAAAAAACATAAAACCTTCAATCGCGATGACGGATTTAAATTGTCGGCCGCTTGGAACCCGGTGATAAATAAATTTAACAAAAGTGAAGTACCTCGAACAATGTTCGCGCGAACCGATTGTGTTAGTGTGGTGTGCTCCCAGCATTATAATAACGGTAAAGACAATATTAATATTGTGAGGGTAGGCGAAGAAAACTCGCGCACTCGTCGCCGGAGGGCGCGCGGTACACCAGTCAGCTCGTGACCACGGCGAATGTAACTTCGTCGAAACGTCGGGCAATAAAAAGGTATTACTACTATTAGTTATCGCGATAAGACCCGTTATGTTAAATATGGATCAAGGACGTTGTTTTGCGAGTACAGAATTTCGTGATTTTTGTGTTAGTAAAAATATTGACCTGCATCTGATAGCGACCGGTTAATTTCGTGCCAACGGGCAAGTAGAGAGAGTTATGAGTGTTCTTAAATCAATGTTAACTGCGGTAGAAACAAGCGGTGATAAATCGTGGCAGGATACTATAGGCGAGGTTCAACTAGCAATACAGTCGTCGCTTGACCGGCCGATGGTGCAGTTGCATGCGTAAACGTTATTATGCCTTAATTACTCGTTTTCTCGCACTGTTAGTAATGGCAGAGCGGAGAGTGATAATTAATGAGTTTTTGACGTTTGTGCAAAACAAGATTGATATTCTAGATGAGTTAAGTATAGTGCAAATTTGTGCGTCTAACTTTTCGGATAGTGAAATAGAAGCAGGGAAAGCGGAGTTGTATAATACGCTAGAAGATGGCAGTCACTGTGTGAGACGAAAAGGGGAGGACAAAAATAAGAAAAATATTAAGGACGTTATTAAGATATTAAAAGAAATGGACCCTGAACTTCAACCCATATTTGTGGCCCAAGACCTTAATCGTTTACCAGTTGTGTCTTTCGACCATATTGACGTAACGCGGTTATTAAAAGACTTGACGTATCTCAAAAATGAGATTAGTATTATGAGGTCTGATAGTATTTCTAAGTCAGAAATATCTAAAATCGAAGAAAGCCTACAGGCAGAGATATTGCAGTTACGGTCGTGTATTTTTAATAACAATACGTCGACAGAACGAACTCCGAAAAATAATAATAAAATTTACTCAAAACGTCAAAATAACAATAAAAACTCAAATGCATTTCTATCGCAGAAAAAATCATCGCCGAGTTCAATTGTAAGCACCGAGCCGTAAGTCATACAGCTGGCGATGTCTGATAACAAAGAACCGGTTTACGTGCCATCGTATCGCGATATTATGATGTCATCGCAGGTGCATACAAATGACGACTCTAAACGTATGGATAATAGTGATGGATTTAAATTAGTTATGAGCAAAAAACGTAAGAAAATAATAAATATGCGTGGCACTCTTACGAATGACAGTTGTATTAAAGTTGAAGATACATTATGCTCAATATATACCTCGAGAACGAAGAAGACAGTAACTGAATGTGATATTGAGAAGCATATTCAAGAAATGGGTGAGGAGTGTCGTAGTGTGCAATTACTGAAACAGAATTATAAAACATCTTTTAATTCGTTTAAGGTTGTTATCAAAGCTGACAAGATAAGCAGATTTTTAGACTGTAATTTTTGGCCAGCAGGATTAGTATTTCGCCGTTTTCGCGAAAGTCCGTCTACAAATACCGCAAATAAATAATAAATATGGCTAGTACAAAAAATAATATTTATATGGCCTCTTTTAATTGTAGATCGGTTAAGAGATCAGTGGAATAGGTACGACAGTTATGTAAGAAGGTAGACATTATAGCACTCCAGGAGACATGGTTATTACCACACGATCTCAATTTTGTGAATGAAATTGACGATAATTTTGGCTCTTTCGCGAAATCATCCGTGGATACTGTGGCGTAGCCTATCTTTCTTTTATAATTTTTATTTCTATTTTTACTATTGTTAAATTATATGTGTGTGATTCGTGTTATTTGATTTAAGTGTGTATTTTATGTTTTAATTAATTTTTGTTAATTTTATTACTTTAACGGACAGAATAAATCCGACCAGTTTTATATATACGTAAGCGCGCGAGCGACGCTGTTAGACTCCGCCCCATTGCGGGGCGACTTCCACCCGCGGGCCCTGCGGCCAGTCAACCGTCGCAGGCGCTTCACAACTAAGATTATAATAATTCATTTTTTGGTACGCTCAAACTTCCGGGTCGAACTGCACGTCGCTCGTACTTACGCTAGCCTAAACTTCTTTACTTATTCATTGAAATAAAATATATTTTTTAAATAAAAGAAACCTAAACTGGTGACCCCGTAGAGCACGAAGCTTATTCTCTTCTGCTTGAATCCTAAAAGTGTCCTACACGATGACGACAGACGGAAAAAAAGATGGCGCCGAACAAATAGTGGAGTCATGCCGAGTTGGCGTACGTGTGCCGCCATTTTATCCTGAAAAGCCGGCGCTCTGGTTCGCGCAATTAGAAGGTCAATTCGTCCTCGCCAACATCACCAGCGACACGACGAAGTTCTACTACGCCATTGCACAGCTCGAACCTCAATACGCAGCCGAAGTGGAGGACATTATTACCACACCTCCTAACACCGGAAGATATGATAAGTTGAAGGCGGAACTCATAAAGAGGTATCCCGAGAAAAGAAGGTGCAGCAGCTCCTTTTGCACGAGGAGCTCGGGGACCGAAAGCCCTCACACTTCGTACGCCACCTACAAAATCTAGCGGGACCCGGCGTTCCAGAGGAGTTCATAAGGACGATTTGGACCAGTCGACTGCCGCAGAGCACGCAGTCGATCATCGCGTCGCAACCTCGAGCATCGCTAGAAGAACTGGCCGACCTAGCAGACCGGATTCATGACGTGGTCACGCCCAACTTACAAGTGGCCTCCGCATCAAGCTCAGCTGCACCTGAAAGCAGTGTTGACGCCATGACTCGTCAAATCTCTGAACTTACCAGGCAAGTGGCGGAGCTGACGACGAGGGTGAGCAGGATGTCGCGACCCAGGCAGCGCGACCGTTCCAGGAGTCGTAGGCGGCAGTACTCCAGTTCCTCGAAGACTCAGTGCTGGTACCACAATAAATTCGGCGAGAAGGCGAAAAGGTGCATAAAACCGTGCGAATTCTCGGTAAACTCAACGGGCGGTCGTTAACGGCGACTGCCGATTGCCCGAGTATCGGTCGCCTATTCGTTACAGATGCGAAAACAAAAACGCAGTTCTTAGTGGACACTGGAAGTGACCTCTGTGTTTTTCCGCGGAGTGGTATTAGAGACTCTAAGACTAAGACAAATTATGATTTATGTGCCGCTAATGGTAGCAAAATAAATACATACGGGTACGTAAATTTAGTTTTAAATATAGGCCTACGCCGCGACTTTCCCTGGCGATTTATTGTAGCCGATGTCACAAGGGCGATAATAGGCGTTGATTTTTTATCTTATTATAATTTAATTGTGGATTGCAGGAATCAACGTCTTATCGATAGCAACACAACGCTATATACCGTGGCTTTGCCTGCGTGTCCGGCTGACATTTCATCGGTAAAGGTAATCACTGGTGAGTCGGTTTATCATCACATACTACGGGAATATCCCGACATCACTCGTCCATCCGGTACTTTACATGCACCCAAACACAATACAGTACACCATATACGCACTACACCCGGGCCACCCATATCATGCACACCACGTAGGCTGGCCCCTGACAAATTGAAGGTAGCTAAGGAGGAGTTTGCCACTATGCTTCAGATGGGCATAGCCAGACCCTCTGAGTCCCCGTGGTCGTCACCACTTCACTTGGCGCCAAAGAAAGACAACAGCTGGCGCCCTTGTGGCGACTACAGGCAACTCAACGCCCGTACGATACCGGACAGGTACCCGATCCGCCATATACATGACTTTGCGCATGCAATTGCCGGTTGCAAGGTTTACAGCACTATCGACCTCGTAAAGGCGTACCACCAGATACCTGTTGCCGCAGAAGACGTACCAAAAACTGCTATTACCACACCTTTCGGCATGTACGAGTTCCCATTCATGACGTTTGGACTCCGTAATGCCGGACAAACATTCCAACGTTTTGTGGATGAGATGCTACGAAGATTGGACTTCTGTTACGCCTACCTGGACGATTTCCTAGTTTTCTCTGAAGATGAAGAAACCCATAAAGGTCACTTGAGGCAACTTTTCGCTAGGCTTCAAGAATATGGCATGGTAATCAACACTTCCAAATGTATCTTTGGAATACCAGAGGTGTCGTTTCTAGGATATCACATATCCACTAGCGGTACCAAGCCTTTACCTGCCAAAGTCCAGGCAATTCAAAACTTCCCAGTCCCAAAGAATGTCAAAGAACTGAGAAGATTCCTGGGCATGCTGAACTTTTACAGAAGGTTTATACCGAACGCAGCTCAACACCAATCTCCGTTGAATGCACTTCTTGAAGGTTCTGTAAAAGGATCCCACCCCATAACCTTCACAGCGGTAGAACAGGAAGCTTTTAACGCCTGTAAGCAAAGTTTATGTGACGCAACACTATTGGCTCACCCAGACAGCCAGGCTAAATTAGCCATAGTAACGGACGCATCTGATGTGGCCATTGGAGCCGCTTTACAGCAGTTGACGAATGATGGTTGGCAACCACTCGCGTTTTACTCACATAAACTCAGTCCTGCTCAGCAAAAATATTCTCCGTATGATAGAGAGCTGCTAGCAATATATGAAGCGATCAAATATTTCAGGCATATGGTTGAAGCAAAAGATTTTGTGGTATATACAGACCATAAACCTTTGTGCTTCGCATTCAGTTCGCGTAAAAAAAAATGCTCACCAAGACAGTTCAGACACTTAGATTTTATATCGCAGTTTACAACGGATATAAGACACATATCAGGAAGGAACAACGTTGTTGCAGACACTCTCTCGCGGATTGAGGAAGTAGCTAAACCGGTCGACTCTGAGCAGCTAGCACAATCTCAATCCACGGACGCCGAGCTGCAGAAGCTCCTTAACAGCGACACCTCTTTATCCTTGAAAAAGATCAAACTGCCAGGAACACACTCTGAACTGTATTGCGATGAGAGTAGCAATAGCATACGCCCATACGTTCCGCAACAATTTCGCCGGAGAGTTTTTGAAAGTTTGCACTGTCTTAGCCATCCAGGTGCAAAATCAACAACCAGGATAGTCTCAGAGAGGTATGTTTGGCCAGGTATTAGAAAGGATTGCAGAGAGTGGACACGAGCCTGTCCAGCATGCCAACGGTCAAAAATCTCTCGCCATTGCTCGCCATCTGTTGGAACTTTCAAATTACCACCATCACGGTTTGCTCATATCCATATCGATCTCGTTGGTCCATTGCCCTATTCACACGGTTATAGATATTGCCTCACCGCCGTCGACCGTTTCACCCGTTGGCCTGAGGCAATACCCTTACGCGACATAACCGCTGATTCCGTGGCCAACGCCTTACTATTCGGATGGATATCACGCTTCGGTTGTCCCATCGACATAGACACCGATCGTGGCGCACAATTTGAATCTGCATTATTTAAGCGTTTGTCAGACCTCATCGGCTTTAAGCACAAAAGAACGACCGCGTATCACCCAGCATGCAACGGGATGGTGGAAAGATTTCATAGGCAGTTTAAAGCCGCAAATACTTGCCACAAAAACGAAAGCTGGGTCGAGTCTCTTCCGATAGTACTTTTAGGCATCCGAAGCGCTTATAAGGAAGACTTACGCGCCTCCTCAGCTGAGCTCGTTTACGGCGAAACACTTAGGCTGTCTGGGGAAATCCTTCATCCTCAAGCTGACGACTCAACCGACGTTGCAGATTACTTGACACGAATACGGACATTCGCACGGAAGCTCAGACCAATACCAGCGTCGCGTCATGGTAATAAGTCCGTCTTTGTTTTCAAAGATTTGAAAACAGCTTCTCATGTCTATCTCAGAGAGGAGATTAATCGTGGATCCCTTAAGCCGGCCTATACTGGCCCTCATAAGGTACTCAAAAACAACGACAAAGTACTTACCATTCTTTTTCACGGAAAACCTGTCACAGTATCCGCAGATCGTGTCAAACCAGCCTACGTACTTCACGACACACATAACACAAACACACAAACAAACACACAAACAAACACACACTCCTCACAACACAACACGAAACATAAACACTTAACACCACCACCACAGGAACCCACTCAGCCTGATGCCGAAGGTGTTAATGACGGAAGGACACGTTCAGGTCGTAAAGTTCGATTCCCGGACTATTATCGCCCGTAGGACGGTCTCTGGAGGGGGGTGATGTGGCGTAGCCTATCTTTCTTTTATAATTTTTATTTCTATTTTTACTATTGTTAAATTATATGTGTGTGATTCGTGTTATTTGATTTAAGTGTGTATTTTATGTTTTAATTAATTTTTGTTAATTTTATTACTTTAACGGACAGAATAAATCCGACCAGTTTTATATATACGTAAGCGCGCGAGCGACGCTGTTAGACTCCGCCCCATTGCGGGGCGACTTCCACCCGCGGGCCCTGCGGCCGGTCAACCGTCGCAGGCGCTTCACAACTAAGATTATAATAATTCATTTTTTGGTACGCTCAAACTTCCGGGTCGAACTGCACGTCGCTCGTACTTACGCTAGCCTAAACTTCTTTACTTATTCATTGAAATAAAATATATTTTTTAAATAAAAGAAACCTAAAGATACATCGACAGGAGTGTTGCGTGGCCGGCCCTATGGTGGAGTGGCTATACTCTGGAGAAAATCTATTTTTAGTCTAGTGTCTGTAGTGACATGCGGTAGCAATAGACTGGCTGCGATTCGTATTACTCTTGATAACCGTCAATTACTTGTTATAACGGTCTATATGCCGACCGACAAAGAAGACAATTTGATAGATTTTACCACATGTCTCGCTCAAATGAAATCGATTATCGATGACAGTGAAGTGGAGGCGGTTTACGTACTTGGCGATTTTAACGCAGACCCAAGCAACCTCTTTGGGAAGGAGCTAATATTATTTTGTCGCGATCATCAGCTGTCTTGTGTTGACATAGAAGTTTCAGGTATAAACTGTGGTGTGTATACTTATATGAGTGATGTGCACGGTTCAAGATCTTGGCTCGATCATTGTCTTGTGACTAGTGCGGGTCGAAGCAGTGTGTCCTCGGTAAGGGTAGAATATGGTGTGTACTGGTCAGACCACATGCCCCTTATAATTGAGTGTGATATAAATGTTATCTTGTCAAAGAAGTCTGTTTGTAAGGACGTTAGTTGTGATGGGATAAAGTGGGGTAAAAGGGATATATTCCAAATACAAATATATACTGATTATTGTTATAAGGAACTACAATGTTTAAAATTAAGTAGTAAATGTCAAGACTGTGTATTATTTAAGTGTAAGAAGCATTTGTTTTTAATAGATCAATATTACGAACACAACATATGCACAATGCATATTTTGCAAAATGCTGCAATGCATAGTGATGTTTCCAATCATGGTGCACATAAGAAAAATAAGCAAGTAGTGGGCTGGAACTACCACGTAAAAGATCTACATCAAAAATCAAGATTATGTTTTGATTTATTACTTTACTGGCAGGGCGGCCAAAATCGGGTGATATATGCAATAAAATGACTAATAGTAGGAGAGCTTTTAAAAACAAACTAAAATGGTGTTAGAATAATGAAAACGAAATTAAAATGGAAATTTTAGCGAGATGTAAGGCTGAGAAAAATTTCGGCAAATTCTGGGACACTACTAAAAAATTGCAAGGTAAAAATAGTATTCCTTGTAGTGTAGGGGGTGAACAAGAACCACAACAAATAGCTGAATTATTTGCGCAGCATTTTAAAATTGAGCCCGTATTAAAGCAACCTTGTATGGATAATTCAAATAATAGCTTTTTTCGTAAAGAATTTAGGATGTTCACGTCTCATTACGTAAAAGACGATATTGCTAGGGTAGTAGAGCATATGTCTAGAGGTAATTCACCAGGTTTCGATGGACTTAGCTTGGAGTATATAATACATGCTAGTAGTGAGATATATCGTGTCCTAGCTGATTTATATTAGGCATGTATTAACTTTAAATATTTACCCAAAAATTTAATGAAAACAGTGGTAGTTCCAATTCCCAAAAACAAAACTGGGGATCTTTCGAGTCTTAATAATTATAGGCCGATTTCTTTAGGCACAACAGTAGGAAAAATTCTTAAAAGGTTAATACACCCCGAACTATTAAAAAATATGGATATCGATGATGCTCAGTTTGGTTTTCGTCCCGGTCTCTCAACGGACTCTGCAATTTTCAGTTTAAAAAGCACAGTCAACTATTACCAATTACGTAATACGTCTATTTATGCATGTTTTTTAGATCTCAGTAGAGCTTGCGACCTCGAAAATTATGATTTGCTATGGAGAAAACTCTATGAGTCGCGCATAGATCATAGTATAATAAGTCTGTTGAGATATTGGTACGAGAATCAGACTAATTGTGTGAGATGGGGCGACACGCTGTCCAAGGAATATATCTTAGACTGCGGTGTGCGTCAAAGTGGGTTGACGTCTCCGGGCCTTTTTAATCTTTATATGAATGATTTGGTTGTGGAGCTGAGAAGAACTCGAATTGGTTGTCACATTGGTAGCACATGTGTCAACAATATAAGTTCTGCAGACGATATGGTTCTTCTCAGCCCCTCAATCAATGGTCTTAGATCCTTGTTAAAAGTATGCGAACGATATGCCAACATGCATGGTTTAAAATATAATGTTAGTAAAACGGAGATGTTAGTTTTTAAGGCGGGAAGGGGACCGGAAAGAGTTCCAGTTGTATACTTGGATGGTGTATTAGTAAAGAGAGTGACAAATTTTAAATATTTAGGCCATGTTCTTATTTTTTAGGGCGTTTTGTCAGAGTTTTGTCATGTCAACTATGGACTAAATTTACGAAAAAAGCGCGCAGCAACATTAGAGTGCAGTATAATGATGCATACCGTATTTTAATGAAGTATCCTAGATACTGCAGTGCATCGGGTATGTTCCTTTTGGAATTATATTAGGTCCTCAAAAAATGAAATTCTTTGTGTGTTATCTGAATATTACGATAATCCTATTTTAAAATTTTGGTCTGCTGTGCATCGTGATGGAAACGTAAAATAAGTTATTATAGGTATGTGACGCAACTTGACTGTGATAGCAATTTTAATTATAGTTTTTTAATCTTTTTAGTTTTTATAGGATTTATTACTGTATTTTTAAGATGTTAGTAGTAGTATTGTGCTTCTTATATGGGTTTTGTATGCCTGATTTAAATAAATAAATAAATTAATAAATTGTACGGTGAATAGAGTTACAAAAGCTTCTCCACTTGAACTTTTAATCGGGAAAGTTGCAAGACCGTTGTCATTGATGTGTAGCGAAGTAGAGACCGATGTTGATTTGAACGAAATTCGCGATCGCGCGGCTGAGAATATAACAAAGGGTGCGGAATATGATAAGGCTCGATTTGATAAAACAAAGGCTAACATTAAGAATTTTGCAGTAGGTGACTTTGTGTTGTTAGAAAATGAAGAACGAAACCAAACAAAATTAGATCCGAAGTATAAAGGTCCGTTTAAAGTGATTAAGGTTTTGGATGGTGATCGTTACACGTTAAAGGCTTTAAATTCTAAGCGTACGTACAAATATGCACACGATAGGTTAAGAAAGATGCCAGCAGGTCATTTACCAGTCGATGTTGAAGTTGATGATAGTTGTAACGATATTGATGAGTAAGATGGGTGCTAGCGGCCGTATTGCGTTCGACCGTACCTGTAGTTTTTACGTAGTCGTAGCCCGGTAGAAGTCGGTATCTCTTGGGGCAACTCAAGTAGACCGTGGGTGCGCGGTGCGCGTTTAACTCAGGCGGAGGTCGGGGTCTAAGAGAGACCAATATGGTGTGTAGTCACGGGGTGATACACATGGGCACATGCAAGGTTTCGGTCCACGCGGTGGATGCGGCAGGGCAATGTGATTGCCAGTCGGCTAGAGAGCCGTGGCGCTAGAGGTTTTTACTCGTAGAGTTTTGTAAAGTTTAAAGATAATGTGGCAGTATAGTGTTAATGTGGAATAAAATGTCTGTGGTATCTGGCCTGGCGTGGTGATCTTGATTGTAATTAATTGTAATTTTGATTATTTTGAATTCCTATAGTTCGATAATGTTTTAAAGTAGAGTTAAAGTTGAGTTGTTAATTGAAATTAAACTGTAGTGATTGATCTAAGAGGTTCTTTATTTTTCCGATGTGTGTGTAATGTCAGAAGTGGCTGAGCAGAACAAGGTTTTCCCGTGGTATGTTTTGTCGGCAGGTTAACCATCACACGTGGGCGTGTGCAAGCAGGATGGCCGTGTCGCAACCGGGTGAATTATTTCGGTTAACGCCATCTAGTGGTATACGGTCAAGACTACATTATCCAATCGTTCTGGAACAACAGCGCCACGTAGCGGCACTCGATGGAGTTTGTGTAAGCGTGCGCCAGAGGGGAACGTCGGACATCACTACTCTCCGAGCGTTCGGCGCGTGCGGTCACAGAACCAACGCGCATTCCGGTCACATACTTGAACTGTATTACTAAGACGTGAATATATCGTGGTTGATTGTACAAGTGTGTTTTCTTGATCCTACGTCACCCACCGATAGACGCCCACATAAGAAAACTATGAACAATAACTGCGATAATGGCCCTCCGCCGTCATATAAGACATGATACTATGAAAATAACCAAAATATACTAATCGGGCTGTATCAACATCGGTTAGTTGACGAACTTTTCTAACCGCGGACGATGCGAAGCTGAGTCTTCCCATAAGAGATAACAAATGGGAGATCCACTAAAGTTTCATATCCAAAGTTATTCCTAAAAATACCGTTGTATCAGTAGCATCAAGGATCTCATTATTTAATATTAAACTATAAGTTTGCTGTTTAACATTTGGCAAGGTAAATATTACACATTTCGTTTTCTTAGCATTTAAAACTAGATTATTAGATGTAAACCAATGTTGTATCAGTGATAATGCATTGCTTACATCGTCATAATTAGTTTTATTTCTGTCAACTTTAAAAATAAGCGAAGTATCGTCAGCAAACAATATGATGTCACAAATACTTTTAACATAAAACGAAAGATCATTGATGTATAAATAAAAATAGAAAAGGACCCAGAATGGAACCCTGTGGAACACCCATCTTTAGGACAGATCCAAAAGACTTTATTCCATTTATAGTAACATGTTGAAGTCCCTGTGTCAAGTATGAAGCACTGAGATCAAGAGCTTTATCTTTCACACCGCAATATTTAAGTTTATATTAAAGCGTTTCATGCTCCACGCAATCAAATGCCTTAGACAAATCACAGAATACACCAATAGCATTCTGTGATTTCTCCCACGCATCATATATTTGTTTGATTAGTGCTATTCCTGCATCTGAAGTCGAGCGTCCTTTAGTGAAACCGTATTGCTCACTATGAAAAATATTGTTTACATTAAAATAAACAAGGAGCTGATTTAAAATTAGTTTTTCAAATATTTTACTTAGGGATGATAATATAGAAATAGGTCTATAATTACCAGGATCACATTTGTTTCCCTTTTTAAAATGTGGTTAAACTTTAGTACATTTTAATAAATCTGGAAATGAAAAAAATCTGGAATATACAAGCTAAATAGGGAGCAATCTCTCGGATGATATTATTAATTACTTTAACCGAGGAACCCCATAGATCATTTGTTTTCTTGATTTTTAGAGAATTAAATGTTTTTAAAATATCTAGTGATGTCATTGGTTCAAATGAGAATTCGATATCATATTTGGGTACATTATTTGCTAACAATGTAGAAGCAGCTAGTGAAGACTTTAGTGAGAAGATTTAACTGAGATGTTATATGTTTAGGTATTTTATAAAAAGGTGTTCGAATATATTTACAACTTCTAATTCTGAACTAACAAGTTTATTCTCAACATTCAATTCAATTGGCAAAATCTGCTTATTAGATTTACCACATAAACTATTAATAACGTCCCAAGTAGCTTAAATTTTATCTTCCGAATTAGAATTTTTCCCTTTGATATGATTTGACTTAGCAGAAATGCACACCGCCTTAAAAGTTTTTGAATACTTTTTTACATATTTTACAAAATGTTCCTTATGATACCACTGCTTCACACTGTATAATTCATAAAATTTATTTCTATTTTTATAAATGCCAGGAGAGCTCAGTCACTAAATTTCAAGTTTAAAGTATTATAAAATGTCTTCATTTTGAAAATATTATTAAATTCATTTAAAATTAATTTAAAAACCGAATCATAAATTATATCTGGATCATCTGCAGTCATATTTAATTTACCTATTTTAGACGCTATAATATCGTTAAAACAATTTAATTTTTGAATAGCCTATACCTATCTTGAAGTGAAAATTTTTGACCGCAGTGGTCAGATGTTAAGTTATTAATAATTGACTTTTCATAAATTTCACAATTACAAAAGACATTATCAATACAGGTAGAAGACATAATAATAATTCGAGTTGGTTCACAATATCTGTATGTTTAATTAAACGATTTAAATAAGTTAATAAAATATTAAAATAAAAAAATATCCTCCATAGTTGACTCAAACAAACTAAAATCTCCTATAGGGGGGCGGTATACGCAAACTACAATGTACTGCTGAAATTCCACACAGGACAATTCCGCAGTTCGCTCGATAGAGAGAGAGAGACACAATATCTTGGCGAGATTTACATGCTATATTTTTACGAACTAATATTATTGAACCTCCACGAATGGCATTCCCTCTTACGAACGAACTTGACATGATAAAATTTTTAATATTAAATATGTCATTACATTGGAGCCAATGTTCTGTAACACAAAATATATGGATTTTATCATATTCTGAAAATAATTCAATTTCATGCTCCTTGCCACATATACCCTGTATATTTTGATGTACAATATTGAAATAGGAGGGCTTAGGCTTTGTCTTTCTATTTAATTTAAATTATTTTTTTAATGTAATTATTATTATTCAAATTATAATTAACTGTGACAGTATTTTGTATTATGAATTTTTTACATTATATGCGAATAAATTAACAATATGTCTTTTTTGATTGAATGGCAGGAACATAGCATCCTTTGTCAACTTAAATTTGTACGTGAATTTATTTATGTCAAATAAAATGAAATTGTCACTATGAGTATAATAAACCCAGTTAAGACCTAGCGTTTTAGACTAACAATAATCAGAATCTTGATCAAAAAAATGCAATGTGTTTTGTGAATCGACGTTACTTACGTAAGTTATCGCCATTTACGTAAATTAAATTTAGAGGATAATAAAACAGCTTGTACCTTTTTGGAAATTTGAATAGTCTCGCCTATGGTATTTCCTCCGCTCAGACAGTCGTCTACGTAGAAGTCGCGACGTATGGCACATTACACACGACTGTCGTCAAGATCATCAGCTAGACTTACTACACACTTTGTGGCTAAGCAGAAGCAGTACCGTAGGTCACTGTATTCAATGTATACTTATTTAGAGGCTCTGATGGAATGAAACGGGAAATAATTTTTTGAAGAGGTCGTTGAACTGGATTTAACTCGATGGCCCTGTACATCTTTTCAACATCACCTGAGACTACATACCTATTACTGTCGAAACGTGTTAAGATAGACAACAAATCGTCTTGAACTACGGGACCGACCATCTGTATGTCGTTAAAAGACACCTAGGGTCACCTTTTAAAGGCATGGTGACGACAAATCCATCGTCATTGTTGCGGATGGTGGTTTGTTCAAAGATTTGTTCACATGTTCGTTCTTCAAGAGAATATGAATGTTTTGAAGAAACATTGTCAAGCTCCCAAAATTGAGTAAGTTCGGGAGTAACATGAGAGTGATGGCAAAAATGATTAAATTTAAAGTTATGTTTTGATCGGTGAGGAATAGTACTTGACACTAGCCATCCGAATTTGGTTTCGTGTAATTTAGGCAGGTTTTTTTCCTAAATTTATAGTATTCCTGCTTAAGACGTCCCAGAAAACTTCAGCCCCTACCAGGATATCTACGGCCGACTGAACGTTGTAATTCGGGTCCGCAAGTTTAAGATCTGATGGAATAGGGACATGGTTTATGCGTAAGAATGAAGACGGTAACACCTTTGTAATTTCAGGCAAAATATGACACTCGACACCTACAGTGTAGGCACAGTATAAAGACTCTATTAGGAGGTGACAAGACTGAGTACTAGTAGAAATATGATTGTTGATACCTGTTACCGTGGTGCTAGTACCGCGTCCTAATAAACCCAGTTTCTCAAAGAAGCTCTGCGTGACAAAGTTGGCCGTGCTACCGTTGTCCAGCAGTAGACGTGCAGTGTACTTCTTACCCGACGCGCCGATCACGTTCACCAGAGCTGTGGACAGTAATACATGCGCAGAAGTAGCAAGCTGCAAGCTAGTGGCTGAAAGTGCAACATTTAACGTAGACGGAGGAGCAGAGTGCAAAGAAGAGGACAATGGATTGACAGGCATTTTAAAATTGTTGGATTCTAAATGCAAAAGTGTATTGTGCTTTATTTTACAATATTTGCAATGTGACAGTTTGCATTGCTGTTATAATCATTTGCTTTTTAGATACGATTTTCAATGGATAAGCTTCTGAATGATTCACATTTGTATAAAGCGTGTGCTTGATAGCAAAGCGGACATTTGTTTAAATTATTGTATGAACTTTTATGTACTTGAGTGATTTTATAGGATAAGTTTTATTTAAATGATTATTATTTAAAGCCAAAATACTATTATTTTGAAATGAAGAAAGTTTAATGCTAGAGTTTCCAACCAGTCTGCCTTTTTGTATAAAAAATAGGAGAATTGTGATAATGTGGGATCTCCCGATATCAAATTATTTCGATGTTCTTCCCAATCGCGACTAGTTTTTAAATCTAATTTTTTCGACATTACGTAAATTAGTAAAGTGTCCCAATATTGTGTAGGCTGATTTAATGTTGTTAATGCCCTGACATTTTTATTGAGTGTGTCAACAAGGTTTCTAATTGAAATACTAGATTCTTTTGTTATCGGTTCGACATCAAAAAAGGCTTGTATGTGGTTATTGACTAGAATGCGATTATTATTGTATCGCTCGCATAAAATATCCCATGCAATTTTGTAATGATTCCCTTTCAAATAAATATTTTTAATAATCAAGGCTGCATTTCCTTGCTAAGTGAAGCTCGCAGGTAATGAAAATTTTTTATATCACTTATAGCAGAATTATCGTGAAATAATGACGTAATAGTAAGTAAGTAAGTGGCAAACGAACAAAATTTCTCGAATTAGAAATATGTGCACCTGAGTCAGCATCTTTGAAGCCCGCCTCAGAACAGCACCGTTGGACGTAGCACCGAGTAGGCTTCGCGTTAGTGCCACCAGGTTGAAGAACTGACGGTCAAAGTCCTCACGTTCAGCAAAAGTAGTCTCGGGGTCCTCGGAAAGTATTTCTATTGGATACTGCACTCACTATATAATTTTTCAAATTTATTAAAACGCTCAGCTAAGTCTAAGCATTGTAATTCTGAATATTCAGGGCTACTTTTTATTAAAGTTAAATAATTATTAAAAATTGTAACCTTTGAATTAATTGAACTACGTTTTTTATTTAGTGTTTTTAAATTATCAGACATTTTAAGAATTATAATGTTGCTAAGTGAAGTATGCAATAAAAGGTTACTAAAAAAAATACAATGGAACAAAAGCGTGTAATAAAAAAAATAAATCGCTTGTAAATTAATATAAAAAATGCAACACCTGTGCGTGAAAAAAAGGAAAATCTATTCAAAGCGATAAGACGGAACCGGTTTCAAGGTTAACATGTGTTCAGCGCGTGCGTAATTTTTGTTATGAAAATTAGCAATTAACGCTACGAATGAAGTAGTCAAGCAATATATAATGTAATTTAATGAAAAATGAGATTGTGCTAAAGAAAAAATAAAAAAAAAAATTATTATTATATTGGGAAGTAATAAATTCGGCAAAAAGGTAAAGTTGAAAATAGCTAATAGAATGGACTCGCTCATATACAGTATTATACTCCCTGACGTCAGCTTCTAAGGACGACATAAGCTGCCACGTAGATGATGGAGACGGCTTCCACAGTTCTTTGTCCTCGGGCGTGGCCAATGTACGCGACGCGACGTGGACAACCGTTGACAATTATTATGCGACGAAAATATGCAGGTTTTTTGCTCGAAAGACCAGAAAATGAAGTTGCCTTAACGGGACTTCGGTGTAATAAAAAAGTGGACTGTATTTAAATATTTTAATCGCGTATTATTTGTCGCGGCCACAAGAGCGTAAAGCGTCCGTCTCGTGGGTTGTCGTTCGGCTCAGTAGTCGATGCGTCGTGGCGCAAACGCAGCGGGCCATAGGCACCCGCATCCCGCGCCTTCCTCGTCGTCGGCCACTATGATGCACCGACATAATTTAAATATTGAAAAAATTATATTATACAGTGTGTATGAAAAATTGTGTCAACCCCCTTAACTGCGTTATCAGTATCGAAAATGTAACACAATCAAACAACTTACATTTACAAACTCTTCAATCAAAATAATAAAATTAAATATTAAATGATTATTATATGTAGAGTAACAAAATGTTTATACGCACTGGTATAACACGATGACTCCAGACTCCATGGCGCCATCACACCTGCTGCGCTACTAGTGACGAACTCGAACGTACATTCACATTATTTTGATTGTTTAATCACTTTAACGATTCACTGATACCGCTTTTTTTCAAATATCGATACGTTTTACTATGTTACAAATCAATTTAAAATAATAATACTTAGTTAATAATAACATCTACTTGACGGCCATGAATGTGTTGCTCAATATGCCCGCCTTGTACTTCTATGCATTTACGGCATCGGGAAATAAAGTTAGCAATCTGCAGAATGCCATTCTAGGCTCGAAGTCGGTAGGAATTAATAACTGTACTCGACGATAATGGTACGGATGCTGGCCATTTTCCTTTAAAACTTTCCATACACGCGTATGGTTGACACCGAGTTGATGTCCCACCGAGCGCGTGCTTTGCGTAGGGTCCTGTCGAAAAACATCTAATATGTGTTCCTCTAGATCGTCATTATTAACCCTCGGCCTTCCCGCATTAGCACGTTGTTGTTCACGGCCATCGACATTTCCGAAATTGTACATGCGTATATGAAGACGCTGAAATGCCTTAAGTGACGGTAATGGTATGTTTCTTGGAGAAGCAAACAGTTCGTCATAAAGTCTACGCGATTCCGCATAATGACAATCACATTTCCCTAGACACATTAACATATTGAAATATTCCTGGTTGGAGTACATTTTATAAAACAACACAATTTTATAAAACCGTAACCAAAAAGTAATCCACTCGGAAGAAATTTTCACGAGGAACTAACTAATAATTTTTTTTATTAAAAGGGCGGCATAGGCTCGAATAAAAAATATCGATAAATGAAATTATCGATATTTAAATAATCATAACAATAAATAAATATTTAATACTCATATTATTTCGATACTTATTTTGATACTAGCTGTGCCCGCGACTTCGTTCGCGTGGATAACAGAATGCTTGGCATGTCTCCTGCAAAGCAAAGTTATAATAGTCTGCGGTCAAGAAAAGAGCCTTTTACTTTGGATTTGGAATCTTTCTGGTTGTATTTATAAGCAGACACTAACTCAGATACGGTATTCCTCCACGGTTTTTACAATATGTAAATGTTGAAGAAAAGTGTTTTGTGCTAATCTTTAAAATTTCAACTTTAAAACAGTATGTTCCCGCCAAGGTTCTTCTTATATATATAGAATATATATTCTCCTTATATATCGGGTGACTTTTTTAACTGAGCTTGATAGGCCAAATCCAGAACTATAAGGAATCGCGAAAAATACTTAAAGGAGTCTCGTGTCCGATTTTGAGAAATCTAAAACTGCATCATAAGTTTTTTTTGACAGACACGTTGGCGCAATGGTCACTGCAACTGACTAAAGCGCTAACGGTCGCGGGTTCGATCCCCGCTCACGGCAAAC
This sequence comes from Hypolimnas misippus, assembly GCA_037950945.1. Taxonomy (NCBI): domain Eukaryota; kingdom Metazoa; phylum Arthropoda; class Insecta; order Lepidoptera; family Nymphalidae; genus Hypolimnas; species Hypolimnas misippus. Next base: position 2,505,827 of record JBBEEQ010000007.1, read on the forward strand.
GTGTGTATTAACCATACGGATGTTTGTCGTGGTCTGGGTGTTTGTGTTAGTGTTGTGAGTGTTTCCGGACCCCCGACACAAGGTCATGAGATCTTAATGGGGGCCGTTGAGTGTGATGCGTTATTTATTATTTTTGATTTCATGATTCTCTTGGTCAGGAATAGAACCCACTAATTTTGAAAAAAAAACATTATTACCACCTAATAGTGTGATAGAATGTGCCATTTGTTTTGATCCCCGTCACCTACTCCGTTACCTAGGTAGGTTTAGATAATTCTTAATAAGATGAATCAATTTATTGAAATCTACATTTCACTGGACTCGGCTATTGCACTCACCCGCTATTAGCGTTACAACATCCCGTTATGAATTTAAAATTATACTTTTAGGTATGATCGTTTTTTTGATGAACTACTAAAGATTTAATTAATGTATGAATTTGATAGAATTTTGTAAAAAATTAGCCTTTTATTTTTGTTGAAGTTAACTTTATACCATTACCTCCCAAAGTTGATCCTTCAAATATGTCTCTGTATTAGATAATGCAATAATACAGAATGTTAATTTTTGCAAAATCACCGTGTTCGTTTCTGGCTAGGAAAACTTATTTTTCTCTATTGCTTATATAGTTTCGGATTTGATCTATCATATCCAGTATAAAAAATACCAGTAAATATATTATTTTTTTAAATTATTATATTTATACAATATATATTTTCCGTATTTGAATCAGATGTTGTTCACTATTTCATTGGTTTCAATTTTGGTCCTTATTACATTGGCTTTCTGCTAGTGAAAGTTTCGTCAAAATTGGTCCAGCAGTTTCAGATATTAGCCGAAACAAACTGAGTGACAAATAGACAAAAATTTTAAAATTGGTAATTTTGTTGTCAGTACCGTGTATACTTTCATATGCATTTATTAAAAAATTCAAACAGACACATCAATTTTATTTATTTGTATAGATGTATAAGGTATACATCTACACAAATCGTTCTTAAATCGGAAATTGTTCACTATTTTATTGGTTTCTACAATATTTTGTTATCGCGTAATTCTCTGTTTTACTTATTCATTAAAATAAATATATATTTTTCAATAAAAGTAGCCCAAGTTAATCTTTATAATATTAGTTGTCCATTAATCACGTAACGTTTTAAAGAACATTTTAGACTTTGTGACATTTCGTGATTTTTTTCTTCCATCCCCTCTTCCTCCTCTGGGCCTCATTAATATAGGTTTAAAATATGGGATTAATGGACATTCCCTAACTGCGAGTGAAAGTCCCATCAAATTTGATTCAGCTTTTTCAGAGATTAGTCGTAAGAAACAGACTGATAGACAAAAATTTTAAAAATGATTTTTTTATTATGTAAATAGTGTATATACTTTCATGCATTTCGTGAAAAGTCCAAAATAATGTTCGACGTAATTTATTTATGACCCGATTGAAATGAAACAAACACTAAATGTTAACTGAAGCTTAGTGCAATATATTAATGACCATACATTAAATCGGATAAGCCGTTTCTGAGATAACGCACAGATAAACAAACTGACAAAAATTGTAACAATTATTGTTTTATGTTCTATTGCGTAGGTAAAGGCTCCCAATAATATTTTTTTTTCCATATATCTTTCATGTACAGACAGCGACCCGTTAGAATTTTTTTATATGTATAGATTAAAAAATATCTAAAATAGAAGTAAGCCTAAGTCACTCCTTATAATATTTACTAACTGGAAGTAAAAGTACCATCAAAATCGGTTTAGCCGTTTCAGAGATTACTCGACAAACAGATAGACAGACAGACTGACAGACAAAAAATTAAAAAAAAATGTATTTTTTTATGTAAGTACTGTATATACTTTCATGCATTTAGTGATAAGAACAAAAAAATGTTCAACGTGGTTCCTTAAATTGACATAACTTTTTTATTTATGGACCGATTGACATGAAACAAAGCCTAAATGTTAAGTGAAGCTTACTACAATATATTATTGAAAACAGCATCTAAATCGCATAAGCCGTTTCTGAGATTAGTGTGCACAAACGCACAGATAAACAGACAAACTGACAAACAGACAAACAGATAAGAATTCTAAAAATCATTGTTTTTGGTTCTACTGCGTTGATAAAGGCCTATAATATTTTTTTTCATATATCTTCCATGTACAGACAGCGACCCGTTAGAATTTTATTATTAGTATAGAATAGATTAAAATAAATATATTTTTTTAATAAAAGTAGCCTAAGATAATCCTTATAATATGAGCTAGGTATAGGAGCTGTTCACTAATCAAGTAATTTTTTTTCTTCCATCCCCTCTTCCTCCTCTGGGCCTCACGTGATTAATGGACATCCCCTAACTGCAAGTGAAAGTCCCATCAAATTTGATTCAGCTGTTTCACAGATTACTTGTAGGAAACAGACTGACAGACAAAAAATTAAAAAATTGGATTTTTTTATGTAAGGACTGTAAATACTTTCATGCATTTAGTGAAAAATACAAAATAATGTTCGATGTGAACTCTTAAATTTACATAACTTTTTATTTATGAACCGATTGATATGAAAAAATCACTAAATGTTAAGTGAAGCTTACTGCAATATAATTATGAAAACCACATCTAAATCGGATAAGCCGTTTGTGAGATTAGCGGACACAAACTCACAGACAAACAGACAAATATCTAACAAATTATTGTTTTGGGTTCTATTGCGTCGGTAAAGACCCCCAATAATATATTTTTTTATGTATCTGTCATGTGCAGACAGCGTCCCGTTAGATTTTTTGTACGTATCGATTAAAAATATCTAAAATAGAAGTCAGCCTAAGTCACTCCTTATAACATTTGCTAACTGCAAGTAAAAGTGCCATCAAAATTGGTTCAGCCGTTTTAAAGATTAGTCGGAACAAACAGATAGACAGACAGACTGACAGACAAAAATTAAAATGTATTTTTTATATAAGTACTGTATATACTTTCATCCTTTTAGTGAAAAGCACAAAATAATGTTCGACGTGAACCCTTAAATTGACATAACTTTTTTATTTATGCACCGATTGACATGAAACAAACCCTAAATGTTAAGTGAAGCTTACCACAACATATTAGTGAAAACCGCATCTAAATCGGATAAGCCGTTTCTGAGATTAGCGTGCACAAACGCACAGATAAACAGACAAACAGACAAACAGACAAACAGACAAACAGACAAACAGACAAACAGATAAGAATTCTAAAAATCTTTGTTTTGGGTTCTATTGCGTTGGTAAAGGCCCCCAGTAAGATTTTTTTTCATATATCTTCCATGTACAGACAGCGACCCGCTAGAATTTTATTATTAGTATAGATAGATATCAAACATTAATATTATTTTTGATTGTAAAACACCATTTTTAACAGAAGTAGATTAACGATTTATCCTAATAATACAAGATAGTTAATTTACCAGAAGAAGTTCCAAAATATAATATTGATTAATAATATTTATTATTAATAAAAGTTATTTTAAATGAAATTATTTTAATGTGAAAAGCATAACTATTTATAGCAATATTGAAAATATCGATAGAATATTTATCGATATACCTAATTTTTAAACTTGCAAATCTTTATTCGAAAAACTAACAAAAGACGCGTCGCGCCACGCCGGCGCCGCGGCGCCTGCGATGAATGGCCGCGCGTGCGCCGGCGCGACTATACGGCGCCTTAACCGTTTAATAACGCGTACTTTTTTTCATATAAAAAATTATAGGTAATATTTAATATGACAAAACTAAGCAAATAATAAACTAAGTAAATAAATAAAACTAACATAGCATATTGAATTTTATGAACTATTACTGAAATTACTCATATTACAACCATTTAAAAGAATATCCTTAAGTTATTTACAAAATAAAAAATAAAAATGTTCTAAAACAATATGCATCATAGTATTGAGGAATAACAAGAATAAAACATAAAAACAAATAAAAGTAAATAGTATGTATCATATTATTCGGGAACAGTTTTTAGCAGATTTTTTAAAAGTAGTGTTTAAAGTAAATCTTAAGTCGGTATTTAAAGGGTTAAGGTAAGCTGGTTATTTATGGGTCAGATGTTTGAAACGTTTTTTCAAATAATGTCGATTTAAAACTTATTTAGTCTATGCACTGTAACTGACCTCTGCTTGATATTTTTTAAGTTATACTATTTTTAATAATAAGCTTATACTTATATGTAGCCTTTAAGGAAGGACACAGTTTTTAGAACACGCTGTATATATGTATAACCTCCTCAGTCCTGACGCCCGTATAGGGGACAATTTTACTAGTGGAGTCTTCAAGCGGCTGATTGAAAAACTATTTTAATAATTACGTCAAACACATGGTAATAGATGGCGCTTTATTAAAAACATAAGTTTGCGGCTACTTGTGGGTGAAATGTTTTTGTTTTGACAGTTCATGTTCGCGGGTATACTGACAGTAGCTATTATGGCTGGCCGTGGTAAGTTTTTTTTCGTTTTTGCTTACAATGACTTATTTTACGCTTCAAATCGATTTGTATTTAAGTTTTTAGTATTTTTTGGATATAGCAAACACTTTTTTTTTGTTTTTCTTTAAATAGTTTGTGCGTATGGAATCTAGACAAGTATGTGTCCCCTATAAGTTCGGCTCCGACCGTGCATTCGATCTGACGTGGACAACAGGTCGCGCAATGATTGTATACCCTTGCAAATAAGTTGTGCCGCTATTAAAATGTCGTGCGAAAAGTTAGTCGTAAATGAAGTGCTCTGTTATATCGCGAATAGAATAGATGTTATTGATGAACCAACAGTAATTCGCATATGCACCACGAATTTTTCGGAATTGGAGATTGAAACTGCGAAAAATGTGTTGTGTGAACATTTGTCTATTAGAGCAACGGTGAGAAAAGGAGAAGCAAAATGTATAAAAAACCTTCAAGACGTCATTAAACTTCTCAAGGAATCAGATCCGATTAAAATTCCGACTTTTGTTGCAAAAGATTTGCATAAAATTCCACCTATCACATTTGATCATCTGGATGTTACCAGAATACTAAAAGAGATGGCATCCTTAAGGTCAGAAGTCTCAACATTGCAAAGTGAATTGGTTCGAAGAAGCGAAATTGAAGAAATAAAACACGAAATAAAAGTCATTAAAAATAATCGGTCAATGTCAGAACCTGTTGGGGAGACTGTACGAGTGACTAACAAACAGTGTAATGACCGATGCAATATCGTCGAACTAGAGGGTAGACAAAAGTTACCTGTGATAAGTTCGTCAGCCGCTTCTCTCTATACACCACAGAGAAATGTGTCTTATGAAAACCGAGTTATGGTGCATTCTAGCCCATCAGTAACGAATAAAGAAAAATATACGTCTACGCAAAAGGTAAAAAATCAAGCCGAAATGACTTCTTATCGAGATGTAGCAGCAAAAAATCACAGTAATAATAAAAATATATATGACGATGGCTTTAAATTAGTCAGCTATAAGAAACAAAAACAAAGTATAAAAAACAGACGGGGTACAGGCGAAGAGGATGAATGGTTACGCGCGGTTCCCAGCACAGTTACTCTGTATTTATCGAGAATTAAGAAGGATGTTTGCTGTGAAAAAATTAAAGACTACATACAAAGAAAAGGTGAATCTGTAATCAATATTGAATATGTAACTCCATACAAGGAAACGTCATTTAATACATTCTTATTAACTATAGATGCCGCTAAGACACAAACTTTTTTAAGTGATGACTTTTGGCCGTCAGGTATTGTCTATCGAAAATATATTTATAAAAGGAACAAATACTCGTCAAATAACCGAAACACTTTACATAATAATAATGGATAGCACTCTTAAAATTGTATCATTTAACTGTAAGTCTGTTAAAAGATCAGTTGACTACATTAAAGAGTTAAGTTGCAGTTTTGATATAATATCATTGCAAGAGACGTGGCTGATGCCACACGACATATCCTTCTTAGGAGAAATAAACCAGGAATTTGACTATTGTGGTCGGTCGGCAGTTGATACATCGGCCGGTATAGTGCAAGGAAGACCTTATGGCGGTGTCGCTCTGCTGTGGAAAAAAAGTTCATTTGACAAGGTGACTGTAATCAACAACCCAGGTAACAACCCCAGACTAACTGCAATTAAAATAGATCTTAATCAGTGTAGTGCACTTGTGATGTGTGTTTATATGCCTGTTAACTGTATTGACAATTTATCTGAATTTACAGAAACTCTCAGTGACATGAACTCAATAATTGAAAATAATAATTGTGATTATGTATTTATGTTAGGTGACTATAATGCGCATCCTAATACCTTATTTTATAATGAATTAATTAAATTTTCAAATGACGTTAAGTGGATATGTTCTGACACAAATATTTTAGGCATTGATTCTAATACATTTACTTTCTTGAGTGAGGCAAATGGTAGTAAAAGATGGCTAGATCACTGTTTGGCTACGAAGTGCTCGGTTACTCTAATAAAAAATATTCAAATTTTATACGACATAAGATGGTCTGATCATTTTCCTATTGCCGTTGAATGTGACATGAACATTAACATACATCACAGTAATGTACAAAAATCTTTACAAACGTCAGTCAATAAAATAGTATGGGGGACTCGTAACTTAGAGCAGATTCAATTGTATAATCAATATTGTAATGCGAATTTGAATTTACTCAAATATGATAATATATCTACATATAATTTTAGAGACAGTATTGAAGAATATTATAATAATATTGTAAAAATTTTGAGTAATGGAGCAGTTAATACATTTCAATGTAGGGAGCGTAGGGATAAATATAAACCAGTTATAGGGTGGAACCGTTATGTGCGGAAGTTCCATCAAGAAGCTAGGTTAAATTTTCAGATGTGGTTGATTTATGGTAGACCCTCAAGTGGGTTCTATTATGATCAAATGCGTGAAACCCGTAATAAATTCCGCTCGGCCTTGAAATGGTGTCAAAATAATGAAGAACAGGTCAAACAAGATATACTAGCAGAATATTATAACAAAAAAAATTTTATAAAGTTTTGGCAAGCGACTGGTAACATGTCAGTTAAAAATAAGTCGTCAGAAATTATAGATGGTTCCTATGATTGTAATGTTATTGCAGAAAAGTTTAAAAACCATTTTAAAGTTGAAGCTCTCGAGGTTGGTATCTCATCTGAAACCTGTAGTAACAACTCGATGCCTATTCTTCTTGCACCGAATGAAATTGGTATAGCCATCCGAAGTATGAGGCATGGAAAGTCTCCAGGTCATGATAGCTTAAGTATTGAGCATATTGTACATGCGGGACCAATCCTCTATTATCACTTATCTGAATTATTTAATGCATGTTTAAAATATAGTTACTTACCTACTAATATGTTAAAAACTATAATCGTACCAATTGTTAAAAATAAAACTGGAGACAAAACTGATCTATCTAATTATAGGCCGATATCATTGGCCACAGTTGTGTCAAAAATATTTGAAAAATCAATACTACCATATTTGTCTAAGAGTATAAATATAGACATGAAACAATTTGGATTTCAGCCTGAATTATCTACAGATATGGCAATATTAACCTTAAAACAATGTGTGAAACGGTATACCATGAGAGATACTTCTGTGTATGCATGCTTTCTAGATTTAAGTAAAGCATTCGATCGAGTTATCTATAGTAGATTATGGGAAAAAATGATAAATGCCAATGTACCAAATGTATTGATAAATTTACTAAAAGCATGGTATAAAGGACAAGTAAATTATATTAAATGGAGGGACGTTCAATCGAACCCATATAAAATGGATTGTGGTGTACGACAAGGTGGACTTACTTCGCCTCTGCTTTTTAATTTGTACATAAACGACTTAATAGTTGAGCTAAGCAAAACAGGAGTCGGTGCACATCTAGCCGATGTTTGTGTCAACAATTTAAGCTATGCTGACGATATGGTTTTGCTTAGCCCAACGATTAAAGGATTAATGCAATTGATATCATTATGTGAAGACTATGCTAAAAATCATGGACTAGTGTACAATGAAAAAAAATCAGAAATACTAATTTTTAGAGCCGGTAAAGGGCCCGATTTCATTCCGCCAATATATTTGAATGGATCAGCTCTAAAAATCGTAGAGGAATTTAAATACTTGGGCCACATTGTGACTGGTAATGGAAGAGATGATAGTGATATAGAACGAGAGAGAAGGGCCACGGCTATAAAAAGTAATATGTTAGCAAGTAGGTTCTTTAAAAGTAATGTTAATGTGAAGAAATTACTATTTCAGGCATACTGCCAATCTTTCTATACCAGCTGTCTTTGGACTAACTACTCTAAAAAATGCATTAACTCATTTAGGGTTCAGTACAACAATGCTTTTAGAAGACTTATTGGGCTGCCTCGTAATTGCAGTGCTAGTAGCATGTTTGCAGATGCCAGAATTGACGATTTCTATGCTATAATTAGAAAAAGAATTAGCTCTTTCCGTGTCAGGATATCCAAATGCAATAATGAAATCATAGAATGTATATATGAACGACCATTTAACTCTATTGACAAACACTGGTGCAAAGTAATGTATAGTAAAAATAGTGAAATAATGTTAAGTTAATTTATACTTATATATAATAATTTCGTTCTACGTTGCTAAAATAAAAAAAAAATAATAATATTATTTAATTTAATTTAATTTTTTTTTCTTTTTTTTTGTGAATGCTTAATTTAATTTATACTGTAATTGTTAATATTGTATTTTAATTTGTTTGACTAATATTGTAATTAATTAATAGCTATTGTAAATTTTGATATTGGTTTTACACCTGAAATAAATGATTATTATTATTATTATTATTATTATTATTATTATTATAAGGGACTTTGGGTTCTAAGCTTTACAATAATTATACTAAATTCTTCATGTTTGTGTGTTTCTAATCCGAATTATTTTCTTTTACAGGCTTATCTAACCGAGAAATAACGTCGATTTTGGAGTTCGATGACAATGAATCAATCATTGACGGCTTTTCAGACGATGATACGGAACCTGTAAGTACTTTTCTTCAAGTAGCACAACAACAAGAAGATGTAGAAACGAGCGGTGAATATTCAAGTGACGACGAAGTTCCTTTGTCGACGTTTGCTTCCACTCAGCTGCCTTCCCAAGCTACCTATCGTCGGGTTTATTGGAAGCACAAAGACAATTTCGCGCCATCTCCTGCCGGAACTTATTGTCAAGTTTTAGCAGCTACAAGGGTAAGAGTACTACAAACACCATATGAATATTTTGCTAGATATATTCCTGAAGAAATGTTCGAAATATTCAGTACTTTTTCGAATCAAAACTTCTTGATAAGGACAGGCAAGAACCTAAATACCACCAAAGACGAAATAAAAATCTTTTTTGGTATCTGTATTGCCATGAGCTATTTAGGTTTGCCAAGAATCAGAATGTATTGGATGGCTAAGACTAGGATTCCGATGATAGCTGACCGTATGACCAGGGATCGATTTTTTAGTATTCGAACGAACTTAAAACTGGTGAATGATCTTGATGTTGATCCGATTTCTAAACAAAAAAAGTTTTGGAAACTACAACCCCTGATTGAAAGTGTAAGAAAAGCTTGTTTAGAAAATCCCCGACCTCAAGATGTCAGCATCGATGAACAAATGGTACCATTTTGGGGTCAAGTATCGATGCGACAGTTTATCAGAGGGAAACCAAATCCTTGTGGTCTTAAAAACTTCGTTTGCACTACTCCAGACGATATACCTCTAGATTTTTTCTTGTACGAAGGTAAAGGTGATACAATATTACCAGAAAATGAAGCTGATGGCCTTGACATTGGAGGGAAAGTTATTATGAGGTTAGCTAATAATTTGCCTGAAGGAGTTACATTATACATGGACAGATATTTTACATCAATCGATTTACTGGATAAATTGCGAACGGAGAAAAAAATGCAAGCGACAGGAACTCTCAGAAAGTCGAAAATACCTAAAATATGCAAGTTTAAGACTGACAAGCAATTAAGAGATCAGGGACGTGGTTCATCAGACCAATTAGTAAGAAATGATGGCCAAGTGTCTTGCCTGAAGTGGTTCGATAATAAACCTGTGATTTTAGCATCATCCACAGATTCTAAACAGCCTGAAACAAATGCAAGCGTTGGTGTAAGAAAACTAAGCAATACATCGAGATCGACAGGCCTTTTGCTATACAGCAGTACAACGAAAAGATGGGCGGCGTAGATATGCTTGACAGAGTCATAAGTTTTTATAGGATTAGCGCACGCTCTAAAAAGTGGACTGTTCGCCTAATCTTTCACCTGTTTGATTTTGCGGCGGCTGCAGGATGGTTGGTGTACAGAAAGGAGGCTCAACTTCTAGAAACCCCAAAGAAGGACATCCTAGATTACCTCAATTTTAAAGCATACATAGCTAATTCATTGCTTTATTTTACTCCAGCTAGAGAGGTAATACAAGTGTACGAAGAAGTAGTCGAACAAGTAGCCCCTGCAATAGAATCCACCAGCCGCAAAAGGAAATATGTGCCGCAACCTCCATTGCAGCTAAGGACAGCCATGGCCGGTCATATTCCAATGATAGATGAAGAGTCTAGTGACCATAGGTGCCGCATGCCAGGTTGTAAAAGTAAAAAAGCAAGGGTTTACTGTTCGATTTGTAATATGCATTTATGTTTGGTAGCAGGGCGGAATTGCTTTAAGCAATATCACGAAAATGTTGGCAATTAAATATTACTTGGGAATTAAAATAATAAATGGATATAATTGTTACTTGTCTCTTCAAATAAATATTGATTATCTTAAATTTTGTTTTCATTTCTTTAAGTATGTATTTTTACACCCTGAAACCGAATGTCCTCCATAAAAAAAAACGTTAATTACGAAATAAAAAAAAAATCCTATTTTCCTGCTACTTTTGGGTCTCCTAATATTCCTATAAAAATAAAAACCATATAACATATAAATTGATGTCTCAGGACTGAGGAGGATAATCTAATAATATGTTAACTCTGTTGTCTAACTGTAATTATGTGACATCAAATAATATCTTTAAAAATATAATTCATATAAAGGCGAAATATCACCTTTGTCAGGATTCGTCATCGTTTATGTCTTGTGATGCAATCGGACAACAAGATAAAACTTCAAAATTAACAGTGAAGTCACTTTACTTCTTCTAATAAAATTACAAATCACAGTTTAGTCCATAAATCACTTTAACAGTCTCAATAGTTACTTTTCACTTTAATATTAGAAATTATTCTTAATAAACAAAAACATTAAATGGAACAAAAGCAATTCGTCGAATTCGTGGTACGCGCACCATGACAGTTGCAAGTTAAAACTCCCGCCAAAATCGCCGCGCTAACCATCGATATGACGCTCCGCTAGATGTTATGAGTTGTTGTCAAATCTAGTTCCGACGTAACTCAATAGATGGCGCTACGAATGCGCCGTCACGGCCGGACTGACTTTCGACCATCCTCGGGAGCCTCTATTTGCTGCCCTGTAACAAGTGAACAAGCATCAGTCGTCCACACAGTCATGCCGCTCGTTCATCCTGAAAAATCAATCATCACAACTAAAAATTGTGTTAGACAAATCAGTTCCCATGTCCTTTCGACCACCATCCGTGGACCGGACGTCTCCACAACACGGGACAAGTTGGAGTGTGTCCTTACAACTAACCGCTAACGGTATGGCCCGGACGACACTGTCCCTGCGACTAACGTTATACAGTAAAGTGGCCCGGACGGATGTATCCCTTCGACCAACCGTGGCCGGTATGGTCCGGATGACATTGTCCTTACGACCCTCACAACATAACACTATGACTCGGATCGATGTATCCCTGCAACAAACCGAAGGCGGTATCGCCCGGATGACATTTTCCTTACGTAACAATTAACCAGAGATGGTCTTACCTACTTATCGGTTCTGTCTTGTTCAGCATGAATTTGTACAACGTGCTCGAGTTCCTCATGACTATTGTTAACACCAAGCATATCTGTATCAGTATCAGATTCAGCGGTAATGGTGTTAGATGCAGCCGTCAGTGTCAGATGCAGCGGTCATAGTATCAGATGCTGTCATAGTGTCTAATTCAATTGACACTGCATCAGTTTCGGAGATCACAGGTCTGCCGAGGGGGCTGATATCAAGTTCTACGTCAACTGGCGCCGTCCCGGCCTCCTCTTCATTCATTAAATTTTGGCTTATTTCAAGCAGACCTTCATGACCCCGGGGTACTAAACGCAAGTTCTCGTGGGCATATTTGTAAGTCCGATGGGAATTGTTAAGATTTCTAAGTTCATATCTGTCATGCTCTAATACGGCGGTAATTACAAAAGGACCTCTAAACTTTTTATCTAATTTGTTTTGATTTCGTTCACTATTTTTAATGTAGACGAAATCTCCCTTTGAATATGGTTTAATAAGTGCACGACCCTTATTATATCTTTTGACTTCAGAAGTAGCTGCTTTTTTATGTTTACAGAGGCATCTTCTCTCACGGAATCTAGATCTAGTCTACTTTGATTGTCAGAATTTGTAGGATTAATCTTTGATAAACCTAAAGACTGTGCACGAATTCCAAACATTAATTCAGTAGGTGTATATTTTGTAACGGTTGATCGAGTACTATTGAGAGCTAATTGAACATCGCCTAAATAATCACGCCATGCTTTATTGGGGTCATTCTCGATTATAGTAAGCAAACTTTTTAGTGTACGCATGATACGTTCTACTTGGCCGTTTGCTCTACTAGAACCCGTGGCAATAAAATGCAAGTCAATTTTGTGCTCTCCACAAAAGGTTTTAAATTCTGAGCTAATGTAACATCGACCCTGATCGGCGATAATACGCTTTGGTGCTCCGAAAAGACAAATAGCGTTTTTGATAGCTCGTACTGCACTAACTGCGTCTAACGAAGACGTGTGCTCCAATAAAACATATTTACTAAACGCGTCTATTAATACCGAACAATATTCCTTCCGGTCACTCTTCCCGCTCAGCTTTCCAGTGAAATCTATATGGATCGTATGCCATGGAACAGAAACCTTTATAGGAATAGGGTGAAGCTGGATGGGTTGAGCTACAGATGGACCTTTGGAGGCTTTACAAATTATACAAGAATTGATAAATTTTCTAACACATTTGGCCATATCGGGGAACCAATACTGCTCATAAAGTTTGTCTAATGTTTTATCACTGCCTAGACACAGACAGCCAACCTTGATGAATTTCTACAAACTCAACAACCTTGTGTGTTGGTGTTTTAAAAGATTTGGGTGTAAATGTATTGTCAGTAGTAGGTAGTGGATTCCTAGATAGGTATTCTGCGTGTTCCATTGAACGACCTTCGCGATAAATAATATCAAAATCGTATGCTTGTAATATTGGCCACCAGCGATGCACACGAGGTGTAAGATCTGTTTTGGACTTGGACGCCTTGAGCGAATTACAGTCAGTAAAAACTTTAAAATGTCTGCCGTATAAGTAGTGACGAAAATGTTCCACCGCTTGTACGACTGCTAGTGTTTCCAGCTCGTACGAGTGGTAGCGCGATTCTATTTCAGATGTGCGCCGGCTAAAGTATTCAACAACATGTGGAAGATCATTTTTCTTTTGAATAAGTATCTCTCCATAGCCATCAGAACTGGCATCGCAGTGCAACTCAATTGCCAAATCCGGGTCAAATATTGTTAGGACAGGTTCGGAAGTAAGTATTTGCATTATGGAGTTTCGAATTTGTTTGTGCTTTTCAGTCCATTTAATTGGTCCTTTTAATTTAGTCAATGGATAAAGGGCCAACAATATTTGTGAAACTATGAATAAATTTTCGGAAGTAAGATGCTAGACCTAAAAATTGTCGAACCTGTGTAGCCGTTTTGGGTTGTGGGGAATCTATTAAAGCCTGTATTTTGCGGGAGTTAGGTCTGACCTCACCAGATTGTATAGAATACCCCAGATAGTCGACCTTTTTCTTCATAAATTTACATTTTTTAAGATTCAAAGAGAAACCGGATGCTGACAAAGCTTCTAAAGCCTCATCCAAGCGTAATAACCCTTCATGAATCTTACCAGAGCAGCACAAAACGTCATCAATATATACCAGGGGCTTTATTTTAAGATTATACAAGGCTTTACTAATGCACCTTTGGTATACGGAAGGAGCATTCCTTAATCCAAAGGGCATTGCAAGATACTCATATTGCCCCTCGGGCTTTACAAACGCTGTCTTTTTAATTGAATTAGGATGAATTGGAATTTGGTGAAAGCCAGAGGCCATGTCAAGGGACGAAAAATAATGTGCACCGCAAAGTTGGTCGATCTGTTCCTCTATGCGAGGTAACGGATAATGTTCAGGTCTCGTAATTGAGTTTAATTCGCGATAATCCACGCACATTCTGTCAGAATTATCTTTCTTTTTGACAAGAAGAATGGGACTAGCAAAAGGAGATGAACTTTCGCGTATAACACCGGCCTTAAGAAGTTCCTCGACTTTTTCTCTTACTATCTGTTTCTCTATAGGGGCTAACCTATAAGGACATCTCTGAACCGTCTTATGTGGATCTATTAAAGTTATATTCAGTTCACCAGTTTTAACACGCCTACTTGGTATACGCTCAATAAAACAACTGCTATACTTATTAAGCAATTTTATAAGAGATTGTCTATCAGTACCTACAAGGTCAGTATCAATGTGAGTAAAATCCGGCCTTTTCACACTTAAATCACAAAAGTTATTTTCCTTTTTAAAATAAAACGCTAAATTATCACCGTCAATAATAACACCAACCCCTTTTTCTAAAATGTCCCTACCTATAATCACGGGTTCTAAAATACAACGATCAGGCACTACATGAAAGGTCACTGATTTTGAAATGCCACCAATACTAACAACACTTATAATTTGAAACGTGCACTTAATTTCATCACCCCCAATGCCAGTAAGATAAACAAGATCATTGCGTATAGTACCCGTAAACTTACTACTTAAACTTTCTTTTAAGAGAGAACAAGAAGCGCCACTGTCAAAAAGAAAAAAGACTTGCTCACCAGATGACGTCTTCAGAATGCCCCTCGACAACCGTTGCTCGCACATATTCACCTCTTTTCTCATCGCTGCACCACCGCTTTTCTTGTCAGGACAGGTTGTCGCCAAGTGACCAGGTTTACCACAAGCATAGCACGTAATTTGTCCCTTGTCCGGTACATGAGTTGAGTTTGTAGGAGTGTGCGATACGATAGATCCTCTTTGTTGTTTTCTTTTCCTACATTCTGCTAATCGATGTCCGGGTATTCCGCACCAATGGCAGTTGCCAGGGAATCTTATGTTTTCACTCAACCGGGTTCGCTTCAGTTCAGATTCTTGGGCATCAGGGCCTTCGATACGTCGTTTCACTGATATTCCGCCAAGAATTCTAAATAACTGCGCACGTGTAGTAACTGCACGGGCATTCAACTCACGTCGTATCAAACTATCCTTCTGACTCAACACGGAAATCACAAAACCAGTTATCACATCTTCCTGCATCTCCGTATTAGGTATCCTCTCAATCATATTCGACAACCGCAGGGCGGCTTCTGAAGCACTTTCCTTTGGGCTAATTTGAAAACGTAGTATCTCGTCAAAATAGTCTTTTAGCAGCTTTGGCTGAGAAAATCTGGCCATCAAGGTCTGTTTTACAACACTCCATGTCAATACGTTCAAGTTTAACTTAGTTATACATGTCGCTGCACGTCCCTTTAAGGCACTAGTAAGGGCTATAAGCAAATCAATACCCTCAAGTTGCCTATTTTGAACAATCATCTCGGTAACTCGGCACCAACCTTCAATGTCAGCCTCAGGGTCATCAGGGTTGAAATTAATAAGCTGAATAGTACTAGAATTGGAGTTATTGGTGTCGGTACTCGTCTGCGATGATTCGTATGCTCGTGCAAGTAATGCTTGCATGCTACTCAATAACTTAAATGCACTTTTTTCTTCCGATGATGATTGCCTCTCTTCTCTTGGATGCTCCTCGTCCAATCCCACTTCTGATAAAGGCGAAATATCACCTTTGTCAGGATTCGTCATCGTTTATGTCTTTTGATGCAATCGGACAACAAGATAAAACTTCAAAATTAACAGTGAAGTCACTTTACTTCTTCTAATAAAATTACAAATCACAGTTTAGTCCATAAATCACTTTAACAGTCTCAATAGTTACTTTTCACTTTAATATTAGAAATTATTCTTAATAAACAAAAACATTAAATGGAACAAAAGCGATTCGTCGAATTCGTGGTACGCGCACCATGACAGTTGCAAGTTAAAACTCCCGCCAAAATCGCCGCGCTAACCATCGATATGACGCTCCGCTAGATGTTGACAGTTATGAGTTGTTGTCAAATCTAGTTCCGACGTAACTCAATAGATGGCGCTACGAATGCGCCGTCACATATAATTGACATAAATAATATTATTAATTATAATTACAATTTATTGACCTGTGATAGGTTAAACCTATCAAATTTTTATAAACGACAGATAGCAAAGTCGCTATCATATTATTTATTTTATAACTGCACCAAGCATTTGGCAACTCCGACCACTGCTTCTATTGAGCAGGCTAATAATTTAATTTATTTAAATAAATTGGAACCGTATAAAGTAATTTAAATTAAATAGTATGACAACAGAGGATCTTTCTAGCAATGTATATTTAGAAAATAATATTAAAATTAATAAAGATATTAAATCAATTAATTGATTTGATAAAAAAAATGTTTAAAAATAAATGAAATTGTAAACCTGGTGCACCAAAATATGCAAGGTTTACCAGGTAAAGAACTAGAGTTGGAGTTATTTGCGAACTGAGAAAATATTCATATTTTCTGTATCAAAGGCTCCACAAATATGAATTCATATTTTAATTTCAACGGTCACCAGGTGGCTAGTGTGTTTAATAGAGAAAAAACGAAACGCGGTGGCTCGCTGATCCTCATAAGTAATATTTTTAAATTTAAAGAACGTAAGGATATCGTGAGCCTCTCTGTTGAGAGTACTATTGAGATAGCCTGTGTTGAGCTTGAGCGCGTTATGGTTGTAAGCATATACAGTTCTCCTGATGTGTTATATGAAATATTTGAAAATGTATTAGAAAAAGTACTTTTAAAATTATCTGAGTCTCAAAAATATATTATGATATGTGGTGACTTTAATATTAATTTATTAGAACATTCTACCACAACTATTAGATTCAAATCTTTGTTAAATTCATATAACTCGATAAATTTATTTTTAAAACCAACTTGAGTGACTTCTACCTCGGCTAAATGCATTGATAATATATTGACTAATTATTAGCCATTGTTAAACTCTATTATAACTAAGTTGAGCTCTGATTACTTCTAAGTCAGTCAGTTTAGGAGGTTTCTTTTCATTTAATGATTGGGCGACTGTTTGTATATATAAGAGTAGGTAAAAGTTGTATGAACTATATGATGAGAGGTCATATAATCAAAGTGAACCGTTCCTCACATATGTTCTCACCTACTCTAAACTGTTTAAACAAGTTCCAAACCATCTGCCGTAGCGTACGGACGCGTAAAAACGACGAGCGAACCACGCTCCGCTAGTACAAATCGAAAAAATCAGAAAAATACGGTCGAAATAGCGAAAAGTGTGCCAAAAGTGTTTTTAGTGATAGTGTTAATTGTGAAGTGGTTAAAAACGAAAATTCTTGGACAAATTAACGGAAAATTAAGGTAAAAAACTCCAATTTTCCACAAAAGACACGTGGTGAAATAGTTTTTTGACTACGCTGCCAATTTTACCGCGACGAGGTGCTGTTTTTATTATTAAATAATAAGCGCACCAACAAGGACTATACCTCACCAAAAGATCAGAATTTTTCGAATAAGAAGTATTAGACATATAGTAAAAAACGGAAAAAAACAAAAAACACGTGCTGGCCAAAATCGGAACTACTAAAAAACCGAACAAAAACTATATATTTATCGAAAGACACCACAGAGACGAGTCTAAAACAGTTTTTGGATTCAAAATTGCTCCACAAATAAAAAAGTTACGAGTTAAAGAAGATTGCTTAAAAAATCACCGAACTTTAGAAGCAAATAATAAAAAATCCAAAGCGATAACCTATCAAAAAATTTATTAAAATCAACGGGGAATTTAATGACGAATAAAACAACAAAAAATTTTCGAAAATCGGACAACAAATAGAGAAGATATAGTGAAAAAACTGTAAAACGACACCAAACACGTGCTAGAAAATTTTTCATCGCCGCGGAACTTTGTTAAAACTTTTTTATAAAACAAGTGTCGTCATCCGAAGGTGTCTGCCGGTAAATATTGAATTTATTTTCAAAATTTAAAAATTTTTGTGCCAAAAAAACAGTTTTTTCGACATAAAGTGTTAAGAAAGGGTGTCAAGAAACCAACAAATTTTTGAACTTTAAAAAATTTATTTTAAAAACTATTTATAAGAATAAAAAACAATTCAACAGACAAACACCCAACTGGAAAATATTATATATAGATAAATTTCTTGGAATCAGAATTATAACTAGGTCAACTGCGAACTGTAACCAAGTCAAAAAAAGTTAGAAGTAGTAGAGTAGAGTAATCTATATATAATATTAATATTAGTATTAGTTTAGTATAAGAAAAATATTAGTATAGGGATAGTTACACATTACACAGCAAAATAAAAATAACTAAATAATTTAATTAGAGTATAAGTCACTTATTTATTTCCGCGTATTTCTGCTTATTTCTTCTTATTTTTGTTATTTCTTATTTCTATTTGACTTGAATTGTTTTGAAATTGCCAACTGTTGATTTGGAAGTAACAGAAATTCAATTTGGTGATTCAACTCGGTTCGACTCAATTGAAAAATCATTAAATTGTTGTTTCTGCACTAGAGGGAGTTGACATAGACCGAGTTGAATTTGGCAGCGCCCAAAAATTTTTCAATTCAATTCAATTCAAGTCAAAAAATTGAAAAATTTATTTTTGAAAGTACACCCCCCCCCCCCCCCCACCCTTTATACACCAAAAATTTTTTATCACTCCATTGGTCGACCCACGAAACCTGCCCCCCTCCCCCCCACTTCCCCCCCCCCCCCCCTCCCCTCAGGCACCCCCCCTTCACCCCCTCAACTTTGAACCCAAATATCTGGCGAACAAGTAGGCCAAAGATAGTCGAGTTTGGGCTCAAACGGTCGGGGAGAACCTGCCCTATCCGATTATACATACAGTGGATTCCACCCTACAAATAATTATCCTAAAAAAAACACCTCAAAAAATTTTCGGCCCCAATAATTTCCACCAAAATAAGTCCAGGTATAGAAGTACAAATAAAAATCCGATTCCCCAAAACAGTTCCCCCAAAACAATAATACAGTAGGAAATATCCCCCCTTTTTCCCTCTTTCTTAATAAATTTTTCTTTCAAAATTGTGTGCTGTGTAGGTGTAGCTAGACCATCCCCTCTGGGATTAGAATATTAATTTGTGTTTGTATTGCCGACTATCCCCCCTATTGGGGAAGTCCTTTTAACTTAGTATTAAGTGTAGTGTGTAATAGACCGTCCCCTATTGGGACGATTTGTTAAACTAGATTATTTATTGTTGTGTTGTCAACCGTCTCCCCTATTGGGGACGTTAAATCTTAAATTTAGTTTGTTGTTGTGACCGTCCCCCTATTGGGGACGTTTTCAATTAGTCATTCCCGTTTGTGCCGTAACCGTCTCCCCTATTGGGGACGTTAAACTTTAGTCCTAGATAATTGTTTGTGTTGTCGACCGTCCCTCTATTGGGGAAACTTCTAAATTAGTTCCTGTTGTGTTGTAATCGTCTCCCCTATTGGGGACGTTAAACCTTAGTTATAGTTATTGTTGTGTTGTGACCGTCCCCCCTATTGGGGACGTTAAGTTTTTAATTTAGGAAATAAGTTTGTGCTCGTGTTGTCAACCGTCCCCCTATTGGGGACGTTTTAAACTAAGTCTTTTGACCGCCACCCCTATTGGTGGCGTTATTTATTTATTGTTTTAGTTAAATTAAATAAATCAGTAGCACGTTCTTGAAGATGGCCCCGCCATTGGGAAAAAATGTCAAGAACGTGGTGGTCGCGCACGCGGAGGAGAAGCCGCGCGTGGCCCCGTCACAAGCACAGCCCAGTGCCCGCCCAGTGGAAAGTGCAACGGCGAAAGCCAATAGGTTGTTTCAGACTGCGAAGGCCCAGCTTGAGCAGTCCGGGAACCTGAAGTCGTCCATCAAGGAGGCCGTCCTGGACAGTCTGTCGGGACTGTACGGGACGGTCCTCCAGGTGGACGAGAGTCTCCGTTCCCTGGAGCTCAAGTTGGAGAAGTCGCGGTCTGAAGGTGAAAAAGATTTAAGAAGGAGATTAGAGGAAAAGGATAGGCTTATAGAGAAATTATTGGAAAATTCGGACATGGGGGGCAAAATTGGGGAGCTAATTACAAACACGGAAACGATCAAAAAGATGATTAGCTACGACGTACTGAATCGTTTCGACGAATACCCCCCTGGGCGGGCCCTGTGCGGGAACGTCAAAAAAATCGAGGGCCTCGCTAAGGAAATGAAAGAGATAGGAAAGAGAGTGGAGGAAACCGGGGGGAAGGTGGACACGATTGGGAAGCAGGTGGGGGAGGTCGAGGGGAGGCTGAAAGAGTACGGGGAAACTATTAAGGATGCCGGAAAGGCCGTAGAGTCCCTCAAGGCCCCGGCGACAACATACGCCGAGGCGGCGAGGGCTCCTAAACCGAAGGCCCAGTTTCCCCCCTGCCGCCCCAATCACGCCCTGATCGTGTCCTCCTCCTCTTTAGAGAAGGATACGAGCGACACAGTGATTAGCAAAGTCAGAGAGGCCCTCGATGCGCGTAGGACGGGGATACAGGTCGACAGGATAAGAAAGATAAAGGATGGAAAAATTGTGATCAGTTGCGGCAACCGGCCTGAACTTGATAAGATGGAGAGTCGACTCAAGTCTCAGGCCGGCCTCAAGACTGAGCCTGCAGCAAACCGAGACCCTAGAGTGGTCATACGGAACCTTTTCAACTACAACTCTGAGGCTGACATCATAGAGTTCCTAAGGATGCAGAATCAGAAGTTGTGGCGTGATCTGGATCCCAGCCACTTTAGGGTCAAGGAGGTTTACCGTAGGAGGGCGCGAAACCCCCACCAAGCCCACGTAGTGTTACAGGTCTCGCCTCAGGTGTGGCGTAAGCTGACCGAGGCGGGGACTGTATACATTGATATACAGGGCCTGACTGCCGAGGATCAGTCGCCGTTGGTGCAGTGTACCCGTTGCCTGGGGTACGGCCATAGACGCAGACACTGCAAAGAGACGGTGGACCTTTGCGGCCACTGCGGGGGGGGGTCACGACCGTAAGGAGTGCCCCTCTCGAGTGGACGGAAGGGCCCCTGTCTGCAGAAACTGTGACCGGGCCGGATTGCAGGACACGGGGCACAACGCCTTCAGCGGCGACTGCCCCGTTCGGCGTAAGTGGGACGGTATCGCGCGCTCCACGGTGAGCTACTGCTAAAGGCACCGCAGCTGACCAGGAATGTGTGGGACGCTTTGTGGTTTGTCAAGCGAACCTCCAGCGCGCCCGCCTGGCGACTCAGGAGTTAGTCATGGCCGCTCACAGGGATAAGGTTGGTGTCGCACTAGTCCAGGAGCCCTATGTCGGCGCGGAGGGGCGGGTCGGAAACTTCCGTGGCGTTAGAGTTATACAGAGGGAAACCGCTAGGACCAAGCCCGTCAAGGCGGCAGTCATGATCTTCCATGACGACTTGGAGGTTCATGTGAACCCCCAGATCGTCACTGAGAACATCGTGGCTGCCGTCCTTAAGACGGGCGACTGGACTGCGGCGGTTGTCTCTGTGTATCTCGAAGGCACGGAGGATATCGAGCCGTACCTGGCGCAGATACGGGACTTCATGGGACGTGTCGGCACTAACAGGATCCTCGTGGGTGGTGATTGGAATGCATGGAGTCCGTGGTGGGGGAGCGTCGAGGAGGACACCAGGGGCGAAGCCCTGAGGGGGTTCTTTGATGACCTGGAGCTACACGTATTGAACAGAGGAGTCGTCCCCACCTTCGATACAGTCCGTGGGGGCAGGAGGTACACGAGCCATGTCGATGTTACCGTCTGCACCCACGGATTGTTGAGAAGTGTCCGTGAGTGGACAGTGGACGACTCCGTGACCAGTTCCGATCACAGGGCGATACGTGTGGTTCTAGGTCTCAGGGTGCCCCCTGGGGGTAACGCCCGGTGGACTACTAGACGCTTCAACACCCGGAAGGCTAACTGGGGTCGTTTCACCGAGGAAATGCGTTGCGAGTTGGCCGCCTGGGGTCTCACCCCGGAGATTGTCAATAACACCTTAGACAAAGGCCAACTCGAAGAGGTCGTTAGGACTTACATCCAGTGTGTGGAGTAGGCCAGTGGCAAAGCCATACCTCCGCACAAACCACCTCGCATCAAAAAGCGCTTTCCTTGGTGGAACGACGAGCTCGAAAGGCTGCGGCGCGACGTAAACACGAAACGCCGCCGTATCCGGTGTGCGGCGCCGCGTCGCAGACAGTATGTGGTTGACGACTACCTGAGCGCTAAGGAGGAGTACGAGCGGAGGGTTGTCGGCGCCCAGACGGTGAGTTGGAAGGAGTTCACCTCGACGCAAGAGAGGGAAACCATGTGGGACGGTATCTATCGGGTGCTGAGAAGGGCGACAGGCCACCGCGAGGACCAGCTCCTCGTGGAGGACGGAGTTGTGCAGAGCCCGGACCAGTCGGCGGCGTTGCTGGCCAGGACATTCTTCGCCGATGACGATGGCGGTACGGACTCTGAGGTCCACGCCGCCATCCGAAGCCGAGCGGACCTGGTCAGTGTACGCATGCCTCAGGACACCGACGATCCCCCGATCACCAGGGCGGAGTTGGTCCGGACGCTGCACAGCTTCAATCCTAAAAAGGCACTGGGTCAGGATGGATTTACCAGCGATATATGCTGGAACGCAATATACGCGGAAATGGAGCTATTTCTGGCCATCCTGAACCGATGCCTTGACCTGGCGTGCTTCCCAGCGCCGTGGAAGGAGGCTTCTGTTGTGGTGCTCAGGAAACCAGCGCGTCCAGACTATGCACGCGCAAAGTCGTACCGGCCCATTGGACTTCTTTCCATCATGGGCAAGATCCTTGAGAAAGTTCTGTGTCGTCGAATTCGATGGCACGTCTTGCCCAGGTCCAATCCCAGGCAGTACGGCTTCACACCGCAGCGGAGCACGGAGGATACGCTGTATGACCTGATGCAGCACATCAGAGGTGTCCTCCACAGGAAGGAGACCGCCCTCGTGGTCTCTCTTGACATCGAGGGGGCGTTCGACAACGCGTGGTGGCCAGCCATAAAGTGCAGAATGATGGAAAAGGGTATTCCCGTAAACCTTAGACGTCTTGTCGAGGATTACTTCCGGGATCGAAGCGTTACTGTGCACTATGCGGGAAGAACAGTGCGGAGGACACAGACCAAGGGCTGTGTCCAGGGTTCCATCGGTGGGCCTCTGTTCTGGAACATGCTGCTGGACCCCCTCCTGGACGACCTGGATAGGCTGGGCGCGTACGTGCAGGCATTTGCGGATGATATCGTTTTGGTGTTCTCCGGGCACACGGCGCTCGGGATCCAACGGGATGCCAATGCTGCCCTAGCTTGTGCACGAGACTGGGGTGTCATAAATAAGCTACGCTTTTCCGCCGAGAAGACCCAGGCGATGATAGTCACGCGTAAGCTTAAGTATGACACTCCGGTTGTGCAGCTGGGCGGCGTTGACATCTCGATGGTGACCGAGCTCAAAATCCTCGGAGTCATCGTCGACAGTAAACTCACCTTTAACAGTCACGTTGCCTACGCTTGTCGTAAGGCAACTGACCTGTATAGGAAACTGTCGACGATGGCTCGGGTGGAGTCGGGCTTGTGTCCGGCGATCATCCGGACGATATACTCCGCAGTCGTCGAACCGACGATCCTGTACGGCGCGAGCTCCTGGGCGAAGGCCGCCGAAAAGATCTCTGTGCGGAAAACCTTTGCGACCGTCCAGAGGGGCTTCGCACAGAAGATTGCTAAGTCACATCGTACGGTGTCGCTCAATGCAGCGCTCACGCTGGCGGGTCTCCTCCCACTCGATCTTCGAGTCTGGGAGGTGGCCCGGCTGTTTGAGTGCAAACGGGGACGCCCGATCGATGAGCTGGAATCCCTAGAACTGGAAGAGCGTGAGGCCTTTATCAAGGCCCCCCACCCCGCCAGTGAGCCAGAGGTTGAATACCGGTGCCTGGAGAATATGCTCCCCGAAACTGTAGCTCAGCTGCAGCTCCCCGTTCATCTGATTTACACAGACGGTAGTAAATCGAATGACGGGGTCGGGGCGGCATATTCCTACTGGCGGGATGGAACCGAGATCCGGACAAAGCGGCTGAGGCTGGAGTCGGTGTGCACCGTCTTTCAGGCGGAGCTACTCGCGATAGCCAGGGCTACTGACCTGGTTGTCGCGAGGGGCTTCGACTGTGCGGCTGTGCTCAGCGACTCCCGGTCCTCGCTCGATTTGATCCGGAACCCGGACACGCACCATCCCCTCGCTACCCATATTCGTCGGAATATCAGGGAGTTGCAGGGGAGGGGTAAAACCCTCCAGTTCTTTTGGGTGAAGGCTCATGTCGGGATCCCCGGCAATGAGCGCGCCGACGAGTTGGCGAGGCTGGCGGCTCAGTCCAGGGTCGCCCCAGCGTATGCCAGGTGTCCAATCTCATACGTCAGACGACGTGTGAGAGAGGGCGTGGTCCGGCGGTGGAACGAGAGGTACACCGGTGGAACCACGGCCGAGGTCACCCGCATGTTCTTCCCGGATGTATGGCGCGCTTATCGGGCCCTGAAGTGCCTCGATAAGACGTCTATATGGGCGCAAGTGCTGACGGGCCACGGCGGTTTTGCCGCCTATCTTTATCGCTTCAAATTGAAAGATAGTGCTGGCTGCGTGTGCGACCCCGAGGTTGCAGAGACCATAAAACATGTTCTGCTCGAATGCCCGAGGCATGACCGCGACAGATACGACCTGGAAATAAGTACTGGAATCAAATTAACGGAGACAACGGTAGCAGATTTAATGTCTGACAAACACTCCAGGCCGTATCTGGAGCGGTTCTGCCTCAAGACGGCAAAAATAGTTACAGAACGCAATAAAACGAGATGAATTATTTTATTTTAAACTTAATTTATTATTGTAATCTTTATTTTTATATTTTAACCTAAATTATGAATTATTATTTTAAAATTATTTTAATTTTATTTTATTTTATTGACTTATTATTATCATTAATTATTTTAACGTTTTAACTTAATTTATTAATTTTAAAATTTTAATGTCATTTTAATCAATTTATTGTTTTAACTGTGTTTTAATTGTAAATAATTTTAATGGCAAATTAAATAATGGAACTCATATTTTATATTATATTATTATTAATCGGAAAAATTGTATTTAAGTTAATGTCTGCGTTCTGTAACCTCTGCAACCTCAAGCCGTCGGCAAGAAAGTGTAAATAGTTAAGGTAGTTTTAATTAAATGTAAATAAAACTGTATTAGCAAGTAGGAAAAGAAATTGTAAATATAATATATATATATGTAAATAAAATAGTGTAAAAATGACGATAAAAAAAAAAGAAAAGAACAAAAGATGACAAAGGGAAAAGAAAGACCCCAAAAAGATAAGAAAATACAATGCCGCAAAAAAAAAAAAAAAATGACGAGCGGTATAAATAAAGCACACTATGACTACCTTATTTTTACAAAACAAAAATTCTTGCCAAGCAAGAAGTGACAGACGGCATAAAAAAAAAAAAAAAAAAACTGTTTAAACAAATTTGTTCCATGACAAATTCTTTACATATTAAACAAAAAATA
Organism: Hypolimnas misippus; assembly: GCA_037950945.1. Classification (NCBI taxonomy): domain Eukaryota; kingdom Metazoa; phylum Arthropoda; class Insecta; order Lepidoptera; family Nymphalidae; genus Hypolimnas; species Hypolimnas misippus. The sequence continues at coordinate 2,531,862 of JBBEEQ010000007.1, forward strand.
TAAATGCCCCAGAATATATAAAAATGACATTGTTAATTGAGAAACTGGAAAAGTTAAGGATTTCAACTTTGACTTCAATCTAAATATTAATATCTGCAATATTAATTCAGACCAAGAAGTTACGACTGCCTTTGAAAACTTTTTTTCTAATATTCCAATTTCCACAACTAACTCATTAATATACTCAACCAACGTCGCTGAGTCATTTTTAAAAGAAATTGTTAATTGGTGTGATGTAAATTTTAGTTTTACTACTGTAAACCCAAAAGATACATACATATAATAAAGACTTTCAAAACTCTAGAAATTAAGAAATACTACTGATCTTTGGGGTACCTCAGTAAAAGTTATCACCTCTACATATTATTGATGCCATCACTCCCCTTCTTATAGTAATATTTAACAGATGCATTGAATGTAGTGTATTTCCTGACCTGATGAAACATAGAAATATCATACCAATATTTAAATAAGGTAGTACTTAAGACCCTAATGACCTTAGACCTATTTCTATTCTGTCAAGTTTTAGCAAAATATTTTTAAAAAATTTATTAAACCAAATGTTGGCACATTTTATAAATAACAAGTAACTGCACAGTAATCAATTCGGTTTTACTAAGGGTTGGTCGACAACAGATGCTGGTGATGAGTTGGTTAAAAATATTTTTGAGGCATGAGAGGAGTCACATAATGCACTAGGTATCTTCTGTGACTTGTCTAAGGCTTTTGATTGTGTTAAACACTCAACTCTGATCAGCAAGTTACGTCATTACGGCATTAGAGGAACCGCGCTCGGTCTTCTAATGTCGTACTTAAGTAAAAGAATTCAGAGGGTCGATGTAAATGGCAAGAGATCTCCTGGGGCTATGCTAAATATGGGGTGCCTCAAGGTCCTATTCTTGGGGCATTTCTTTTTCTAATTTATAAAAATGAGCTGCACCATCTTGTAGAAAAAAAAAACATAAGATTGTATTGTTTGCCGATGACACCTCACTAATATTTAAAGTGAGACGAAACTTATCAAAATATGACGAAGTAAACAATACTCTCTTTGATGTCGTGCACTGGTTTAGTGTTAACAATTTATTGTTAAATTGTAAGAAATTGGCAAATAGGCTGAGTTTTGCAGGTTTTGCTATAAGAAAATTACAAAATTAACGGATGTTTAAACGGCGAGTCTAGTTTATTTCAGCTATTTCCATTGTATAATTTCTTATGGCATAGTACTGTGGGACATGCGGCCGATATTAAAACAATTTTGTGCTGCAGAAAAGAGCTATTCGCCCAATTTATAACCTTGGTCATAAGGAAACATTAAGAGAGTAATTGAAAACATAGAAATATAGACATATTTGTAAAAAAATGTGATTATATATATAAGACTTAATTTGGACTGTATCTAATTTTTAGAAAATATTAAAACAAGTGAAACGCCCGTACTCTGCCACTGGTTTATTACGACTGCTTCAAGCATTACATATTTTTAACCTGAACATACCGCCCACCAAAGGACAATAGTCCTTTAAATTATAAATTATAAATTTACAATTTGTTTGACTTATTTAGCTTTCTTAACAATAAATAATTATACAGTTTTACTTAATATTTATTTTTAAATTTATGTGTTAAGCAAGACAAAACATCTTAATAACCAAATCATAAAAAAGAAAATTCTAAAACTTATTAAGAATGTTTATGTGGCATTTAATGAAATATAATGTTCTCAAAAAAATATACTACCAACTTTAATTGGTAAAAATAGCACTACATAATCACGCCGACAATTACAAATATTGCAATCGATTTGATTTTTATCAATTCTCGTGAAAATTACTGAGCTGATGTTGATAAAATTTATGCGGGATCAACCGCGAGACATACACTTAAAAATATGGTCGAATTAAGAACCTACTCTGTTTTAGAAGTTAGTTAAAATTATTCTTATTTATCTACTTAGATTCTATAGGTAAGTAACAAAGTTTTGAGACAGATCTTTTCATTATATCACTTCCGCTCCTAATGCTATACACTCTGGTGATATTGTCATGCCCAGGATGTTTAGCAACCACACGCCCTAGTGACCATTTACCTGGAGGTAATTGTTCATCTTTCAATAAAACAATATCTCCTATCTCAAACTCTTTCTCAGGTTTAAGCCATTTTGGACGTTCTTGTAGTCTAGATAAGTACTCAGTCTGCCACTGGTGTCAAAAGTCTGTTACCAATCTTTGCACATATTGCCACCGCGATAAATGATTTAAACTACATTGACTGGACTCGGTATTGTGACAGGTGCTTCACCAATTAAAAAGTGCCCTGGTGTAAGTATTTTGAAGTCAGCATCCGTGGTATCAATTGGTGTTAGCGGCCGAGAGTTCAAACAGGCCTCAATTTGACAGAGTGTAGTTGCCATTTCTTCAAAAGTAAGCCTGGAGTTCAGAATACGTCTTAAATGATATTTTACCGACTTTAGGCTCCCAAAGTTTGGGCTGTATGGCGGGATGAAGTGCCATTGTGTACCCTCAAAAGCTAATACTTCATCCAAGTGAGTTGCTAATTCAAGCCTAGCCTCCTTGAAAGCTTCCATTAACTGTTTATTGGCTCCAACAAAATTCCGCCCTTGATCACTCCAAATATGAGTGCACCTTCCTCTTCGAGATACGAATCTGTGGAAAGCTCCAATAAAAGATTCAGAAGACATGTCGCCAACCAATTCTAAATGTATGGCCTTCGTAGCCATACAAATAAATATTGCAATATAGGCCTTGTTCGACTTTGCTCCCCTGCCTTTTGACATTAAAACTTGCAAGGGACCAGCAAAGTCTACTCCACTATGCAGGAATGGACGTGCTGGAGTAGTGCGCACTTTAGGTAAATCTCCCATAATTTGACTTCTTATTACAGCCTTCTGCCTTGTGCAAATGATACATCTGTGTATAAATGTCTTTACAGCATTTTTTACACCAAGAATCCAGTATTTAGACCTGATATAGCAAAGCATTAACTGAATACTGCCATGCATTGTCTTCTTATGAGCGTCTGCAATTATTAAATAAGCTAAGCGACATTTACTATCAATTATAATAGGATGCTTTAATTCGTCTCTTAAATCTGAATTTCGAAGTCTGCCGCCCACCCTGATTATATTGCGATCATCCAGATGAGGATTGAACGTTCTTAGTCTACTACCTTTTTTACGTATTTCTTATTACTCAATCTTTCTTTTTCTTTTTTAAAATATTTTTCCTGGGATATAATGATACATGTATTTATAGATTCTTTCAACTCTTCAAATGTTATCATATTGTCTATATTATTTCGATCTCTTCTATATTTTAAAAATCTCCTACAGTATACTATTACTCTCGAAAGTTCAGCTAGAGAATCTAAATTTTCAAACATCCTTATACTTTGGTTTTCTTCAATTTTTAAATTTATGTGTATTTTCCTTTTTTCTAAATCTGTAGGTATAGCGTTTTATTTCGAAAAATGTATTTCTTTCTCTTTTAGCCAATCTGGCCCTTTCCACCACAACTTAGTTTTAATTAAATCAGATAGTAGACCTCTTGAACCAATGTCAGCTGGGTTCATCTTAGATTGTACATGAAACCATTGAGAGTTGCTTAAATTATCTAATACTTCTACTACGCGATTGCTTACAAAGATCTTCCACCTTAGTGGATCTCCACAGAGCCACGAGAGAACAACCGATGAATCCGTCCATGCGAAAACCTTATCTTGCGGCAATGACATTGCTTCCCTTACCTGAGTCAATAATCTTGCCAACAATACTGCTTCGCAAAGCTCAATCCGTGGAATTGAAATCGGTTTCACAGGTGCTACTCTTGTTTTGGATGCTATGATTCCAGTTTTAATTTTATTTTTAGTTTCCACTCTATAGTATACAACCGCACAATAAGCTTTGTTTGAAGCATCGCAAAATCCGTGAAGGGTAATATTATCCAATTCCTTCCTTTCTGTTTTAATCCATATTTTCACCTTAACTATATTTAAATTATCAAAATCATTTCTTATTTTTATCCATTCTTCTTTAAGTATATCTCCAACATATTCATGCCATGTTAATCTTTTAATCCAAAGTTTCTGTATTAGAATTTTAGCTGGAACAATCGCTGCACCCAACCACCCAAGAGGATCAAAGAGTCGCTGGATATCTGCGAGGATTGTTCTTTTTGTGATAAGATCTGGTTGTTGTGGCAATTTTAATTGATATTGAAAAGAATCTGTTACCATGTTCCAAGTTAAACCTAAAGTTTTTATTGTACATTTATCTTTATCATTATTCAGACATTCTTCTTCTGACCTTATGTTGTCTAAAAATTCTTGATTATTCGATGCCCACTTTTGTAATGTAAATCCACCTTTACTTAAAATATTTATTAGTCCTTTACTTATTTCTATAGCTTCTTGAATTGTAAAACCACCACTCATGCAATCATCTACGTAGAAATCTTCTTTAATTGTTCTCGCTGCTTCGGGATAATCCTTACCTTCATCTTCTGCTAGTTGCATTAATTTTTTCACAGCTAAGTATGGCGCTGAGGATGTACCAAATGCGACTCTCAATAGGCGATATTCTTCTACATATTCTTCTATCTTATTTCTCCATAAAATTCTTTGTAAATCTGCATCTTCTCTCTTTACTAATATCATTCTATACATTTTTTGTATATCTGCTACAAAGCAGATTGGTTTTATCCGCCATCTCAGGACTAGATTTCTAAGATCTTCTTGTAGCTGAGGTCCAATCATGAGTAGGTCATTCAATGATTTCCCGTTTGAACTCTTACAAGAGGCGTCAAATACGATTCTGATTTTAGTTGTTGTACTTTCTTCTTTGATCACCGCGTGATGAGGTAAATATATAGCCTTTTTATTTTTTTCTTCTTCTGGAACTCGTTCCATATGATTTAATAACAATATTCCTTTATAATTCTTCTGTATTCTTCTTTAAATTCTGGTCTCTTTTCTAATCTTTTTTCTAATTGTTGTAATCTTCTATATGCTATATCCTTTGTTTCATCTATTTGTTCTGCCGATTCTATTAAAGGTAACTTAACTATGTATCTCCCATCTGATGACCTAGTATAATTGTTTGAATAAATCTCTTCACACTTCTTTTCGGCTGCTGTAAATTCCCGTTTTCTTAATTCATCTATACACCATTAATTTCTTAACATTTTATCTACCACTACCTCTATTTTATGATGCATGACTATGATTGTACTTTCTGTTTTATTATCATAAATGTTTCCAAATAAAATCCATTCTAAGGTGGTTTCTTGTGCTGATTGTGAACCTATTTTACCCTTTATTAAATTGTTTTTTATAATGTCTGTGTACACTTCAACCCCAAAACCCCAAGCAATATATCAATTTTACTAGCAGTATAATACTGGGGATCAGCCAAGTTGAGACCTTCCAAATGTGACCAATGTGACCTTGGCTTGATTGATTGACACGGCAATTTAGTCATTACGTGTGATGATAAAACGTATGCCTGTGCAGGGAGGCTGAAATTCAAATCATATCGTGATAATACCTCCAACTGTACCACGTGACTGACTGTTGTTGTTGTTGACCCTACACCTGTCACCGTGCCATTGATCGCAGTTTTTTTGAGTCGTAATGATTGAACTGCTCTTTCGCTAATGAATGACGCCTGTGATCCTGGATCTACTAAAGCCCTTAAAATTATTGTTCCTCCTAAACAGTTTCTAACTGGAACCAGTGCAGTTGCTAAGAGTGTCCTTTGTGGCCCCGACGATAAGTGTGATACTACTGAAACGTTTGGTAAATCATTATGCTCACCTTGTACCTTTGTATGTAAAGAAGATAGCCCGGTTGAATTATTCTCCGCCTGTAACTCGGTCATCTCCCCTCTGCCCTCTACATTATAATTATTCTGATGTAAAAGAGAGTGATGACGTTTACTACAAATCCTACAAAAACTTTTTTGTTTACAATTATTGACCGAATGATTTGGTGATAAGCAATTATAACACAATCGATTATCCTTAACGAATTCCCTTCTCTTAATAACATCTAATTTTCCAAAATCCTTACAAGTAAACAAATAGTGATTTTTATTACAAAGACTACAGGTTATATTTTGTATAGCGTTGGCATTAAAAGAACGTTCTCGTGTGGTGCGTATAGCGGATGGTTTTGTTAATAAAACTAATGTTTGAATATTAGATTCGAGAAAATTAATCAAACTTTTAAATGAAGGCAACTCCTTTTGGTATTCAGTACTTACAAATTTTTCCCATTCCTTGTGCGTCTCTAAATCTAATTTCTGAGAAATTAAAAATATTAATATCGGATCCCAATTAACAATAGATATATTAAAGCTTTGTAAACCACTTAAACATTCTTGTATACTATCAATTAAATATTTAAATTGATTTGCAGATTTAGTATTAATTTTTTTATACAAATCTACAATAAGTCTCTTATGGGAATACCTATTTTTTAAAGTCTCATATGCTACACTGTAATTCTTCTCGATAACATGAAAATTTTAAATAGTATTTTTCGCTTCACCAGCCACACACGATTTCAAATAATGTAACTTTTGCACATCACTAAGTCTTTTATTGTTGTGGATCAACGACAAAAACACATCCTCAAACGATTGCCATTCCTCATATGCACCCGAGAATGTAGGTAGGTTTATCTTCGGTAGATGAACTTCTGCGTTGATGGACCCAGGTGACTCTATATCCGAAGCCACGTGCTCCACCTTGCTGGAACTGCTTGCGGATTGAACGTATTCCAACATGTCCAACAACGCGCCTCCAGATATAGATATTCGAACTGGCTGTGTTTATCTTCCGTGAAATATGATAATTTTGATCGTTGCTCTTTGTTTGTATTTTTTACTATCTCTTTATGAGCTTCTCGAAAGGAATCCCAATATTCTTCTATACATTTTATTCTCGTTTGTATATATCCACTGGTCAATCTTGCTTTCGGACTTTTCTTATGGTTAGCTCTAGCCTTTTCGAATAATTCATATAAATTTTCCGTTGTTGCTATTACGTGTCGTCGATGCACACAACTCCATACAAAAAAAAATCTTCTTCGGTTCAATGTATTTTTTGCAAGTGCATCGAAGTCCATACGAAAAAAATTGTTTACGCCAATCCTTATCGCTCGCCGGCCGGCTCTAAGAAATAATGCACCGTACTATTCGGCTCGATTATGGACCAAACTATGTCGGATATAAGACTTAATTCGGACTGTATCTAATTTTTAGAAAATATTAAAACAAGTGAAACACCCGTACTCTGCCACTGGTTTATTACGACTGGTTCAAGCATTACATATTTTTAACCTGAACAGTGATATCCATGAAATTAATACAAAAAACAGGAACAAACTAGCTATATATATAGATGGATTCGTAGGGTAGGGCGGAAATAAAACACGCATTTTTTAACTCCGTTTTAATTAATTAAATAACAGTATTGTTTTTTGTGTTAGAGTGAAGATAATGATCAATTGAATTCCCTTACTTACCAGCTATAGTCCAATAATATATTCATTAACAACACAGACAGTTTAAAATATTTACAAATATCTTTCAAACATGGACGCCATTAAACAATCCATTGCCGAGATGACACAGCTTTTTAACACCAGGATGACAGAGTTCCAGAATGATCTGCACAATGCTTCTCCGCCGGCTTCGAGTCCTATTTCCCACACAGCAGCTCAGTTTAGCGCATTCCGAACCTTCGTTTTAGGTGCCCTTGAAAGTCTACAAGCTCAGATCGAGGTTATTTCGAAGCAAATTGACCAGATGGAGATGAGGAGCAGGAGGAAAATAATCTTAGTTCATGGCATTCCAGAGGAAAAGAGCAGGAACATCTCATCAACTGTATCCGTCCTTCTGTCCAAACATCTTGACATGCCCCAAATTACAGCCGATTCCATCAGTCGTTGCCAAAGACTCGGACGCAGTGACCTGCAAAAACCTCGGGCGATTCTTGTCAAATTTCGAGAGGTATCCTTAAAGAATGAAGTCTGGTTTGCTAAAAGCAAACTCAAGGGCACGGGCATTACCCTCTCTGAATTTTTGACTAAGGGTCGTCATGACACCTTTTTATTGGCTCGACAGCGTTTAGGTGTCTCTAAATGCTGGACCAGAGATGGCATCATCTTCTGTATAGGCCCTGACGGATCGCAGCATCGTATCACCTCTAAAACGGAACTTCAAAAAATCTTGAATACTCCTGTACTCTTGGCCTCAACTACATCTGCTTCTGGTTCTGATGTTTCCAAGGAAAACAAAACAGCAACCGTAAGAACGAAGCGTACTATAAGAAAATAATTGTCCTTGCGTACTAATGTTATAATTCTTCATTTCTTGTACTTCTTAATACTTTACACTTATTTTTCTTGTCCACTTGTACAAGTAAGTGTTGTTGTTTTACTTTTACAATACCTACATATATTATTTGGTGTCACTATTTTAGTTACACAGATTCGCAGCCGCTCAATGTCACTTTTTTGCTTCAATATTTAATTTAGTTTGATTCTAATTTTGTCTCAAGCGGTGAATTTCAATTTAAATCTTTGTTTATTGGATATTTTGTATGTAATTAGCTAAGAGTATGTAATTAGAATTATTGCGTAACAAGTTGAATGGCTATAGGACTTTTGTCGTTCAATTGAACACAGATTAAATATATTTAACAGTGCACAGATTATACTAACGGTCGTGAATGACATAAATCATTCAATTGTCTATTACTATTTTGTCATAATTACAGTAGTTATCTATTTGTGCGTAATAATTTTGATTATTAACATTTAATATTATTACGATTATTTTTTTAATTTTGTTCTGTTTTTTTTTTAATATGATTTTTACGTAGACTGCTGGTGAGCGGCAAAGAAATATTTAAGACACATATATACATTTAATTTATTTATAATAAGTAATTTATTTTACATATATTTTAATTTAATTTAATATTTAGGCTAAGATCTTATTTTTATTACATATATTTATATTTTATTGTTTTGTTTTTATTTTGTTTTACACAATTATATAGACTTATATTTATTATGGCAAATCTTGATAGTTTACATAGTGATCATTTTATGTCTTTTTCGTCAGATAGCTCCGACAGTGATGACAGCTTTTACAGCATCATATGTCCTTCGCTCAATGAATCATTTAAGGCACATTTTTCTGATGCTCAGAAAAACTTTAATGTGATTCCCATTAACGCTCAAAGTATTCCAGCTCACTATCCTGAAATGCTGGCGTCGTTTGACACCCTTAATGTCCAAGCAACTCTTGTTTCCGAGTTTTGGCTTAAGCCTTGTCTCCCTTCCACATCTTACTCATTACCGGGCTTTCACCTGATACGTAATGATCGTACTGATAGACCTGGGGGTGGTGTTGCGATTTATTTGCGTTCAAATATTCCCTTCACAATACTAAATCTCTCAACACAGCCTCCACCTACTGATTCCACCGAACATATTCTTATCGAAGTTACTGTATCTAATACCAAAGTCCTACTTGGTGTATTTTATAGTCCCAATTCCAATAATAATTTCTTTTCTTCATTTGAAACTCTTCTCGAATCTTTTACTCCTTTGTATGACCATAATATTATCATGGGTGATTTCAATACTTGCTTGCTTTAGGGTGATCATCGCAGTAGTCTATTTTCCTCTATTGTTAATTCCTGTAACATGAAAATTCTTCCTCTTAATGCTACTCATACTTTCCCAAACTGTTCTCCTTCTCTTTAAGACCTTATTCTGGTATCCTCTCTTGATTTTGTTTTCAAACATGGTCAATGTCCTTATTCAGACTTTTCCTAACATGATCCTATCTTCCTATCTTATAAATGAAAACCTCCAAAATTTAAGCGCAAAGTGATAATGCAACGCAATTTTGGTGCAATTGATTCAGAACGATTTTTGGAGGACGTATTGAAAATTGACTGGTCAAGTGTTCTTGAGGCCGATTCGACCGATCTTAAAATTGCAATTTTTAATTCACTATTAATTCAACTTTACGACAAACATGCCCCAAGTAGACCTGTCAAAATCAGACATTTTCCAGCGCCTTGGTTAACTGATGATCTTAAGGACCTAATTGCTAAGAAAAATCGTGCCAAGTCCAAGCTCAAAAGAGACAATTCTGAGATAAATCGCGAAAATTACAAGAGGATTCGTAATCACTGCAACAAGTTATGTAGAGATGCACAGCGTCGCCACATTCATGATTCAGTTGAAAATAAAGATCCCGCTAAAGTGTGGAAATTTCTTAAATCCATAGGAGTTGGAAAATCATCAAATCAGTCACATTTTCCTAACAATATTAATCTTAACCATCTTAATCAATATTTCTGCTCTTGTAATGCAATTGATAGAAACAGCTTACCGTACTTGTCCTTTTGGACTTTAGCAACGCATTTAACAGTGTAGATTTTGATGTTCTGCTAAGCGTGCTTCAATCTCTTAACATATCTCCTCCGGCTATTGACTAGTTTCGAAGTTATCTGCATGGACGTCAACAGCGTATTCAAATAGATGACAGTTTCTCTGACTGGTGTGACGTCAATGCCGGTGTTCCTCAAGGTGGCGTGCTGTCGCCTCTTCTTTTTTCTATCTTCATTAACTCTATTACCTCTCAGTTAAATTCTCTCTACCACTTGTATGCAGATGATCTTCAAATATATTCATCGTCAACTCTTGATAATATTTCCAACGCCATAACAACTGTAAACTCAGATTTGGTTGCCATCTCCGATTGGTGTAAAGATTATGGGCTAACAATTAATCCCGCCAAAACTCAAGTAATAATCATGGGAAGCCACAAGCTAATAGCACGATTAAATAACACAAACTTGCCTCCGATCTCTCTTAACGGTGTTAATTTACCATATGTTGATAAAGTTAAGAATTTGGGAATCTACTTTGACCAAACTCTTTCTTGGTCTCACCAAATCAGTGAAGTCAGCAGAAAAATCTTTGCAGCCGCTAGTTCCTTGAGACGACTGCGTAACATTCTTCCAATCCCTACCAAAATTGCGTTAGCACACTCACTCTTGCTGCCCATACTAGACTACGCCGACGCTTGCTATTTTTACCTTACCGAAGTTCAACTTGGTAAACTTGAGCGACTCCATAATGTTATGATACGGTTCATATTCGGATTGCGTAAATATGGCCACATTTCCGATTTTCGAAAAAAGCTCAATTGGTTACCCGTTCGCCTTCGCCGGAATACACATATCTTATCACTTCTTTATTGTGTTCTGTTTCACCCGTCAACACCTGTCTATCTGAAGAACAACTTTGAATTTTTTGATGCTCGCGGCGAGGCCGTAAGATCGCACAGATACCTCCAGTTGCGCATACCAATTCATAACACGAATTTCTATAAATCATCATTTGTTGTACAAGCTATTATGTTATGGAACGCATTGCCTGCTAATATTAGACAGGCCCAAAATGTATCGCTATTTAAAAATAAATTAAAACTATTCTACTTGAAATGAAAACAATAATCCTCTGTTACTAATTTCACTTTTTCCTACTTTTGCCATATTATATATATAATATATAGTGTATGTATATATACTAGATATATATATATATATATATATATATATATATATATATATATATATATATATATATATATTATAGTCATTTTACTTGTATTGTTTCACCACCTACCCTCTTTCCGCAACATAATATTTCTCCTCGCTCTCAGGTTGTCTGGTAGAAATTGCTTATTAGCAATAAGACCGCCTGGTTGTACATCTTCCTACTATTGTTTGTAAACATATCACTTATGTTCTAATGTTTTTCTTGGTGCACAATAAAAGTATATTATTATTATTATTATTATTATTACCCGCTACCCGACTATGTCGAGTTAGTAATTCTTTTGTTGGGAGATGTATAAGATTTTACAACAGGATCCCTGTAAAACGTTCAAAATTCTTTTACAACAAAGTTCAAAAATATTGTAAAAAAACGTTTGTGTGCTAGAGGATATTACGATATTAAAGATTTTGTAGATATGACACACCATGGGAATAAGGCGATCGCTTCCAAGCTATGTATCTCAATAAATTTTATAATTTGTAATAAATTATGACGTTGTTGAAAAATAATAATAATAATAATTCAACAAAAGAAAAAAAAGAGTCCCGCTGAGTTTCTTTCGCGGTTTCTTTTCAGGTGATAGATTCATTTGCTAGACGTTCAAAAAGAGAATGTAAACAATTTCAACATTTAAAATTAAATATGTTTATATTACTTGCTACAGAAACAAAAAACTGAATAAAGATACTTGATGCTTATTGATTAGTTATATACAGTACGTTCCCTCTTCATTTTATTTATTTATTTATTTTAAATAATTGTTCTACTATGTGTATATATATGTATGTGTATATATGTTATAGTATGTACTTGTAGGTAGGCATGCAATATTGAAAAATGTAATATAAATTATAAAAAGGAATTTTTAACAGAATATAATATACATATAATACACTAAGTATGTTTGTATTACTTTAAGAATACGATTAATAGTCAGCGTAGGTACCTGTTTGTTTGCGGCCCGATAGCACCTGGAATGAGTCACGCCAGCACTCGGTGATCGGTTGTTATTGTAGTTTTAAACACAATCTCCGACTCAAATTTATCATTGTATTTTTTTTTTTGTGTGGATACTAAATATCACAGGTTTCAACTTTCTTGGCATTAACTTTCTGTCCAACGTTAATATACTTCGTATCATATTGTTCTTGATAATTTATTCTTGAGAACCTAGAATATAATTAAATGGAAAAATGAGGGACTTGGGCAAGAGTATCTAATATAACTGAAAAGTCTAAGTATGATCTTATAATATGAAATTCAAATAATATTAACTTACCATTGCGATGTCTGTTTTTTTTCCTACTATTTGTCATTGTTGCTTCTTTTTTTTTATTACAAGTTGTGCCTATATTAAATATTAAATGATAATAAGAATTATTTAGAGCTTCTCGGGGGAGCCTACCCCTAGAGAACGCGTCCCCAGGTGGCGGATAGGGGAATGCTCGCCAAATACCGTGCAAGTGGTGTTTGGAGGGTAAGAGTGAAATAAAATAGCTCTCGCGAACCAAAAGGCCGGAGAAGGACACTCCGTTAACAAACCCCTGTCAGTGGGCTTCTTCTAAATAATAGAAGCAGAGGCTACTGATAGTGCTGTATGCCTTGGTTGGGGTATACAGAAGGGATAGCGGCGGAAGAGCTTATTGAAGCCAACGGCGGCGCCCATGCTTCTCCAAAGGAAGAACAACCTTGGCGTCAGGTGGCAACTGGCCGTAAAATGTATAGCCAAATTTTCTTCTCCTTATAAATGTCAAAAGACAAATTTATGGCAACGACTAATACTAGGGCGTGCCCCGGAAGCGACGGAGATGCGAGTGCATTACAGATGGTGAAAAATGCTAGGGCGTTCCCTCTAAGCGACGATGACAAGAACTCGCGTTCGCATCCTACCGTTAGCATTAATACTCTGAGACTGGCAACCTGGAATCTCGGTACTATGACTGGACGCAGCAAGGAACTCAGTGAAATTCTCTATGCTAGAAAAATTAACATCTGCTGCGTCCAGGAATTGAAATGGAAAGGTTCAAAATCGAAACCTATCGGCAATGATTACCAGCTAATTTATCATGGAACCAACAACAAGAGAAATGGTGTAGGCATTATCTTAGACAAAAATCTTAAACAACAAATCATCAACGTGGAAAGAAAAAGTGACATACTAATAGCAATAAAGCTAGCAATAGACAACCAACCACCTATTAACATAATTTCACCCTATGCACCACAAGCTGGCTTACTCACTCAGCATTCCGCTAAGACTGTTTATTGTTATTATTATTATTATTATTTTACTTGCGTGTTTTATTGTAACAACTTTTTTTTTGCTTGTTTTTTTAGTGTTTACATTTACTTTGTATTCTTTTTATTATTATTTTTTGTCACAGCTGTCAGCGCATACCTTCTGGAGATCGCTGAAAATCAGTTGAGAAGCATCATTGATGCTTCTTTTTTTTTCCTTTTTCTTATTATAATAATATTTTTTTTGTGTAAATTTATTTATTGTGTCTTTTTTATACTGTTTTCAATCGTGAATAAGATTGTTATTGTGTTGTAGTGCGACTTTGACCAATAAATATTTTTATTATTATTTTTTTTTTATTATTAAATTCCTTATTTTGAATAAAAATATTTTACTTTTGATTTTACTTGCCAAATTTCAGCCCGATCCGTTTAGTGGTTTGGGCTGTGCGTTGATAGATCACTATGTCAGTCAGTTAGTCAGTCACCTATGAGTTACATATACAGCGTGTTCTAAAAACTGTGTCCTCCCTTAAAGGCATGTATACATATAAGTATAAGCTTAATATTAAAAATAGTATAACTTAAAAAATATCAAGCAGAGGTCAGTTACAGTGCATAGGCTAAATAAGTTTTAAATCGACATTATTTGAAAAAACGTTTCAAACATCTGACCCATAAATAACCAGCTTACCTTAACCCTTTAAATACCGACTTAAAATTTACTTTAAACACTACTTTTAAAAAATCTGCTAAAAAGTGTTCCCGAATAATATGATACATACTATTTACTTTTATTTGCTTTTATGTTTTATTCTTGTTATTCCTCAATACTATGATGCATATTGTTTTAGAACATTTTTATTTTTTATTTAGTAAATACCTTAAGGATATCCTTTTATGGCTGTAATATGAGTAATTTCAGTAATAGTTCATAAAATTCAATATGCTATGTTAGTTTTATTTATTTACTTAGTTTATTATTTGCTTAGTTTTGTCATATTGAATATTACCTATAAATTTTTATATGCAAAAAAGTACGCGTTATTAAACGGTTAAGGCGCCGTATAGTCGCGGCGGCGCACGCGCGGCCATTCATCGCAGGCGCCGGGGCGCCGGCGTGGTGCGACGCGTCTTTTGTTAGTTTTTCGAATAGAGATTTGCAAGTTTAAAAATTAGGTATATCGATAAATATTCTATCGATATTTTCAATATTGCTATAAATAGTTATGCTTTTCACATTAAAATAATTTCATAAATAAATAAATATTATTAATCAATATTATATTTTGGAACTTCTTCAGGTAAATTAACTATGTTTTATTATTAGGATAAATCGTTAATCTACTTCTGTTAAAAATGGTGTTTTACAATCAAAAATAATATTAATGTTTGATATATCAAAATAAGTATCGAAATAATATGAATATTAAATATTTATTTATTGTTATGATTATTTAAATATCGATAATTTAATTTATCGATATTTTTTTCGAGCCTATGCCGCCCTTTTAATAAAAAAAATTTATTAGTTAGTTCCTCGTGAAAATTTCTTCCGAGTGGATTACTTTTTGGTTACGGTTTTATAAAATTGTGTTGTTTTATAAAATGTACTCCAACCAGGAATATTTCAATGTGTTAATGTGTCTAGGGAAATGTGATTGTCATTATGCGGAATCGCGTAGACTTTATGACGAACTGTTTGCTTTTCCAAGAAACATACCATTACCGTCACTTAAGTATTTCAGCGTCTTCATATACGCATGTACAATTTCGGAAATGTCGATGGCCGTGAACAACAACGTGCTAATGCGGGAAGGCCGAGGGTTAATAATGACGATCTAGAGGAACACATATTAGATGTTTTTCGACAGGACCCTACGCAAAGCACGCGCTCGGTGGGACATCAACTCGGTGTCAACCATACGCGTGTATGGAAAGTTTTAAAGGAAAATGGCCAGCACCCGTACCATTATCGTCGAGTACAGTTATTAATTCCTACCGACTTCGAGCCTAGAATGGCATTCTGCAGATGGATTTTAAACGAAAACGATGAAGACAGTGAATTCTCGAGCCGTATACTTTTTAGTGACGAGTGTACTTTTGCTAGAACAGGCGTATTTAACATGCACAACGAACATGTATGGTCAGTCACCAACCCACATGTTACTAAACCTAGCCATTTCCAACATCGATGGAAAATTAATGTTTGGGCCGGTATTATTGGTGACAAAATAATTGGCCCTCTTTTTTTACCCCAGTCTATGAGTGGTGACAGTTATCTTTCCTTCCTGCGAGAACAACTCAGCCAGGAGCTTGATAGTTTAAACTTAGATCTTTTACGCCGTATGTGGTTTCAACATGATGGTGCGCCACCACACTTTTCCCGCGCCGTGAGAAACTATTTGAATACGGAATTCGGTGAACGTTGGATTGGTCGCAGTGGACCAATTAATTGGCCTGCGCGGTCACCGGACCTAACGCCATTGGATTTTTTTTTATGGGGTACTATAAAGCAGACCGTATTCAAAAAGAAGTGCGATACTGAGGCTGAAATGCCTTCACGAATCATCACAGCTTTCGAAGAAATAAAATCAAATACATCTGTCTTACAAAATGTACGTGCTAACTTTATTTCCCGATGCCGTAAATGCATAGAAGTACAAGGCGGGCATATTGAGCAACACATTCATGGCCGTCAAGTAGATGTTATTATTAACTAAGTATTATTATTTTAAATTGATTTGTAACATAGTGAAACGTATCGATATTTGAAAAAAAACGGTATCAGTGAATCGTTAAAGTGATTAAACAATCAAAATAATGTGAATGTACGTTCGAGTTCGTCACTAGTAGCGCAGCAGGTGTGATGGCGCCATGGAGTCTCATCGTGTTATACCAGTGCGTACAAACATTTTGTTACTCTACATATAATAATCATTTAATATTTAATTTTATTATTTTGATTGAAGAGTTTGTAAATGTAAGTTGTTTGATTGTGTTACATTTTTGATACTGATAACGCAGTTAAGGGGGTTGACACAATTTTTCATACACACTATATATTTAGATTCTCAGACGCAGTAGTACACCTCCTAAAAGTGAGACGCCACCAGCTCTTTATAGTTTAATAGAATACGAATTAGATTCTCACCGCGGATTCAGCTGTGAAATTGCCCAAATACTTTTACAGAATAGCCCTGCAAGTTTCGTCTAGTAATTTCACTGATTTTACTCGAAAACGGCTTGACTGATTAACGTAATTCTTTTTTTGTTTTTAATGTATATTTGGTCATTGGTCTCATAAAATTTTCACGAAATTGGTTCAGTAGTTTCATTTTAAACTCAAAATAACTAGATAAAAGTATGTCATTCGAGAAAATGAAATTACGTATTTGGCTTTTGCAGTCAGTTTTCCTTTTTATCCGACTGCGCGACGTAAAGGGGGATAATATGTTTATCAGTCTATGTTTATATGTGTGTTTGGACCTTTGTGGTATTATTAAGACAAACCGCGCCGGCCCATTTTGATAAATGACACATTGTTTGATTCGTCACGACGGCGCAAATGTCATACAAAGCATAACAATTGGAAAAATCAATCATTGAATAGGTGTTCAAAAATCACGTTTAGGTTTCTAGTATCGTTTTTTAGTCAAAAGTACCGTTTAGGATCTATAATGATTTAAAGTTGGTTAGTAACGATTCTCACTTATAGACTTTAACGCAGAACTGATATTGATACGGTATTGCTGACTGCAGATAGATTGTCGGGCAGTCGGGCTTTTGATTTATAATACAAATTCGTACGGAACCCTCGGTGCGCGAGTTCTCGAGACTCGCACTTGACCGGTTTTATTTTATTTGTTGACTTGAGTAATTATAAAAGGCTTGTATAAATAATATTTGTATATAAATAAATACGTATAAATTATAATTTCACTAATTATAAAAATATATACATAAGTCGATGGATACTAAAATTTACTGTCATTATAACACGACTACATTTTCCTATTTTACACAAGCGCAAAATAATAGCGCAAATGAAAGTCTAATTCACTGTTTTTAAGATAAAAACAGATTTTATTATATTTTTTTAATAAATTTTTGCAATAGAAAGATATACATATGCATAAGTATTCTCTTAGAAGGGCATAACATTTTGTATATAAAAATATTAAATTAAAGAGACTTTTAAGTATGTCAGTATAAAGTGGGTTTCAATTTAGTCAACTCCAAAAAATTTGACGACATCATTTTCAGATCATATGCGATAGGACATGCAGTTGACATCTATTCGAACGAATACACCGCCTCTGTTTATCCAAATAAACTTCCACGCCTTGGGCTGACCATCTTCGAGAGCCTTAAAGAATAGTTGAACGTTTGTTCTTATCAGACGCTCAATCGTATGAGTGTCTAACAAGGAGAAGCATCGAGTCAAATATGTATAGGAAAACCTTATGGGGTCACTAAGTAATGGAATTTCTGCAGCACATAATATTTATTTGTTTTAATTTATAGATTATTCATAGATTTAATGAATGGCAACACTTGCTTTAAAACTAAGATAATATAATATAATTTACACAATAATGAAAGTTGCTCGGAATTTATTGCATGCTTCAGTTTCTAATAAAATTGTCGTCAGCTGAATGCTTGTGGGTGTAAAGACTGTCAGTTCATCTGTCAAAGTGACCATGCGTCGCTCAGATATACTTACCTGTTTTACCTAGGTCTTACGAATTTTATTATCGTCTATGTGGTGCGAAATTGTGGTCCTTTATTAGGTAGGGATTTTTTATTAAGCTTTTTAATTTAGAAATATCGCCGATCATATATTGTAACGCGTCCACATTTAATAATACAACACAGATATTCGATCAATTAACTATTGAATTTCTGACAGTATTATCAGACAAATAAGGTTGCTTATCGAAACATAAAATTAAATTAGCATTAAAGAATGACGCAAAACCGGCTTTTCAGACCGACCGACGAGAAGGCGCGACCAGTGGCGTTCGCATTAAAAAACTGAATAGACAATGAACTAGGCCGCCTGTTATCGCTCGGGATAATAACACCTGTTCCGTATTCTGATTATGCATCATCGATAGATCCGGTACTTAAAAAAACCAAAACAAGTAAACTAAAAAGTACAAAGTCGTCGTCACTAGACTGTCGTGCATTACGCATCTATGTATCTCGTTATAATATTATCTCGTAATACCCTCAAAAATGTCAAAGTGCCACGTTTGTAAGAAACCCATCACAAAATCGTCCATATGTGTTTAGAGTAGTAAATGCGAAAAAGTAGTGCATCTCAATAACAAATGTACGGGCCTTACTAACAAGCAAATTGCAGCATTAAAAGCTGCTTCCAGTCTGGAGTGGACCTGCCTTGAGTGTCAACAGGAGTCTCCAAAACGACATTCTACTGTATATATTCCACAGGAAGAAGATGATGAAGAAGAGGAAGGTAAACCTGTACAAATCAACACAAAATTGCTAGTGGCAAACATAACTAAGGAAGTTGAGAAAACAATCAAGAAAGAAATAAAAGAACTTAATGATTCATTACAATTTCATAGTGCAAAACTAGATGAAGTTGTGGAGTACATCGAAACTTTAAAAAAAAAACGTTAAAAGCTTAGAACGAAAGAATGTCGAATTAACAAATAAAAACAACAACGTTGAAACTCGTATTGGAACACACTATATATATATATATATATATATATATATATATATATATATTTAAGTTAAAAAACTACCATTACATTCTATTACATTATATATATATATATATATATATATATATATATATATATATATATATACGTTACATACATATATATATAACGTTGAAACTCGTATTGGAACACACTATATATATATATATATTTAAAACGTCAAAGAACTAAAACGTCAAAAACCTCGCAGGACGCTGTTACTAATACAATAAACAACAACTTTTGTTCTATGACTTTAGACAAAACATAATAAATTTTCCAAAAATAGACTTTAAAATTTTTATGGCACTCTCTAACATATTTTACATCTGTATTTTCTATTATAAGCAACGTTCACCAATAGCATGCCAGCTTTCGCGAACGGTGGCACGCTATTGGCCAGCGGTGACCGCCTGCCGGGGAGTCAAGGATGTACGCCGCACGCGCCTTTCTCTCTAGGTCATTCAGATCATTCATTGTACGTTAATCGAACTGTACCTGCGCTACAAGCTACAAGCAAATGTGGGATGCTTTCGAAAAATCGTGTACTCAGTGCAGTACTCAGCAGCATAAATGAAAAAATAGGTATTAATTACTTAATTAAAGTTTAAATTGCTAAACAAACCTAACCGTTCTCCGAATTGGACGGTGCGGAGTACTGCCGTTCGTTTACGAAAATTATAAAAGACTTAAAAAAATAAACCAACTGACTCCAAAAGCTAATAATAGATTAAAATAAAAAAACCGCAATCTACTTATTGTGACCATTTCAACGAGCCTCCAAACGATATTTCTGCTGTAAATTCGTGAGAAGTTGTGTATCCTGTTGATTCCAATTGATGTTGCAGCATCAGGATAAGGTTACACAAATATGTTATTTTGATATCATTGATAGTATAGTACATTTCTAGTCGATGATACAAGTAGAAGTTACTCAGATCGTTTCAACAATTGAAAGAGTTAATAACCTTGAAACGTTTGATCATTTTTTCATGAATTATAGCTAAAAACCACCTCGATTACCTCAGCTTTTAAACAAAAAAAAAAACGCATTAAAATTGGTCTCCTCATTAGGGAGCTATGATGACATAGACAGACACACAGATAGACACGTCAAACTTATAACTTCCCTCTTTTATTTCGTTCACTGTAATGTCATAATTAATCAAGTTATATTGATATAAAAACCAAAGTACTGAACCGATATTGATGAAAATGCTATGAAACTTATCTGAAATGTTATTCAAGGTAAAAAAGTAAGGAAATCGCTCAGGCTGTTTAATTGGGGAACATACATAAAAAAAATCCTCGGTGGACTGAATACCTTCCCCTTTTTTTAAGTCGGGTAAAAGAGATGCGCAACGTCATATTAAATCAATCGATTAATTGATTTTCAGACGATTCTATTAGACAATTTATTATTCAAATCGAGTACAAAAAGTATAATTCCATTTTCTGTTCAATTTAAAAATTACATATGAAATTAAATTTATTCCAATAATGTCTTATAAAAATGTAAGAAAGCGGATTTATTTTCTTAAATAAAATAAAGAACGAATATTAAGTATTCAATGCAATAGCGGTTTAAAATATCTTAAAGCCAAAAATAATGATTAAAATATTAATATCATTAAATACATATTTAATTTCAAATACAAAAAAATATACTTATTTATTATTATCACCGCCGTGTCATTTAGACAGCATTGTTTTAATACTGTATAAATACAAGAAATAATAAATTAATATTAAACATTATTGTTGAATAATTAACAATAATATTCATCTAATGTAACATTACGCATTTCACTTTTAAGGTGATAGTTTATGTAATAAAATAAAAAACAATACATAGCAATAACTCATAGTTTTATTTCAATCGATCACAATATTTAACCGTGTAAAATGTAAATGATTGCTTGTGTACGGCAAGTACATTATTACCTGACAAACATCGCGTTCTGTGTTTACCTCTTCCTACAAACAGTTAATTTATTATAGACCATGTTAAGAATGCAGTGTAAATGACAATCGTGGATTTGACTTGTTATTATTTATACTGACTAGGGATTATTAATATTCCCCCAATAAACACATGACAGATACATTGAATCCACAATCTCTTCATACTTATCCAGGCTTAGGACTGGCTACATTAAAAAATGAAATAAGAATAAACTGTATGTAAGCATCTAAATCAAACATTATTTACTTACTTTTAAAATACATACACATCATACGTATTTCTCATTTCAATTTTAAATGCAGGCGTATTTAAAAAGTGGAATCAGCGTATTTTTAACACTTTTTTCTTAAATGATAGTTTTAAAAAACAAAAAAAACCCTCTTCTCGCACTTTAAAATGATAAAATAATAAAATTATTAATTAATTTTGTGAGCCATCCTCGTTACCTCGAGATTTCATAGTGTTTAATAAGAGTCCGTAAAGTTAACAAGGTTATTACGAAACGCAAACATAACGATACTTAAGGCTACCCGGGGCACCGGCGCGTTTCCTTGTATGCGTGCGCGCTGCTCGCGACCGACTAACGTCGCCGCACCCAGTTACTCTCCGCGCCTCCCGTCCCCTCTAGGGTTTGGTCGGGGAATTACTGAACGTACCATGTTATAATTTACTATTTCATAAAAACTTAAAAAAAAAACAAACCGACTTCGAAACCGAAACAAGTATAATAAAAAGTAAAAAAATAATTATTAAAAATCATTACATAGTATTGCTTTTCTCGATGCAGGGCTGTTAATGATTGAGGAGTTCTCCTAGTATCGCATCATCAGGGTCACTTCACCATATGCATTGTGACGACTATAAATTGCTTAGCAATCATATTGAAGTAATCGAATCGCAACCAGTGAAATGCTCGTTATTGGGTAGTTCCGGTAGCCATCTGTGGTCTTCATCATTAGCTCCACTTCGTTAAATGTGGTTTTTCGAAAGCAAATGAACAAGTTACTATCAAAAATACTAAAATCGGTATAGGTGTGCCTATAATATTTGAAGAGTTCCCTCGATTTCTCCAGGATCCCATCGTCAGATCCTGACCTGATTACAATGGGACCACCTTGGAAGTATACCCTTTCAAACAAGATAAAAAATTCAAAATCGGTCCACAAAAATCGGTGAACAAACATAAAAAAAAATACATACAGCCGAACATAGGTCCTCATCCTTTTCCGAAGTCGGTTAAAAATGCGTGGCATATTATTGGTTATAAAATAGTAAAGTAACAGCTTGTAAATGTCTCACAGCTGGATAAAGGCGTCCTTTCCTATTATGGAGAAGATTTAGAGCTTAATCCACCACGCTGCTTCACTGCGGGTTGACGGATATACATGTGTTAGAATTTCTCTCGGTATAAGTAGGTTTCCTTACGACATTTTCACAGCCGAGCATGAGATAAATTTAAACACAAATTTAGGACTTAAAACATCAGCGGTGCTAGCCGGGTTTGAACCCGCGATCATTGGTTGATTTCGACGTGTTCTAACCACTAGGCCATCTCGGCTCTCATTTTTTTTTTGTTATACATACCTTTCATTAATAAACAAAGGGATCCATGAAATAGTCTTCAACCGACTACAAAAAAAATCTCAAATCATAGTGTGTAGTTTTAACCGACTTTCGAAAACTAAGGAGGTTCTCTCAATTCGTCGGGGGCTTTTTTATGTATGCTTACAGATAACTCCGTCGATTGTGGTCCGATTTTCAAATTTTTTTTTGTCTGAAAGAGTATACTGCCAGGGTGGTCACATTATCACCAAGTCAGGATCTAATGATGGGATTCTGGAGAAATCGAGGGAACTTTTCAAATATTATAGCCACACTCGTAGCGATTTACGTATTTTTGATAGTAACTCGTGCATTTGCTCTTGAATTGCCACATTTGGTGAAGTGGAACTGATGATGAAGACCTCGGATAGCCACCCAAACTTCTCGAAACACTTGTTGTGTTTCACAGGCAACAATTCGATAATTTCAATTTGAATGTTAAGCAATTTATGTTATTATGGAGCTGATAGTGCAACACCAGGAGAACTTCTCAACAATTAACAGCCTTGCATTGGGAAAAGCAATATTTGTTTATAAGCAGTTGACTTAATTTATATAAATTCAGTTTTGAAGTCGGTTAATTTTTATTTAAATAAAAAAATATTTTTAATAATTTTTATTGTGAAAAAAATGTATTTTTTAAACCACATTATTTACAAAAAGTTATTTTTTACTTACCATTTAAATTTAATTTTATGAATAACTAGCGGCCCGCCCCGGCTTCGCACGGGTACATACAGACACATATACACCCTTTTTTGCGTCGGGTTTCAAAAAAAAGTAAAATTATAAAGGAAGTTTGAATTCCTTTTTAATGATTTTTTTTATTCATAGTTTTTATTAATGTACTCGCGGCCCTTTATTTTATTACATTGACTCCCCCCCGTACCCCAGTGACGCTTACATGGAGCCTACATCGCATGCTGGCATCGCGGTGAGCGGCAACCACGCGACTTTTTTCTAATACTTGCATTTTTAAACTCGTGATATCTTCCGAATGAAATGTCCGAATTGAATAATTCAAAAAGTTATAAAAAGGTATTGAAGCCGTCCTGAATATAATTAATTTATTTTGATAAGGATTAATACCAAGGTGCAATTAATAAAGAGCCTTATCAAGCGGCGGCATATAAATTAAATTTTTAGAACAAAAAACCGCTTACTGTGACATAACTATAATATTTAGACATATGCTGTCGCGACACTTATTGTAGATAATGATGAGTTCTGCAAAGTCGTAGTAAATGATTTTGTTCTATCATCAATAGTTTTCGCAGCGCACGCGACGTAAGGAATTTTTCAGGTCATTTTTTTACACCTTGGGTTACATTATTAGAGTTTTAGTAAGGATCCCCAATTTTTTTTTAAATATAATATAGCCTATGTTACTCGGGGATAATGGAACTTTCCACAGGTGAAAGAATGTTTGAAATCGATCCAATAGTTTCGGAGCCTATTCATTACAAACAAACAAATCTTTCCTCTTTATAATATTAGTATAGATTATTACCTCCCAAGTGAAGTCTTGTGCATGGCAGCGAGTATCGCGCTTATGGCGAAATAGCATTTAACATAATCACCTTTACAACTAACATAAAGACCATAACAAAAAATTTAATTCATTTTAATTTGACCACATTTTAAATATTTTTTCAATTATCATGTTACGGCTCGTGGTGTTTATCCCTCGACCAGGATAAACTATATTCAATACATCTCTAGTTTGACTTGGCGAAGATTGTGCGAAGCCTCGTCACATTGTGTTGATCGTAGGTACTACATATCATATCATGGCGAGTGGTATATCCTTTTTCAAAACAATTGAAATCACAATTGTTGCCCACACATTTACACTAAAGCGGTGTTGAAGTTTTTATGCGGATTCTTACGGGTTATCACTACAAATGTTTTTTACGAATGTTATAGTCGTCACACCTGGCAAGTATTCGCATCATCTGTGTATTCAACTTTGGAATATCGATACACTGATCCTGCAATTATTGTTAAGTAAACACAACCGAAAAGTAGGGCTACTAGGACACGCAGCGCGGGCGCATTAACGCGAACGACCGGAGCAGCTGACGACCGCCGCTAACTAGGTCAAGTTCAGGCATCGCTCCCGACTCCGGGGCGGCCCCGAGCGGCTTTGTCTGCGCGCATCCCCACCCCTACATTTCGCATTCTTTTACTTGCACGTAGAGTTTAATAAAACTAGAGAAATCAATTTAAATATTTTTAATTTTGTATGAAAGTAAAATATTATGAATTATTAAAAGTCGTAGAACAAAAGTTGTTGTTTACGATGTTACGAATAAAACCCTACGAGGTTTTTAATGTTTTACAAATGACCCTGTATAAGGAGTTCGACTCTATACTGCGGTCCTTCAAATGGGAGGTTCGGTAAGTGTAACTCATCACATTCCGCATAAAAAAAAAATTCCCAAAAATAGTTTTTAAACATTTAAAATATTTAAATATTCGAGCTCCACTGTTCATGCGCACGCATTACACTAACTTCGGTTTACACTTACCTCGTAATGAGTAAAAGTGGTCGAGTCCATAGCACCTACCAATACGCAATCCGTAAGTTGCATATAAGGTTTGATACTCATGTTTCGAGTCATCCATTTAGTGTATCGTAATACTTTAATTTTCTTTTACACAACAACCGCACTTAACTCACTGTATCACTTAACAAAACCTTTAAAAACAAAAACACTTTCTAGTGGACACACGAGTGTAAACGCGCGCGAAAGATAATTTAACAAAATAGCTAGGCGGGTCACTGATCTCAGTCAGCTGTGGTTAGGTCATTGACCTACGGTACCTACCTAATACGTCTAATTACCTCAGGTATGATTCGAATTTACCGTCACACTTGATCAGGCTTCGGACTGGCAAAGTAATTGTAACAACATCTCGTAAATAAACTTAATTGAATTTATCCCAACAGTTACGTAAGCGGAGGATTTTAAAAATTAATCACGTAGCATTAAAATCAAAATGTGTCAAAACAATTTGGCGTGTTTAAAAATTAGAATCATCTCTGTTTACCAAAGTCATTTAATATTTCAGTAACAAACTGACGAGCGTGTTACATGCGGTGTAACAAGAGGACCGCTTCGTATCATATTTAACGCGTCGGTGTGACCGGCGCTCCGTAACAATTTGCTGACCATGTTTTAAGCAATATAGAAAACCGATGCCTTTCCCACACTATTGGTTCCTACATCGAACTTTTAGTACATACTTTATGTTAATTTAGTTTTATAAATAGAATAAGTAAAAACTAATGTAAAATCTATTACATTAAATCTATTTTAATAAGTATACTTCGTACTTATTTTCAAACCTCCGGCTGTAGCATACGTAATTGGCGCAGTCGGTAGGATAGCCGAAATTAAAGTCAGTGAATCAATCAAGGACATCGGCTATCTCGAATCTACACCGTGGTGCAGCAGGAGGAGTATCAAGAAATCGATACAGAAAAAGGTACGAATATTTAAAAAGTACTTTAGAATCTTTCTGAAGTTGCTTTCCCTTTATCCTTAAGTTTATCCTAATAATTTTCCAAGATTTTCCATCCACGGCAATCTCGGACCTCTAGGTTAGTTACAATAAGACATCAAATTTTAGACTGAAATAGAGATATAAATAATAGTGATAGTATAGATATTAATAACTCAGACAAGATGGCAGATTTAGAGTATATATATAAAGCTCTTCGCTTAATCCCGGAATTTGACGGGAATCCGAATATATTAACCCGATTTATTAGGATATGCGATCAGTTAGTTAATGACCTTATGTCTGATAAGCCAGAAGACCAGTTAAAAAATTTGGCGTTAATTAATGGTATATTAAATAAAGTAACCGGGCCTGCGGCTCGTATGATTAACTCAAATGGTATCCCCGAAAATTGGGCAGGTATTCGTAGCGCTTTAATAAATAATTTTGCAGATCAACGAGATGAGACCTCTTTATATAACGATTTGGCTCTACTAACTCAAGGTTCTAATACACCTCAAGAATATTACGAAAAATGTCAAAATTTATTTAGCACTGTTATGACATATGTCAGTTTGCATGAAACCGTACCTAGTACTATAGAGTCTAAACGTTCTTTGTATAAGAAATTAACGTTACTATCTTTTTTGCGTGGACTTCGAAATCCATTGGGTTCTAGAATACGGTGCATGCGACCTGACACAATTGAAAAAGCTTTAGAGTTCGTTCATGAAGAGATGAACACATTATATTTACAGCAACGTAACGAAAATGTTCCCGAGAGGAGGTCGCAGTCTCATCATCAGGTAGGTGCATTTTCTAAAAATTTTTCTGGCCTTATGCCATATGCGATGCCAGCTTCACGACACTTTGATAATTTTGGATGTTCACCGAAACACTTTAATAGTCCAAGTATATCAAGACAATATTACTCTCAACAGCAGCCTGTACCAATATTCAGACCTCAAGGACCACAATTCCGTAGTCCTGGTAGAACCCAACAAGGATTCGACGCACGATCACCGAATTACAAGCCTCAAACTAATGTGTGTAATATATCCCCACCGAAAAATCGATCAAATAATATTAATCCACAACCCATGAGCGGTGTGAGTCATTATGTAACAAAACCAATGTCGAACCGTCAACCTTGGGATTGGTCCAAATTAGGTAACCCACCACCATCAAATTATTTTAAAACTAGGGAACTTAATTTTAATGATTCATGTGACCCTTATGACAAATATTACGAAAACGAATATTATTTGGACTACCCTGACCATAGAGAATACTATTACGAACAACCTCAATTGTCAGATACTTATACAGTAGAAGAACCAGACACTAGTACTGTCGATTCCACCCCAATTGAAACTCAAAATTTTCGGGAAGACCCCAAGTCAGACACATTAGGATAGAACTTAACTTACAGACACAACGACACTTACCATATATAACTATATCAAATCCGCCTCTTAGATTGTTAATAGATACAGGAGCTAATCAGTCCTTTATAAGTCCTGAAGCCGTGCATCGATTTTATTCACATATTACTCCTAATTACGACCCATTCGAAGTAACAAATATATATGCTAAAATTCGAAATGATTTTTCTATTACGATACCATGTTTTAAGGAATTTAATGAAACCGATGACATAACGTTATTCGTATATAAATTTCATGATTACTTCGATGGTCTTATAGGTTACGATTTATTAGAAAAATTTGAATCCAATATAGATTTAAAAAATAAAAGTTTAGTAACTCGAAATTCACAAAATCGATTGTCTATGTATGATTCACGGAATTCTAATCTATATGAAGACATTATTCCGGCAAATTCATCAAAATTGGTTAAGGTGCCTATTAATCATCATCAGGGAGACGTTTTAATTCCTGAGCAAAAAATTTCTAATTGCCTAATAGATAGTTGCATCACTACCGTAAAAAATAATCGCGGTATTTTACAAGTAACAAACCCTACTCGTCATGACTTAGTTTTTTCTATGGATCGACCAGTAAGTGCAAACGTATTCAATATTCAGTGCAAGCGCACCGAACATTCGCCTAATCGTGTTAAAGATGTACTTTCTCGTTTACGTACTGATCATCTTAATGCTGAGGAACGTATTAATTTAGAGTTATTATGTTCACAATATGCGGATATATTTTATATAGAAGGAGAACCGTTAACTTTTACAAATAAGATAAAACATTCAATTAAAACTACCGATGAGGAGCCAGTTTATACTAAAAGCTACCGATAACCATATATTCATAGACAAGAAGTACAAGAACAAATATCAAAAATGCTAGAACAGGGCATCATTAGGCCTTCGAACTCTGCCTGGAGCTCGCCCATTTGGGTAGTTCCCAAAAAAGATGATGCATCAGGTAAAAAAAAGTGGCGAATAGTAGTAGATTTTCGAAAGGTTAATGAAAAAACCATTGACGACAAATATCCCATACCAAACATTACAGATGTATTAGATAAGTTAGGTAAATGCCAATATTTTACCACTCTGGACCTTGCTAGTGGGTTTTATCAAATTGAAATGGAACCCTCAGATATACAGAAAACAGCATTTAATGTAGAACGTGGTCATTTTGAATTCCTCAGAATGCCCATGGGTCTTAAAAACAGCCCATCCACCTTTCAAAGAGTGATGGACAATGTTTTAAGAGATCTTCAAAATACTATTTGCTTAGTTTACTTAGATGATATAATCGTTTTTAGTACGTCCCTTCAGGAACACATGATAAATTTAGGTAAAGTCTTTCAAAAATTACGCGAATCCAATTTTAAAATACAAATGGATAAATCCGAGTTCTTAAAGCTAGAAACTGCATATCTGGGGCATATCATTAGCAAGGATGGAATCAAACCAAACCCGGAGAAAATATCGGCCATTCAAAAATATCCGTTGCCCAAAACTCAAACAGAAATTAAAAGATTTCTAGGATTACTTGGTTATTATAGAAAATTCATACCAGATTTTGCTAAAATAACCAAGCCTATGACCCAATGTTTAAAGAAAGGTTCCAAAATTACACTTGACAAAAATTACATAGAATGTTTTGAAAAATGTAAAACTCTTTTAGTTAACGACCCGATTTTACAATATCCAGATTTTTCTAAAGAATTCTTATTAACAACAGACGCCTCAAATTTGGCAATTGGAGCCGTTCTTTCACAAGGGCCTTTAGGTTCTGACCGACCAATAGCATATGCTTCGCGTACACTTAACTCCAGTGAAATAAATTATAGTACCATAGAGAAGGAATTATTAGCAATTGTATGGGGAACAAAATATTTCAGACCTTACCTTTTTGGAAGAAAATTTAAAATAATTACCGATCACCGTCCTTTGCAATGGGTAATGAATATCAAAGAACCTAATTCTCGTTTAACCCGTTGGAAATTAAGATTAAGTGAGTTTGATTTCACAGTTCAATACAAGCAAGGCAAAATTAATACCAATGCCGATGCTTTATCTCGCGTTGAAATCCATAATGATGAAATTAGTTCGATCATAGTTAACACATCACAAAAAACAAGCTCAGACTCACGAACTGAAAGTGCTGACTCTAGAACCATAACTGCTGATACTAGTATTGATAGTACTAATTCTAGAACTGATAGTGTCCATAGTAACACGGAAAATCCTATTCTAGAGGTGCCTATTACCGACGATCCTCTTAATAAATTCCATCAACAGATTATATTTAATGTAGTAAATGATATAAAAAATAGACCTAATGTATCTAAACCTTTTGAAACCTATACTAGAACTTGTATTCAAGTTTCTAAATCTAATCTAGAAAACGACGTTATGGATGCTCTTAAACAATGTATCAATCCAAAAATAAAGACTGGAATTTTGATTAATCCCACATTAGAATTGTATTCCATTATACCTATTTTACAGAGAAATCTCAAAAGTTCGAAATTCAATTTAGTTCTTACAAAAAGGGAATTAGAAAATGTTAAAGACTATTTAAAGCAACAAGAGATAATAAAAAATTATCACATAGGTAAGACTAACCATAGAGGAATCAATGAATGTTATTTATCACTATCGCAAAGGTATTACTGGCCTAAAATGAGAGAACAGATAACTAAGTATATTAACGAGTGTAATATATGTGGTCAAGCCAAATACGACCGTAATCCTGTTAGACCACAGTTCCAAATTGTACCTCCACCAACAAAACCTTTTGAAGTCGTACATTTAGACTTGCTTAGTGTTGATTCAAATAAATATCTAACTATAATCGATGCATTCTCAAAATATGCACAAGCATATTTTCTTCGAGATGCAACGGCTGTATGTGTGGTCCAATCCTTGTTACTGTTCTCTACTCATCATGGAATACCTTTAACAATTATAACAGATAATGGTTCAGAATTTAATAATCAGTTATTTTTAGAATTTGCTAGAGTTCACAAAATTCATCATCATAAAACTTGTCCAAACACCCCTAATGAAAATGGTATGGTTGAGCGACTTCACTCTACATTACTCGAACATTTAAGAATTTTAAAATTAGAACGTCGAACAGAACCGGTAACAAATCTAATGGCATATGCTGTATTAGGCTATAACAATTCTATACATAGTTTTACAAAATGTAGGCCGATCGATATAATTACTGGCCATTTAGATCCACGTGACCCTTTAGATATAAATGTAACAGCACATTTATTACAACAGTATATCGAAGATCATCGCAAAAAAATGTTAAAGGTATTTGAAATTATTAACGAAAATGCTTTACAACAACGCACTGGAATAATTCAGAATGCTAATAAAAACCGCGAACCAGAATGCGAATACGTTCCTAACCAAGAAATTTTTATTAGGAATCCTTTGGCTAATAGGCAGAAACTAGCACCTCGTTTTACGCAAGATAAAGTTTTAGCAGATTTACCAATACATATATATACTAAAAAGAAAAAAGGCCCCGTACCTAAGTCCCGCTTAAAACGGGTACCTAAAAATGCTCGTTTGTTACAGGATTCTGCTAGTGATTCAGTTCCAACCGATTCAAGGACAAGAAGTAATGATTGATTCCTTGGAATGCGGTCCCGGAATACTTCCTTTCAAACTTGGCGACACTAGAATCATATCCCATTATCATTCATTTTTAAGTTATATAGATCTCGATAATATTAAGAATCATACATTACTTGTCAAATCTCAGATATCAGATATTAGACTGCGTTACAGTAACACAGATTCATCTCTCTATGAACCTCACCTTGTTTACCTTAATACTAAATTAGAAAGAATAATTAACTTTTTGCAAACATTCGAGCATAATCGTGTTAAAAGAGGACTCATTGACGGTCTTGGATCTGTAATCAAAAGTATTTCTGGAAATTTAGATTACACGGATGCAATTAAATATGATAACGCAATAAAAATCCTTGAGAAAAACGAAGTTGATTTAGAGTCAAAAATTAATGAACATATTACGTTAACTAAAGAATGGTCTTTACATAACTCTAAAATACATGATAGTATAGTGCAAAATCAGGAGAATATAACTAAAGTTCTAAATAATATTTTAAATAAAGTTGATAATACAGAAATGTATGCCCATATGGCTCAATATCTTATGATTTTAACTGATAATATAGATAGTTTGTCTGAGGAACTTCATAAAATAGAGAATTCTTTAGCTTTTATACGTGCTTCGAGCACTCCACATTCTATAATAAGTCTTTTAGATCTTAAGAAAATAATTAAGAAACTCGAGACTTTATATTCTAAGGAAGAAATCTTAGGCTTAGAAATTAGAAATTATTATGATATAATTAAATTAGGTTATTTTTATGTTGGAAATCGAATAATTATAGTTTTAAAAGTACCGATTGCTGTACCCCTACCCTATGACTTTTACCGACTCTCAATCACCCCTAATAAATATAACCAAGTCCTTATCCCTTACCTACCCTTTATAGCAATTTCTAGCGAGAATTCTTTGTACATAGAGGCAGAATGCCCGAAGATTAACTCGATGTACCTTTGTGAACGAAATATCAACAGCTACGAGACTCGAGATAAAACTGACTGTATCCGCCGTATAATCGAAAATCAAGAAATGGATTCGAGCTGCAAACGGACAGAAATCATCCTAAATAATGAAGCTATGGAACAACTTAATGAAAAGCACTATACGTTAAGTTTTCCTACTCCGACAAAAGTCAAGATTTCCTGTAATCAAGAACTATTTAAGACTCTTTAAGGGAGCTTCTTCGCCGTCATACCGGTTAATTGTTACCTAAAAACACCAAAGTTCACCATCTCCAACACGAACGATTTGATAAAGGGATATGCTATAAAGATAATACAGATACCTGCTCTCAACAATCAAGAAGGTGTCCCCATTTCGCCTATTGTCTTTAACTCAATTAATCTCCAAAAACTTCATACGATTAATTCAGGAATATCCTCGCAAACTCAAATAAAATTGAATAACGTTACTGATAATAGCATATATCATACAACTATTCCAATATACATAATTCTATTCGGTGCAAGTATACTTGGTATTGGATTGGCGAGTAGACGACTCTGGCTGAAAAATGTGAATTCTGCAGGAACCAATGTAGAAACTGAAAACGAGAACAAGATTAATCCCCACGAAATAAAAGTTGACCACAGCAATATCTCAGCAACTCTGTCTCTCCAAGAATAGTTGCTAATCTGCGGGGGGAGGTGTTACATGCGGTGTAACAAGAGGACCGCTTCGTATCATATTTAACGCGTCGGTGTGACAGGCGCTCCGTAACAATTTGCTGACCATGTTTTAAGGAATATAGAATACCGATGCCTTTCCCACACTATTGGTTCCTACATCGAACTTTTAGTACATACTTTATGTTAATTTAGTTTTATAAATAGAATAAGTAAAAACTAATGAAAAATCTATTACATTAAATCTATTTTAATAAGTATACTTCGTACTTATTTTCAAACCTCCGGCTGTAGCATACGTAATTAGCGTATAAATAAGAATTATTAAAAACTGTGTTGCGACATTTCGCAAACATAACATTTTTTTAATACCTTAAACAAGCCTACTTAAAAACAAAAAAAGAAAATTAATCATTCTTCTAATAATTATTAAACAAGTACATAAATATCACACACGATCACAATCACTAGACACTCAAAACTAAATAAAAATAGATCATCTGTCTATGGCATCACGAAGTATCCTTCGAAACAATTAAACAAAATAAATCAAATTTGGTAACACAAATTGAACATTTTATTCACAATTTTTATCAAAGCATAATTTTGATGTCATTTGTTATACCCACTATATTAATATTTTGCACGATATTTGTCATAGCCTATACGTGTTTATAAAAATCGTAATTTATAATAACATATTTTAATAACTATTCACGTATTTCACGAATTTTAAGTCAATTAAAACATTAAAAATCAACGACTTTGTCACAACAATTCCGCATGTTTAAAAATTTAAATAATCCCTATTTACACTAATATCTCTTTTTAAAAAACTATTATGATTATTTGAGTTTATAAAATTGAATTAATAGAAATTAAACAGTATGATGACAACGCGTATAATATTAAACAAGTGTATAACCTAACCTACACACTTAACAAATGAAAAAAAAAAACAAAGCAATATCAACTTGTAGTTGCGCGAGCAATTCATTGTAACGCAATTTCTAAGGGCTAACGAAATACTAATAATTCTAATAACCACGCCGACGCGCGACATGCGATCCCGGGACCTCTCTGTCCCACCCCCTGAACCCTGCCTAACGATGAAGGAGAAAGACTCTTGCGCAGCGGCGATGGCCGTACCGCCCGTACCCCGCGCCAAACTTCCCATATCTCTGTTATTTTTTTATACGTGCCAAAACAGAACAATAAAATGAAACTATTTTAAACGGATTTAAATCGCGTATATTAATTATTTTTATCATCCCGACGTTTCGAGCACTTTGCAGCGTTCGTGGTCACGGGTAGACTAAGGTGACATTTGTCTATTTGAGATTTTAGAAAATATTATTTACAACTACCGCCAACGGTTTCTTAAATGATATCTTGAATAACGTTCCGGTTGCACGCAGAAGGCACTAACTGTATCTTTTGGTCTGGCAGTCTGTTGGACTTGGGATTTTAAATTTTTAATAAGTGGATCCCAGGTGTTTGAAAGTCTCCAACCATCTTCTCTATTGAAGTTCGGATGTTTTTGAATTTCAATAGCCTCGCGTATCATTCTAGGAATGAATCTGTGTTCTCTAGCGAGGATCTGTGGTTTATCAAATCGGATAAAATGGTTAGGTTTATCCAAGGCATGTTCACAAACTGCAGACTTTGAAGAACGCCTATTCTTGACATCTCCTATGTGTTCCTTGACCCTAGTACCGATGCTTCTTTTTGTTTGGCCTATGTAAGATAAACCACACTCACATTCGAGTTTGTATACTCCTGCAGTCTGTAAAGGAATATTACTCTTGATAGGTCTCAAGAACTGGCTCACTTTCTTATGAGGCTTGTAGATGGTTTTAATCGAAGCTCGCTTCAAGATGTTGCCAATTCTGTCTGTAACTCCCTTCACATATGGTAGAAATGCAGGTTGTCGCTCAACTGTGGGTGGCTTGATACGGCTTCTACGATGCTGGCGAGGCACGGGCAGCTTGTTCTGGTGGAGTGCAAGCTTGACGTGGTGTAGCTCGTCCTCTAGGTGTTCAGCATCGCAGAGATGGTGGGCTCTCTGAAACAAAGATTTGCCAACGGTAGCTAACTGACTAGGGTGGTGGTGTGAGTCACCATTGAGGTATTTATTAGTGTGTGTGGGTTTCCTATAAACTGTGTGACTTAATGTGTTGTCAGGATTCTTGATAATAAGAATGTCAAGAAAAGCTAAAACATTATTTGCCTCTAATTCCATAGTAAATTGAATGTTATTATTAATAGAATTAAGATGTTGTAAAAATGCAGACGTCATATCACTAGGTAATATTGTGAAAGTGTCATCTACGTACCGCTTGTAAAACCGAGGTGTGATTGGTCCGGAGTGAAGAGCCCTCTCCTCCAGGTCTTCCATGAATAAATCGGCGACCACGGGGGATACTGGAGAACCCATTGCAACTCCGTCGACTTGCACATAGAATTCATCATTCCACAATAAATATCCAGATGTCAGGCAGTGATGTAACAGCTCTGCATACTCAATAGGCATGTTTTTTGTTTGTAGCTTCCTCTTGACAATTTCGATGCAGTCTTGTATGGGTAGGTTGGTAAACAATGACTGGACATCAAAACTAACCATTGTCTCATTGTTGGCTAATTTGAGATCTTTGATTTCACCAACAAACTGGT
Organism: Hypolimnas misippus; assembly: GCA_037950945.1. Classification (NCBI taxonomy): domain Eukaryota; kingdom Metazoa; phylum Arthropoda; class Insecta; order Lepidoptera; family Nymphalidae; genus Hypolimnas; species Hypolimnas misippus. The sequence goes on from JBBEEQ010000007.1 coordinate 2,567,959, forward strand.
AAGAATCCTTCACATAAGCTTCCGTGTGTCCTCGGAGTGGTGATAATATCCTTGCTATGTGTTGAGCCAATCTATATGTTGGTGTATCGATTTGGCTTACAATAGGACGCAACGGAGCACCAGTTTTGTGTATTTTAGGTAACCCATACAATTTTGGGGGCTTAGCACATGTAGGCACGAGTGATTTTTTATCCAGATTTAACTTTTCTTGATGTTTAGTTATTAACGCGGATGTCTTTTTGAGAATAGTATTAGTAGGGTCTTTTGTTACTTTTTTATAAGTTTTTACATCCGATAAGATCGCGGTAATTTTCTGGTTATAGTCACACGTATCCATCACAACGGTCGCGTTTCCTTTATCTGCCCGGAGGACTGTAATGTCTTTATTATTGCGTAAGTTCTTCAGTGCAATAGATTCATCACGAGTAAGGTTTCTTTTCGGTGGCCGGCTTCGACGTAAAACACTCGAAATGTCCTGTCGAATTGCTTCCGAGTCTTCCTTCGTGACATTATTCTTAAAAAGACACTCCTCTACGTGGCAAATAATGTCTTCAAACGGTATTTTGGATGGAGCCGGTGCAAAATTTAAGCCTTTATTTAATACCGTAATGGTTGATTTATCTAAAGTTTGTTTTGACAGATTGACAAGTGACGTACGCGCAGGTTGGTTTTTAATTTCCCCGGTGTTGCCATTGTTAAATTTATTCGAATTCGATTTCACTCCGCTAAGTTTTTCAAACTTATTTATCTGTTTTAATTTTAGATTATTATATTTTATAGCGGCTCGTTTATTAGTAAAATCGTAGCATTTTTGCCAATCTGTTTTTGATAATACTATTCTCAAAAAGACATCCGCGTTAATAACTAAACATCAAGAAAAGTTAAATCTGGATAAAAAATCACTCGTGTCTACATGTGCTAAGCCCCCAAAATTGTATGGGTTACCTAAAATACACAAAACTGGTGCTCCGTTGCGTCCTATTGTAAGCCAAATCGATACACCAACATATAGATTGGCTCAACACATAGCAAGGATATTATCACCACTCCGAGGACACACGGAAGCTTATGTGAAGGATTCTTACCAGTTTGTTGGTGAAATCAAAGATCTCAAATTAGCCAACAATGAGACAATGGTTAGTTTTGATGTCCAGTCATTGTTTACCAACCTACCCATACAAGACTGCATCGAAATTGTCAAGAGGAAGCTACAAACAAAAAACATGCCTATTGAGTATGCAGAGCTGTTACATCACTGCCTGACATCTGGATATTTATTGTGGAATGATGAATTCTATGTGCAAGTCGACGGAGTTGCAATGGGTTCTCCAGTATCCCCCGTGGTCGCCGATTTATTCATGGAAGACCTGGAGGAGAGGGCTCTTCACTCCGGACCAATCACACCTCGGTTTTACAAGCGGTACGTAGATGACACTTTCACAATATTACCTAGTGATATGACGTCTGCATTTTTACAACATCTTAATTCTATTAATAATAACATTCAATTTACTATGGAATTAGAGGCAAATAATGTTTTAGCTTTTCTTGACATTCTTATTATCAAGAATCCTGACAACACATTAAGTCACACAGTTTATAGGAAACCCACACACACTAATAAATACCTCAATGGTGACTCACACCACCACCCTAGTCAGTTAGCTACCGTTGGCAAATCTTTGGTTCAGAGAGCCCACCATCTCTGCGATGCTGAACACCTAGAGGACGAGCTACACCACGTCAAGCTTGCACTCCACCAGAACAAGCTGCCCGTGCCTCGCCAGCATCGTAGAAGCCGTATCAAGCCACCCACAGTTGAGCGACAACCTGCATTTCTACCATATGTGAAGGGAGTTACAGACAGAATTGGCAACATCTTGAAGCGAGCTTCGATTAAAACCATCTACAAGCCTCATAAGAAAGTGAGCCAGTTCTTGAGACCTATCAAGAGTAATATTCCTTTACAGACTGCAGGAGTATACAAACTCGAATGTGAGTGTGGTTTATCTTACATAGGCCAAACAAAAAGAAGCATCGGTACTAGGGTCAAGGAACACATAGGAGATGTCAAGAATAGGCGTTCTTCAAAGTCTGCAGTTTGTGAACATGCCTTGGATAAACCTAACCATTTTATCCGATTTGATAAACCACAGATCCTCGCTAGAGAACACAGATTCATTCCTAGAATGATACGCGAGGCTATTGAAATTCAAAAACATCCGAACTTCAATAGAGAAGATGGTTGGAGACTTTCAAACACCTGGGATCCACTTATTAAAAATTTAAAATCCCAAGTCCAACAGACTGCCAGACCAAAAGATACAGTTAGTGCCTTCTGCGTGCAACCGGAACGTTATTCAAGATATCATTTAAGAAACCGTTGGCGGTAGTTGTAAATAATATTTTCTAAAATCTCAAATAGACAAATGTCACCTTAGTCTACCCGTGACCACGAACGCTGCAAAGTGCTCGAAACGTCGGGATGATAAAAATAATTAATATACGCGATTTAAATCCGTTTAAAATAGTTTCATTTCAATGAATAATAATCGCGAAAATCTAAGACAACGATACAGAACAATAAAATTATTTTTGTTTAGCAAATTAGAATAATATTCCTAGCTACCTAAAACAGATTTTTTTTAATCTGCATTCCACACTTTCGTATAAAATATGATTAATTTTCTTACTAAACTGTTTTATTTTCGTACTTTTATAATATTTCAACAGTAATACATTTATTTATAAATAATAAAATGTCGATGTTTTATCATTTTATAATTTAACCGTATTATTGAACCGTGAAATAGCGCCATCGGACGTTTATAACATTGTTTTCATAATACTCATATTAGGTACATACAACAACATCAACACTAATATTTATTATTGTCGTGTATTAAATTAAATAAAATTTCAAATTCAATTTTACTTATGGAATAACTTTAATTTACTAAAACACAATAAAACATTCTGATGAATGAACTCTTAAAATTTTATAAAAAGGATAAAATACGTAAGTGCTTAAGTAGAAAAATTATTTGTCTTATAATAGATTCTTGTTATTATTAAAAAGTTGTAAATAATAATAATTAAAAATAAAATAATTTTAGTTTATAAATTATTGTTACGTAAATTAAGTGTATTCAATCCTATTATCTGTCTTTGAAGTTGTATTGTTAATAATATGTTATTACATTATTAGTAGATAATAATAAGTCAAATATCGACTTATTATTATAATTGTATTTTTTTAATTGCGAAAATCACGGTTAAAAGTAGTGACCTTGAAACTTGAAAATAACTTGTAGACCAATAACTGTGAATAGAATAAATTGTTTTAGGGATATTGTGGCATCTAAAGTATGTAAATTAGATTTGACTGCACATGATCCAGACATACTTTATGGTTCACTTTTTAAATTAATTTTAAATGAGTTCAGTAAAATTTTTAAAACTAAAACTTTATAATATTGCGGGCTTGAAATTCAGTGACTGGGCTACTCCTGGTATTTATAAAAGTAGAAACAAATTATATGAATTGTACAGTATGAAGCAGTGGAATCATGAAGCATCTTTTTTGGAACATGTAAAGCGATATTCAAAAACTTTTAAGGCAGTATGTATTTGTGCTAAATCAAATCACATAAAAGGGAAAATTTTTAATTCTGACGACAAAATCAGGGCTACATGGGACGTCATTAACCGTGTTTGTGGAAAATCTAATAAACAGTCTCTGTCCATTGAGCTGAACTTAAATAATAAAAAAGTAAGTTCAGAATTCGAAGTCGCAAATATCTTTGAAAAATTCTTTGATACAATCGCTACTGATATAACATCGCACTTAAATTCATCTTCATCAGACGCAACCATGTTTCTTGTTAATCATGTACCTAAATGCAATGTTAAATTCTCTTTCCAGCAAATAACTTCAGTAGATATTATAAAAACATTTAAATCTCTTAATATTAAGAAAACGAATGATCTATGGGGTATTTCGGTTAAATTAATTAATACTATTATTGAGGATATTGCTCCATATGTAGCTTTAATTTTTAACAAAAGTCTTGAGACTGGATCATTTCCGAATTTATTGAAATGTAGTAAAATTTTACCTCTTTTCAAAAAAGGGAGCAAAGATGATCCCAGTAATTATAGACCTATTTCTATCCTACCGTCCATAAGTAAAATATTTGAAAAAATTATCTTAAATCAACTCATTGATCATTTTGATGTAAATAATATTTTTCATAGTGAACAGTACGGTTTCACTAGAGGTCGCTCAACAACGGATGCAGGTATAGCGCTTCTTAAACATATTTATGATGCGTGGGAGAAATCACAGAATGCTATCGGTGTTTTCTGTGATTTGTCTAAGGCATTTGATTGCGTAAACCACGAAACGCTTTTATGTAAACTTCAATATTACGGAGTTGAAGGTAAAGCTCTTGATCTTATTGCTTCATACTTGACTGGGAGAATTCAGCATGTTTTTATAAATGGAATAAAGTCTTCTGGATCAGAGTTAAAAATGGGTGTTCCACAGGGATCAATTCTGGGTCCATTTCTATTTTTAATATACATCAATGATCTACCTTTTTATGTAAAAAGTATTTGTGACATTGTATTGTTTGCTGATGATACTTCACTTATTTTCAAAGTTAATAGAAATAAAGTTGATTATGACGATGTAAGCAATGCATTATCACGGATACATGGTTGGTTTACCGCTAATAATCTAGTTTTAAATACTAAAAAAACTAAATGTCTAGTGTTTACATTACCTAATGTAAAACAACAATCTTATAATTTAATATTAAATGGTGAGATCCTTGATGTTAGCGATACAACAGTATTTTTGGGAATTACCTTGGATATGAAGCTTCAGTGGAATTCCCATTTGGCATCTCTTACGGGAAGACTCAGCTCTGCAGCATACGCGGTTAGGAAAGTTCGTCAACTAACCGACGTTGATACAGCTCGATTGGTATATTTTGGTTATTTTCATAGCCTCATGTCTTATGGATTGATGTTATGGGGTAACGCTACAGATATTAATACTGTATTCATTTTGCAAAAGAGAGCTGTTCGTGGTATTTATAATCTAGGAGCTCGAGATTCCCTTCGAGATGTTTTTAATAAAGTTGGTATACTTACGGTTGCATCGCAGTACATTTACAATAATATTATGTATATTCACAACAACATTGATTCTTTTGATAAAAACAGTAACAGGCATTGTATTAACACGAGAAGAAAGGATCAACTTATAACATGTCAAAAAAGAGAGAAGAGAAGAAAGGATCAACTTACAACATGTCAAAGTCAATGTTACCTTCTTGGGGCAAGGTATTCGTTTTTATAATAAAATTCCGCAAAAAGTGTTACAGTTTACGAAAAATAAATTTAAAGTACATATTAAAAAATCCTTAGTAGCTAAAGCATATTATTCTGTTCAAGATTATATAGATGATAAACATGCTTGGATTTAGTATAAGCTGGATTTACACAGGGTATTTAATATATTTGTAACTCATAAATGTATGTACCCATCGTAAAACTTTTAAAAAGAGTAACTATCGAGTTTCTTGCTTGAATAGTTCATTCAGTTTTCGCTGAAGTACGGTTTAATCATTTTTTTATAAAGAAAGCTAATATGTGGTTGATGATAAGGGTTTACTAACAAAAAAAGAAACAATTTAGAATTCAATAACTAAAATAATACGTAAGTTGGAGAGGTCATGCGAAAAATGAGAATTCATAATATTGTGTAATCTAGCGAAGTTCAATAATATTAATGTACTAAGGTATTTTTAAATAATACTTTTGAAAAAACGAATTACATGTTTAACACTCCGCGTTGAGTAATACGTAACTCTGTATTTTATAATTATGTATTAAATATTTTTAAATAATGATAATTCGTTTTAAGTTATCTATCAGTTTCGCCGCTAGCGCGGCCTTGTCCTTCGAGTCTTCGTTGAGTATCTTCGTCTCACTCCCACTTGCATTTCTCCTTGTTTTTTTTTTAACTTTAGTTGCAAAAAACTTTCGGTATCTTCAGACGTTAGAAATTACGCGTGTTAAATTTTTAGTTTCGAATGTGTAAAAACAGTGAAATAATGACAATAATTGTGTTATTAGAAGTACAAAAATGTTTAAACAATGATTACTGTGAAAGATATCGTAATAAATATGTTTAATAGATACTGTGAAAAATAGTTCAGTGTTATAAAAATATCTATTCACCTAAGGATAGTTGGTGAGCTATTTTTTTTAAATATTTTGTGTACGTTTCAGATGTATAGTGATCAACCGATCACGTGTGACACCATTTAATTTTATTAGAAAAGTATTTCATTACTTTTTTTATTATTTGAATAGGCTTGTTTAAGGTATAAAAATTATGATTGTTATTTAAGATAGCTTATGAAAGATTACTTGTGATAGACTATAAATACAATAGTAGAACATTTTTTAAATCTAATAATTATTAAAAAATAGTATTTTAATACTTAATTAGGTAAAGGATTTGTTACTTGATGTTGTTACTTGAAATATTTTCTTACTAATATTATAAACGTGAAATGTGTATGTATGTATCGATGCTTGTTATTCTTTCACGCAAAAAGTTTTAAATGGATTTTAATGAATCTTTACAATAATAAAGCTTCTACATCAAAATAACACATAGACTACCTATTCTATCTACTTTTATCATACCACGCGAGTGTAGCAGGCGGAGGCTAGTAGTAGTAGTAGTCTACCCGTGACCACGAACGCTGCAAAGTGCTCGAAACGTCGGGATGATAAAAATAATTAATATACGCGATTTAAATCCGTTTAAAATAGTTTCATTTCAATAGATCCATACAGCTGACTTTTGTCAGTGACTTACCTAGTGATTTTGTTCGCTTATCTTTCGCACACAATTTGACTCGTGGTTTCTGTGTACACTCGAAAGTGTTTGTTTTCTATCTTAAATGGTACGTTGAGACTCGAATACTTCGTAATGCCATAGACAGATGATCTGTTTTTATTTAGTTTTGAGTGTCTAGTGATTGTGATCGCGTGTGATATTTATGTACTTGTTTAATAATTATTAGAAGAATGATTAATTTTCTTTTTTTTGTTTTTAGTAGGCTTGTTTAAGGTATTAAAAAAATGTTATGTTAGCGAAATGTCGCAACACAGTTTTTAATAATTCTTATTTATACGCTCGTCAGTTTGTTACTGAAATATTAAATGACTTTGGTAAACAGACATGATTCTAATTTAAAACACGCCAAATTGTTTTGACACATTTTGATTTTAATGCTACGTGATTAATTTTTGAAATCCTTCGCTTACGTAACTGTTGGGATAAATTCAATTAAGTTTATTTACGAGATGTTGTTACAATTACTTTGCCAGTCCGAAGCCTGATCAAGTGTGACGGTAAATTCGAATCATACCTGAGGTAATTATACGTATTAGGTAGGTACCGTAGGTCAATGACCTAACCACAGCTGACTGAGATCAGTGACCCGCCTAGCTATTTTGTTAAATTATCTTTCGCGCGCGTTTACACTCGTGTGTCCACCAGAAAGTGTTTATGTTTTTTAAGGTTTTGTTAAGTGATACAGTGAGTTAAGTGCGGTTGTTGTGTAAAAGAAAATGAAAGTATTACGATACACTAAATGGATGACTCGAAACATGAGTATCAAACCTTATATGCAACTTACGGATTGCGTATTGGTAGGTGCTTACACTTACCGAACCTCCCATTTGAAGGACCGCAGTATAGAGTCGAACTCCTATATATATATATATATATATATATATATATATATATATATATATATATATATATATATATATATATATATATATATATATATATATATATATATATATATATATTTATATGTGACATATAATTGTAAGTAACATGGTTTCAAATAAAAATAACTGTTAAGATGAAAGTAAAAATGTTTATTAAAATAACCTAAAAATAATCGTTCAGATTTTTTTTACAAAATAATCCTATTGTTTACAGTGGTATTCCAGAAAACATTTTCTATTCTTAACATAACAAAGATGAACCTTACATTTTGTGCACATTGTACTAGCCTGGCCAGCTTTGCAGAACTTGCACCTCTGATATCCTGTTATTTGCGGCCAGTGGTCATATTTGTCATACCGAACATCATCAATTGGCCGTTCAGATACCGGCTTTTTTATTTTAGCTTTATCGGGAATTGTGACTAAATTTTTAACTGCAACGTTTCGACCTCGTCTCAATAGGCCGCTGTATATTTCATACCTGAAGTCTTTTAGACGATCCTGCTTTCTAGTCGTGTTGGTCATTTTATCATGTCTCCTACGCAAAAGCCAAGCATTGTTGATACATATATCTAAAAGTTGCGAGAAAATATTCATGTACCACCTGTGTGACCTTATTCCCGTGCGATATAATGAAATAAGCATATCTGCCAAATCGACACCTCCCATGTGACGATTATACTCTTTTACAATTTTCGGACATTTTATATCGACACGAGATTTTGCTTCCTTGCTAAACCGTTTAATATTTTCAACAGGGTATGCATCAATATATGAACTAACCAATGTGACCTGTTTATTATCAAACCACTTGACAATACTGATTTTATTTTTGTTACAAACAACCTGACAGAAGGCACCTCTTCCTTTCTTCTTCAAAGCCTTTTCAGTCAGCAGTTTATTAGCAGCATCTCTGAGTCTATTTTGTCTAATCGTCCCTAAACTAAATAAACCATAATTTTCTCTTAACATATGTACTAGCTCCAAGGAAGTAAAATAATTATCAAAATATATAATAATTGCTTTATTTTTAATAGTCTTCGATAAAGCTAAAACTATTTTACTTCCAACACCCACAGTCTCCTCCTCTTCAGTAAATGTAATGCCTCTAAAAGTATCATCTCCTGCGTAGAGCAAGAAGTCATAAATGATGCCAGATACACCGGCCCTGATTAAGTTCTTGAAACCCCACTTACAAGGCTTATTTGGGTTATATTGGCGACGACTTCCAGCTTTCTTTCCTTTGTACGGTATAACCATTTCATCGATACTAAAAGCATTTTCTTCTTCAACAGATAAACACTGTGTCCGAATGCGATCAATTACAGGACGTAGTTTGTAATATCTATCTGATGTATCGGCTTCAGAATTATTTGTAAAATGTAGAAATCGTCTAATTTGTTCAAATCTTTTTAGAGACATTACATCTGCTACCTTTGCATAACGAAAGGACATTTTCCAGTAATCTTTGTATGATGGCAAAACTACAATGCCCATGACGACGTTTATTGCTAAAAAGTCTAGTATTTCTTCCCTTGAAACTGTTATGGATTTTCCTGTTCTTTGTACGCTATATAAATTTGTATGAGTAGTAATAATATCTATTAAATCTTCAGTAAAAAATCTATAAAAGTAATCTAAAGGTGACCAATCAGATGGGACATTTTAAAAAAATGTAGGTCCTGCTATTTCAGCTTTATGTTGAAATTGTGCTTTTTGCCAACGAAAAGATAAATTATATTTTCTGTTACACTTTCTTTTTATTGTTCGTGCTCAGACGGCAGGAGTTTTGCGTTTCATTTTTTGAGCGCGCGTCAAAGGTGTGCTGACAGGTGTAGATATCAGTGGTTGATTTGAAGGCAGAGATGGTAAAGATGAAATAGAGGGTAGAGCGTCGTAGTTACTTTCTGATGGATTAGGAAATACCTGAGTAAGAATAGGTGTAAGGGGCACTTCGGTTGTATCGATATAACTATCTTGTGCATGTGTTTCTGTCTCATCATCAGATATTTGTAGTAGGTTCAACCTTTCGAGACTGGAATTTATCGAAGGCGCTGGAGAACTTTCTGCTGATCCAATCATTTCCGCTTCATCACAACTACTAGCTCCGTCACTCGTGTCAGAGTCTGCATTCCTTTCAGGCACCAAGGATAAAATGCGCCTAGCTCTTCCACTCATAGCAGTCTAAAACCAAAGTATAAGAAACATGCAAAAAAACCGTTACCACAGTAAAGCCAAACCAAATTCTATTATTATAATTAGGTAAATAATTTAAATAGTATGTAATGTTATTTGTTCCATTCTCCCAATATATATATAGGTTGACTAATGCAGTAAATATAATGTTTTTTATCTAGTATTATTAGTGGGAGTCGAACCCACAACTTTGTAAATCACTTTTTTTTTATTGTATTAAAATTAGTTTAGTATATAAGACATATATAGGTACATGCAATTTAGAATTTATAGTAAAAGTCCAAAAAATATTGATTCTGTAAAGTTAGCAATGTATATTATTCTATACATCAGCAACGAAAGGTAAATTACTGCAAGCGCGGCATTGTATAGTATAATATACGTTAGTAAGAAACACGACAAAAACATGCCAATTTTCATAGTGACCAGAGCATTTATATAAAAATATGGAAGAACAAACGTTTAGGCATGTGCATATTATAAAAAAACATGCATATTTAAAGGTACAAACATAAAAATAACTTAAAACTTACCTTAGATAAAACTGAGCGGCGCATCGTGTCGGTTAATTTTCACAACTGATTTAAAATTATGACAGTTAAACGTCAATATTTATTTTTTAATCTATACTAATAATAAAATTCTAGAGGGTCGCTGTCTGTACATGGAAGATATATGAAAAAAAATCTTACTGGGGGCCTTTACCAACGCAATAGAACCCAAAACAAACATTTTTAGAATTCTTATCTGTTTGTCTGTTTGTCTGTTTGTCTGTTTGTCTGTTTGTCTGTTTATCTGTGCGTTTGTGCACGCTAATCTCAGAAACGGCTTATCCGATTTAGATGCGGTTTTCACTAATATATTGTGGTAAGCTTCACTTAACATTTAGGGTTTGTTTCATGTCAATCGGTTCATAAATAAAAAAGTTATGTCAATTTAAGGGTTCACGTCGAACATTATTTTGTACTTTTTACTAAATGCATGAAAGTACATACATATATACAGTACTTATATCAAAAAATACATTTTTAAATTTTTGTCTGTCAGTCTGTCTGCCTATCTGTTTGTTCCGACTAATCTTTAAAACGGCTAAACCAATTTTGATGGTACTTTTACTTGCAGTTAGCAAATGTTATAAGAAGTGACTTAGGCTTACTTCTATTTTAGATATTTTTAATCTATACATATAAAAAAAAATTCTAACGGGTCGCTGTCTGTAGATAGAAGATATATTAAAAAAAAAAAAAACAAATTATTTGGCCCTTTACATACGCAATAGAACCCAAAACAATAATTGTTAGAATTTTTGTCTGTTTGTCTGTTTATCAGTGCGTTTGCGCCCACTAATCTCAGAAACGGCTTATCCGATTTAGATGTGGTTTTCATGATTATATTGCAGTAAGGTTCACTTAACATTTGGTGTTTATTTAATTTCAATCGATTCATAAAAAAAAAGTTATGTCAATTTAAGGGTTCACGTCGAACATTATTTTGTACTTTTCACTAAATGCATGAAAGTACATACATATCGATACCTCCCACGTAAGTTGTTGTAACCCCAAAATTACAATTTTATAGTAGAGCACTTTTAATCCGTTTTAGTTTGAAAGTTACAACAAAATACGCCTTTTTTCATGCATATTTTGTTGTAACTTTCCTTGAAAAAAAAAAGATTTTTGGTATTTTTTCACTTTGAATGCATTAAGCAATGCAAATTCGTGTAGTATTCAGTATAAACGCTAACGGCAATTTTGTGGCTTACAATAACTTACGTGGGAGGTATCGATATATACAGTACTTATATCAAAAAATACATTTTTAAATTTTTGTCTGTCAGTCTGTCTGCCTATCTGTTTGTTCCGACTAATCTTTAAAACGGCTGAACCAATTTTGATGGTACTTTTACTTGCAGTTAGCAAATGTTATAAGAAGTGTCTTAGGCTTACTTCTATTTTAGATATTTTTAATCTATACATATAAAAAAATTCTAACGGGTCGCTGTCTATACATAGAAGATATATGAAAAAAAAAAACAAATTATTTGGGTCTTTACATACGCAATAGAACCCAAAACAATAATTGTTACAATTTTTGTCTGTTTGTCTGTTTATCAGTGCGTTTGCGCCCGCTAATCTCAGAAACGGTTTATCCGATTTAGATGTGGTTTTCATGATTATATTGCAGTAAGGTTCACTTAACATTTGGTGTTTATTTAATTTCAATCGATTCATAAAAAAAGTTATGTCAATTTAAGGGTTCACGTCGAACAGTATTTTATGCTTTTCACTAAATGCATAAAAGTATATACATTACTTACATCAAAAAATCAATTTTTTAATTTTTTGTCTGTCAGTCTGTTTCTTACGACTAATCTCTGAAACAGCTGAATCAAATTTGATGGGACTTTCACAAGCAATTAGGGAATGTCCATTAATCACGTGAGGTCCAGAAAGGGAGAGGAGATGGAAGAAGAAATTCACGAAATATTACAAAGTCTAAAAAGTTCTTCAAAACATGACGTATTTAATGGCTAATATTATAAGGATTAACTTTAGCTACTTTTTTTAATATGTTTATTTTAATGAATAAGTAAAAAAGAGAATTACGCGATAACAAAATATTGTAGAAACCAATAAAATAGTGAACAATTTCCGATTTAAGAAGGGAAGGTATAAAAATAAATAAAATTGATGTCTGTTTGTAATTTTAAATAAATGCATATTAAAGTATACACGGTACTTACAACAAAATTACCAATCTTAAAATTTTTGTCTGTCTTTCTGTCACTCAATTTTTTTCGGCTAATATCTGAAACAGCTGGGTCGATTTTGACGAAACTTTCACTGCTGAAAGCTAATGTAATAAGGAACAAAATTGAAACCAATGAAAAAGTGAACAACATCTAATTCAAATATGGAAGATATATGTATATTATATAAATATAATAATTTGGAAAATAATATATTTACTGGGTAATTTTTTTACTGGATATGATAGACCAAATCCGAAACTATAAACAATAGCAAAAAATAATTAAAGAAGTAACAGAGCCGATTTTAATAAAAACTAAAACTATTTCATCAGTTTTTTGAAAAATAAATTCTCCTAGCCAGAAACGAACACGTTGATTTTGGAAAAAATTAACATTCTGTATGATTGCATCATCTGATACTGTCACATATTATAAGAATCAACTTCAGAGAGGTATTATTATATAGTTAACTGCAACAAAAAGAAAGGGCAAATTTTTTACAGAATTCTATCAAATTCATACATAAATTAAATCTTTTGTAATTCTTCAAAAAAACGATCATACCTAAAAGTGAAATTTTTAAATTATAACGGGATGTTGTAACACTAATAGCGGGTGAGTACAATAGCCGAGTCCAGTGAAATGTAGATTTTCAATAAATTGATTCATCTTTTTAGGAATTATCTAAACCTACTTAGGTAACGGAGTAGGTGACGGGGACCAAAACAAACGTCACATTGTATCTACTTTGTATAGCTCACATAGAAAAAATAGACAAACATAAAAGAAGTTACTGTGAGTTATTCATTTTATATATTTTTGATATTCTTTACACTCTTCCTTACTTTAGTAGGTGACTAGCATTTTGATGCAAATAAACGAATCGTTCGAAGTTATGCAGACTTTTTTTCTAAACTTACCGGGAGCCGTGATTTAACCCACATATTTGATATGTATATTTAATATATATAGAATCGATTACTTAACTTCTAATTTATGTATAGACTTAATGTTATTTTGTTAAAAAATAAATCTTTTCCTAAAACTTTCCAAAAGTTGATTCTTACAAGTGACACTATAAGGTAGGTGGTGCAATAATACAGAATGTATTTTTTTTTAATTAGTGGGTTCAATTCCAGGTCAGGAGAATCATGAAATTAAAAAAACTTATGATGCAGTTATAGATTTCTTAAAATCGGACACGAGACTCCTTTAAGTATTTTTCGCGATTCCTTAAAGTTCCGGATTTGGCCTATCAAGCCCAGTTAAAAAAGTCACCCGATATATAATACAAGGAAAACCTCGGCGAGAATATACTGGTATACAGTCGAAATTTTAAAGACTAGCACAAAACACTTTTCTTCAACATTTATAGTGAAAACCGTGGAGGAATACCGTATCTGAGTTACAGTCTGCTTATAAATACAACCAGAAAGTTCCCAAATCCAAAGTAAGAAGCTCCTTTCTTGAGCAGCACCGCAGACTATTATAACCTTGCTTTGCAGGAGACATGCCAAGCATTCTGTAATCCACGCGAACGAAGTCGCGGGCACAGCTAGTATAAAATAAAAGTTTAGAAATGTCATGTGTTTAATAAAACTAGTGAAAAATATTTTATAGTGATCGTATATTTTTATAAAGTTGTATGTATAGTATACTATACAAAATGAACATAAGGGTTAAAAAATAAATACAATATATATTTGTATATATACGATATATAAATAAATATTCCATAAATATAAATACATAATTATATAATTATATACATACACATTATAAATATATACATTTACATACTATAGATACTTACATAATAAAAATAATATTTAATTGCAGTATTTTTTGTTTTTTCTATGAAGCAAGATAGTGCTCTTTTATAATTTTTTTAAAAGTAGCAATAGTTGGTGCACGCCTTGCTTCTAGTGGAAGAGAGTTCCACAGACGAATTGAATGGACTGTAAATGAGTCACTATAAAAAGATGTTGTATGGGGAGGTATTTTTAGCACCAAATTCTCTTCAGAACGAAGATTATGGCTATGTGAAGAACTAAGAAATTGAAAACGTTCTTTTAGATATGAAGGGGAAGACGGATTGAACAGAATACAGTAGAGAAGTTGAAGGATGTGAGTATTCCTGCAAAGCCGGATTGGGAGCCACTTGAGCTTTTTACGAAATTCAGAAACGTGATCATATTTGCGAAGACCAAATATGAATCGAATGCAAAGATTTTGGAGACGCTCAAGTTTATTAAGTTGCTCCTCTTTTAGATCAAGATAACATGCGTCAGCATAATCGAGAGTTGGTAGTAGGAGTGACTGTGCTAACATAATTTTGGTAGGAATGGGTAGAAAGTTGCGTAATCTTCGAAGGGAGCCAACGGCTGCAAAAATTTTTTTACTAACGTCACTTATCTGTGGTTCCCAAGATAGGTGCTGGTCAAAGGTAATTCCCAAATTCCTAGCTGTAACACTGAACGGTATGTTAACACCGTTAAAGTGTACAGCCGGAAGATCCGAAAAAGATATGCGTGAAATTAATTTTGAACTACCAATAATCAGCACCTGTGTTTTATTTGGGTTTACTCGTAATCCAAATGAAGTAGACCACTTAGAAATATTTAGTAAATCATTATTAACTAGATGTATAGTTTCTGGAAGGTTCGCAATTTTACTTTGTGAATAGATCTGAAGATCATCTGCATACAAGTGATAGAGAGAAGATATATGAGAAGTGATGGTACTTATAAAGACCGAAAACAAGAGGGGAGACAACACGCCACCTTGTGGAACGCCCGCAGTTATAGGAGCCCATTCTGAGAAAGAATCTTGAACTCTTATCCGTTGCCGGCTCCCATACAAGTAAGAATGAAACCAGTCAATTACTTTAGGAGATATGTTAAGAGAACACAATATAGCAAGAAGAATATTAAAGTCTACAGTGTTGAAAGCATTACTAAAATCTAGTAATGTCAACACAGTAACCTGTTGATTATCCATTCCTAATCTAATGTCATCAGTTATTTTGATCAGAGCCGTAGTCGTACTATGAACCGGACGAAAACCAGGTTGTAAAGGATTCAATAGGACATTTTTTGAAAGGTATTGGTTTAATTGATTGTGAATAAGGCGCTCAAGTACTTTAGACAGAAAAGGAAGAATGGATATAGGACGATAATCAGTGTAAGATGAAGGATTTGTTTTTTTCGGGATGGGGATGACTAGTGCGTCTTTCCAGGACTCAGGGAATTTACAAAGGATAATGTATTGGTTTAAAATATGTGTGACTACAGGAATTATGATATCTAGGATTGGGAGGATCATCTTACGACTAATGCAATCCGAACCAATGGCATCAGAATTTATAGCGAAAATGTTCTTCTTAACATCACTATCAGTAAATTGACTAAAGGAAAAAGGAGGATTTTCAGGAGTTGATTTAGCAGAAATTTCTTTTAAAGTATTAGACTTCACAGCAGTGTCGAAAGTTTGAGAGGAGGAAAAGTGATTATTTAATTCATTCAAATTAATATTATTAGTATTTATGTTTCTAGATGATTTTCCAACTCCTAAGGACTTAAGAAATTTCCAGACTCTAGCTGATTCGTCTTCCTCAGCTATAGATTTATGGATATGGCGTCGTTGATTATCTCTACATAGCCTGTTGCAGCGATTGCGAACCTTCAGATACTTGTCGCGATTTGTGTCAGTCGGATTACACCTTAGCCTTGGCAGCATTCTTTCTTTCTTGGAGCTTCTTTATTTCTGGGGTGAGCCAAGGTGCAGGAAGGTGTTTAGCCTGCTTA
The DNA here is from genome assembly GCA_037950945.1 of Hypolimnas misippus. Classification (NCBI taxonomy): domain Eukaryota; kingdom Metazoa; phylum Arthropoda; class Insecta; order Lepidoptera; family Nymphalidae; genus Hypolimnas; species Hypolimnas misippus. The sequence goes on from JBBEEQ010000007.1 coordinate 2,584,540, forward strand.
TATAATATTAACGGGTATCAAATGTACACAGCTTTGCGAAATTCACGAAAAGGAGGAGGTATTTTTTTATACGTCAGTAACAAACACAAATGTATAATTAAAAACATTAAAACTAAACATATTGAGAGTATATTTTGCACCATAACCACTAAAAATAATTATTTAACTAATCTATGCGCTATCTATCGCCCTCCCAGCTTCAGTAAAAAAAACTACAGCACTCAATTGAAACATTTACAAAACACAACGACTTTTACTTACTAAGAGACATAAATATAGATCTGAAAATAGATAATCCTAGTAAACATAAATACAATAATACACAGCATAGGACTTGTATGTGGGATCACAACTTATACTAGGATAGAATTAAGCAATAAATAATTAAGTAAATCTTGCATCGATCGCTAGATACGCTAGATCCCAAACACAAGAACTATGCACTGCCGCGGTCAGTACAAAACTAGCCGATCACCGTGGAATAATACTCGCCTGCTTAGAAACCAATCTACAGGATGTTCCCGAGTATAAATTATGTATAAATAATAAAAATGTAATAAAAATGTTGAATGACATAAAATGGGAAAAACCATGTATGATGCCATGTCCTTTAAATATTAACGATTACCTTCACGCAAAGTTTACAGAATGTTATGAAAAATCTAAATATAAAGATAAAATTAAAACATCCCGTTGCTACAACGAATGGATCGCGAATAAAATGATTAAAGCATGTAATTATAGAGACAAACTATTTTTAGATTGGATAAAAAACACAAATAATCATATTATAAAACAAAAATATAATGAAGCTAGAAATTATGCAAATACCCTAATTCAAAAAACTAAAAACAAAAATATTCAAAATGACATTATAAATAATAAGAAAAATTCAAGATACCTGTGGCTAATATTAAACAGAATAACAGGAAAAGTAGTAATGTCTGTTGACAACGTTCTTCGTAACACTTTTGGAAATAATAAATATAGCTGTGAAGATAGAGCAAATAACTTTGGTCATACATTTAGTAATAACGTCAAAAATATAGCTGTTCAATGTTCTAAAACAATTGCATGTGAATGCATGCGATTCAAACCTGCAGATCCAAAATCGATAGAAAAAATAATTAGGTCACTAAACAATAAAAAATCACTAGGGATAGATGGAATAAGAGTTATTGACGTAAAGATGATTTGTGAAAAAATTAAATCAGTTATTACAAAGCTGATTAATACAAGTGTGAATACTGGAAAATATCCATCAACATTGAAAGTAGGTAGCGTTAGACCCATCCACAAAAAAGGAAGCAAAGCAGATATCGACAATTATAGGCCAATTACTATATTGTCTACGATAGATAAAATAGCTGCAAAATACATATCTTATAAAATACATAGTTTTTACAAAAGTTACTCTATAATTACAAATAAACACTATGGTTTTCAACCAAACAAAAGCAATTCTTATCACAATTTACTGATAGTATATGTAACCACTCGGATAATAAAGAACATGTCCTAGTGGTCTTTAATGACTATAGTTAGGCTTTTGATACCCTCAGACACGATAAATTATTACTTAGCTTACACGATACTGGAATTAGGGGTAAACTACATGCTTGGTGTGAGAATTATCTTTCAAACAGAACTTACAGAGTAAGAGTTGATGTTGAATAAATATATAAATTCATAAGATAGATTATAAAAAAAAACTTAATGTTTCCTTTTTCTCACGCGTGTGGCGCTATTTCTTACACTATCGTTGTTGTGATGTCATGTCATTTTGTTTGCGTAAATGAAGAATAAATGTTAATAAGAAATCTATTGAGTTTTATTGAAATATTATCTAAAACTAATAGGTTATGGGCCCAGGCACATGATAACTAAATATTTCAATAAAAAAGTCGAGTTAAGAGCAAGATTACAATCGGTGCATAACCTACAAAATGGAGGTTACGAACGCGATGAAAATTGAGAAGTTCGATGGCAGAAATTTTAAACAATGAAAATTTCAAGTTAAATGCGCATTGAGAGCAAAAGGATTGAACATAGAAAAGGCAAAGCCAATAGAAAGTAGTTCGCAAGTGCAGTGGAATAAGGATAACGGTATGGCCATGTTCATTTTGACGTCATCTATGGATTTAAACCAAATATCTCTCATAGAAAACTGCGAAACTGCTAAACAAATAATGACAAAATTAGAAGCAATTTATGAGCAGAAATCAGAATATAACAAAATGTTAATTCATGAGAAATTCTATCAATATTCATATAAAGCCAGTGATACGATGGCACAGCATGTGTCCAAGGTGGAAGGATTGGCAAAGCAGCTACGGGAGACTGGTGAGAAGATCAGTGACACAGCAATAATGACAAAGATTCTTAGCACATTACCATCAACATACCGTTCGCTGAGACAAGCGTGGTTGTCACTCGATGAAGATAGCCAAACAATTCAAAATCTAACTTCCCGCTTAGTAGATGAAGAAGCCAGCCTAGCCAACGATACTAGTAGTAGTGAAAGTGCATTGGTAATGTCAAAAGGAAATTCCAAATTAAGTAATAAAAATAAACAAAATATTTCAAATGATCAAAGAAATTCAAGTCATAGATTTGTATGCTACAATTGCAATAAAAGAGGCCATTTTGCTAAAGATTGCAGGATGTCAAAGAAGAAGTACTATGATAAGAAACCTAACAATATGTTAGCTTTCAGTGCTGAAGGTTATTCGTCTGAACATGATGAAGCGGCATGGATACTAGATAGTGGAGCCTCAATGCACATGACCTTCAAGCGTGATAACTTCTATGAGTTGAACGAGTCTCAATACAACAATTGTGTTAAATTGGGTAATAAACAGAGTATTAAGGTATGTGGTGAAGGAACTATATTGATAGATAAACAAGTTAATGGTACATGGGAGAGATGTACACTTGAGCATGTATTATATGTACCTGAGTTGCGGAGAAATCTTTTTTCAGAAGGCGCTGCCACTAGAAGAGGATATATAATAGTAAAGAATAATGAAAAAGCAATGATAATGAGGAATAATGTTGTTGTTATGAGTGCAAAATTAACAGAGAACAATTTATATGAATTGGATATCAAAACAATTAAACAAGAAAATTGTAATATTGTGCAAACAGATATAAAACTTTGGCATGAGAGATTAGGACATTTGAATATCAAGGAAATTCAAAATATGTGTAAAAATGGTGTGATTCCAGTTACATTGAGTGGCAATCAGAATTTTATATGTGAAGCGTGCCAATATGGAAAGCAGGCGAGACGTCCTTTTTTGAAATCTAAACGAGGTCCAACACAGCCTGGGGAAATTGTATACAGTGATGTTTGTGGTCCTATAGAAGAACCGTCTGTATCGGGTATGAAATACTTTGTTTTATTCAAAGATGGAGCTACAAGCTATCGCCATGTTTACTTTATGAAACATAAAAGTGAAGTATTTCAATATTTTTTGAAGTACAATGCAATTGTGAAGAACAGATTTCAACGTAATTTGTGCATACTACATACAGATAATGGTTGTGAATATGTGAACCAAGAATTTAAATCCTTCTTAGAGAATAATGGAATAATCCATGAACGTACGGCTCCGTATACCCCACAACAAAACGGAAGAGCAGAGAGAGAGATGCGTTCTATCATGGAAACTGCAAGGACAATGTTATATGCAAAAGACATTCCCTTAAATATGTGGGCAGAAGCCGTCAACTGTGCAATATATTTGTTAAATAGACATACATCAAACCAGACAGGAGGTGTTACACCATTTGAATTGTGGTATGGAGTAAAACCTAATTTACAACATATCAGAATATTTGGGTCTATTGGTTATGTACATGTACCAAAAGAAAAGCGTAGGAAGCTTGCCAAGAAAAGTGTGAAGATGTTATTAGTTGGATATGATCATGATAATTACAGAATGTATGATCAAAATACAAGGAAGATTACAGTATCGCGGGATGTAAAATTTGATGAATTTAGTACAACTGAAGAAAAACAAAGTTTTGTAGAAATGACAGTTGGACAAGAAGAAGAAGAACATTCAATCACACGGAGTGAGTTTCAACATCAACATGATGTACCTGAAGAAATCTCTTCGGATGAGAGTATGAAGAGTTTAGGAAGTATAGATGAAAGTTTTATCCCTCCAAAAGGTATAACATTTGGAACAGGAGGAACAGAGAAACATAACATTACGCCCTCGTCGAAATAAGTTAGAAGCCAATTTTACAGAGTTCGAAATACCCAATACTTATGAAGAAGCAATGAATAGTCCTAATTCTCATCTATGGAGGAAAGCTGTGGCTGAAGAACTTCAGTCACATGAAGAAAATCAAACATGGATACTTACTGATCGAACTGAGAAGAAACCTGTTACTTGTAAATGGGTGTTCAACATAAAGAAAAATAAAGATGGAGAAATAGAACGATTCAAAGCACGACTGTGTGCACGGGGATTCACACAAGTCAAGGGCTTGGACTATAATGAGACCTTTTCTCCTACTAGCAGGTACGATTCCATCAGGGTGCTGCTTAGCATCGCCGCAAGAGACGAACTACAGATCGAGCAGTTTGATGTGAAGACAGCCTTCTTGTATGGTGAGCTCTCCGAAGACATATACATGGAGGTACCAGAGGGATTGGAAACTAAGTCATCAAAAGTATGTAAATTAATTAAATCTATATATGGTCTTAAACAGTCTTCGAGATGTTGGAATAAGAAATTTTGTTCTTTTCTAACTACTTATGGTTTCAAACCGTGTCCATCAGATAATTGTGTATTTGTAGGATATTTCAATGATGTCAAAGTAATATTAATTCTTTAAGTTGATGATGGATTATTATTAGCTAAAAGCAAAATTGTTTTGTCAGATATCTTAAATAGTCTTAGACAAAACTTTGATATTAAGATTATAAAATGCAATTCATTTATTGGCATGGAAATAAATAGAGAAAAAGATAGCATAAGTATAAGTCAAAAACAGTATATTAAAACAATAATAAATAGATTTAATTTGTCAGATGCTAAAAGTAGTAGTACTCCCGCTGATGTAAATGTACATATAACTAAGAATACAAGTAATGAGCCTGTTAATTTCCCATATAGAGAAGCAGTGGGAGCATTGTTATTCTTGTCATCTGTATTTAGACCTGACATAGCATATGCTGTGAATGTAGTTAGCAGATATATCAATAACCCCGGTCCTTCACATGTTACAGCTGTGAAAAGAATTTTACGCTATTTAATTAATTCCAAAGATATGTCTATTGTTTATAAAGGTAATTTTAATTTAGTTGGTTACTCAGACTCTGACTTTGCAAGTGATTTGGACACTAGGATATCTAATACAGGTTATATATTTTTAATGAACGGTGGTCCTGTCACTTGGTCTAGCCGTAAACAAAATACTGTGGCATTATCCACAATGGAATCTGAGTATATGGCTGCTTGTAAAGCCACTAAAGAAATGTTATGGCTTAGGCAATTTCTATGTGATATTGGGGAGACACAGGACTCAATTACTTTAAATATTGATAATCAGAGTGCAATTAAATTGATTAACAACCCTGTATTTCATAGAAGGAGTAAGCACATAGATATAAGGTATCATTTTATCAGAGAGAATATTGAAAAAGGGATTATGAATATTAAATATGTAGAGAGTTCAAATCAGTTAGCTGATTTTTTGACTAAAGCTTTGCCAGTAAATAAATTTAACTCAATTAGAGATAAAATGATGAGTACTGTTTAATTAGTCTAATGTTGAATGTTTTGGATTAGATCCATGTTTAATTTCTGAAATTGTTATTGTATATTTAAAAAAAAAAAGATGTAAGTTAAAAGTAAACATTTTATAATGTTGAGATATATGTATCTTACAAGTATTTTTTAATAAAAGACTGATTTTGTAAAACTGTTGAATATATATATTTTAAAAGGAGAGGTAAAGATTTAATTGAAATTAAAAATTGTATGGAATTATTATGTCTACCTTATGAATTTAAGTGGGAGTGTTGAATAAATATATAAATTCATAAGATAGATTATAAAAAAAAAACTTAATGTTTCCTTTTTCTCACGCGTGTGGCGCTATTGCTTACACTATCGTTGTTGTGATGTCATGTCATTTTGTTTGCGTAAATGAAGAATAAATGTTCATAAGAAATCTATCGAGTTTTATTGAAATAGTATCTAAAACTAATAGTTGAAGACGCTGAAAGCCACACCATAACAGTAAATCAAGGTACTGCACAGGGTTCTGTACTGGGACCGTTACACTATCTTGCGTATGTGAATAGCCTTCCCAATGTAATAACTAAAAGTGAAATCTATCAATTCGCGGATGACACCTGTTTGGTAGCTTCTGGAAGAAATATAAAACAAGTACATGAACATCTTCAGACAGATTTCGACCAACTTCTAAAATGGTCACATGATGTAGGATTAACAATAAACCCAAAGAAAACAAAATTACTATACGTTAGTTTTAGTCAAAATAGAAATATGTACAATCTAAAACTAAAAGCACATAATCACAAATACATATATCCATGAAACATGTATTACTGACACAATACCATGTGATTGTGATGAAATAGAGGTTGTACATACTTATCTCGGACTTGTCATTGATAATCGACTAAATTGGAAACATCATATTAATTATGTTACTTACAGGTTAAGAGGAATTCTATCGAAATTCTGTGTAATAAAAAATAAAGTACCTTACAAAACATTGTTAACACTTCATAAATATCTGGCCAAATCCGTGAAAGCATATGGATTATCCAGCTACGGTAGGACATATGAATCGCACCTTGATCAGATATACACACTGCAATTACGTATTTTAAAAACATTAGTTCCGCAAAATATAAAAGAAATATATGAAAATGATTACAGAAACCTATTTGACTTCTGTAAAATAATATCCATACATAAAAAGATCGGAATTACGCTATTAGTGGAAGAATTTTTAATAACAACTTTAAAAAGTACATCTCAAAAATGCTGGAGATTGAATATTGCGTAGTAATTCCAATTGTAAACTTTTACTACCAACCTATACTAACCTATATGGTAAGAGAACTCTAAAATATGTCATTTCGAATTTAATAAATAAACTGCCAATAGGCATAAAAAAACTGGTCAAGTGCGAGTATTACTCGCGCACCGAGGGTTCCGTACAAACTTGTAGAAATCTATATAAGACCAACCCACCTACGCTTCGAAAGTATAACTATGTAAATGGTGTTCTAACTTATAGCCAACGTGCACATTTGTGAAAAAAATTAGTCATCAAAGGGCACACTAACGGATGCGACGTCTCAGCCCTCCATAAACTCAAACCATTTGTAGCCGCTTTAGCCGTGTCGCCTAGAAATAATAGGTATATAAATAAAAACTTTTTTAAAAAAACAAACCGAATTCGACACCGAAACAAGTGAACTAAAAAGTAAAAAATAAATATTTTTTACCACATTTTGAAGTCGGTGCCAGATAAAATATTCGAAGTCGGCGCCATGTAAATCCTCTTACGTGTTATTTACTGGCACCAGTAGTTTTATAGTAAGATTAAGTGATTTACTTAAGTTACAATAGCCTACTGCCAACTATTCATTGCCGTCAACATCTATTTTCCCGATGCAGGGCTGTTAATTATTGAGGAGTTCTCCTGGTGTTGCATCATTAGCTCCACTTCACCATTGTGACGAGCGTAAATTGTTTAGCATTTTTATCGAAATAATCGAATCGCAAGCCGTAAAATACTTGTTATTAAGTAGTTTTGGTGGCCATCTGTGGTCTTCATCATCAGTTCTATTTCAACAAAAGTGATTTTCTGAAGGTAAATACATAAGTTACTATTAAAAATACCTAAATCGGTATAGGTGTGCCTTTAATATTTGAGGAGTTCCCACAATTTCTCCAGGATTCCATCAGGATCCAGGATCAGACATTGACCTAAAGACAATGGGACCACCTTGGAAGTAAACCCTTTCAAATAAAAAAAAGTTTTGAAAATCGGTCCACAAATGGCAGAGTAATCGGCGAACAAACATTAAAAAAAATATAAATAAACGGTCGAATTGAGAACACTCCTTTTTTTTAAGTCGCTTAAAAATAATCAATTATTATATACATAATTATATTATATTTTAGTCTCGTTTTATTTTAATTTTATTCTACTACACTCCACTTCCACTGCACTACGTTCGTAAAATATTTAGATTTACATTATCAATCAAAATATATATTAGTGTTGCCAAGACGAAAATAAGTAGTCCTTAATTCGAATAAAACTAATTGTTTATTTATAAATAACTAATTATATTATTAATAACCAGAAGACTCACAAGAGTAGATAAAGAAGTAAATTAATTAACTCGATCTGATTGAATTTAATTATAATATTTTCGAACTAAGTTTTAAAATTTTATTAATCGAACAGAATATTATCATAGGTAATTTCATGATATTGTCCAGAGATGGCGCTGGCTGTACGCTGAATCGCGCTATCATTTTGTTAGCTGCGACATATAGATTGCATTGCGTTGTTTATAAAGGTTTGCTGCCCCAATGTTTTCGTTTTCATACAAATTTCTCCTCATTGCTTGTAAAATTGTTTTTTTGACCGTGGCCAACTTCTATGTTAATTTGTTTTAAGTAAATAAAATTTTAATTTTAAGATTAAATTATTTACCGCTTAATACGCTCACATTCATGTAAGATCTCACACACAAGTTTGGTTTATTTTCCAAAAATAATGCGTTTTTAATTAATTGGATACGTATTGATTTATAATTTAGGTTTTGTTAACAGCTTCAAGTGAATGCAGCTCTGAATATTTGATATAATTAACAACTTGATACATTTACGTGTTCCTGAGAAAAAGGTTGAAAGACAGATGTATAGACTGACCGACACATAAACAGAAATTTACAGTTTTCCGTTTTTTTTTCCATTATTTATACTATAAGACCTTGCTCCTGGCCAAATTTCATGATGCTGGGTCAATGGGAAGTACCCTGTAGGTTTTGATTCCCTAGTGAAAACGTTAAAAACGCTAAAATACTTAAAATATGCGACATAAATGACCGTATCTTTTGATTGTGTTAACTTAGAAGTTTGATTTTTTCACAGCTCTTAGTAATTATAGCTCTGAATACTTGACATTGATAAAAATTTGTTACCTTCACGCGTTCCTGAGAAAAAGGTTGAAAGACAAACTTACAAACAGACAAACATACATACAGAAATTTACAGTTTTCAGATTTTTTCCTTTATTTGTACCATAAAATCTTACTTCTTGCCAAATTTCATCGTGCTAGGTCAATGGGAAGTACCCTATAGGTTTTGATTCCCTTGCGAAAACGCAAAAATGGTCAAAATATTCGACATATTTGCCATTATCTTTTGATTGCGTTGACTTAGAACTTTAATATTTTCACGGCCACATGTCATCGTAGACTTGAGTATATGATATTAATTTCAACATGATACGTCCTTGCATTTCTGAGAAAAAAGGGTTGACATCCCGACAGACAGACAGACAATATATTTAGTTATACACAAAACCGAACTTTATACACATAGGATATACATTATATCTATAAGCTGTACCATTATTTACAGTTCCTTTTACATATATATATATATATATATATATATATATATATATATATATATATGTCGGAGACTCGTTATCTTCACGGTCGCTCATTGTGGGGCGTCAGCAGGGATCCGGGCGAGAAACAAACACTTTGTATGTTTTAAAGTAATTTTATTTACACAGTGTAGGTAAATCACAACACAACTTGACTCTAATTACTTTTCAAATATATACACAGCACAGTTCCTAGGCTAGTGTTGCTTATTCCACTCATAGTACCGTAATCAATCCTCGAATATAGAGTGCACATTCTTTTATTAACGTTACCCTTTCCAATCTAGGCTCTGTACACGTCATTTTGACGTTTGTGTATTGTTGATATTCCGAACTATTGACCCGGATGCGACATATATATATATATATATGTCGGAGAAACACCATTCTCATCGACATCATCAGTAATTAGCAAAGTTCCAGTGGGCGTCATGAGGGTTACACAATTTTATTATAGTTTTAAAATGCTGAGGAGGTCACTTTTGAATAGAAAGACAAAATAATTATTTCACGATTAATAATTTAGAATATGAATTGTAACTATTTTATACGAGCAGCGAGTTCGTGACACTAATCTCACAACACCAATATCTCCACCACAACTGTCTTAAATCAATACAATAATTTATCCACCTCGATCTACAACTATTCTCATATTCCCGCGATTCGCCATTGTTGTCAAGATGGCGCCTCGACCCCGCTCGAGTCTTACGCTCTGCTCTGATTGGTCAATGCAATCCACAGAATAAAGAACATTTAATTCAAATTTAAAAAGAATTTACACGCAAACAAAATTAAATAAATTTAACAAATTGTATTTTAGTAAATAATTAATCACTCGTGATATAATTAAAAGACTTATCAACTTGACGTCTTCCTCTGACATATATATACAGGGTCATTTGTAAAACATTAAAAACCTCGTAGGGTTTTATTCGTAACATCGTAAACAACAACTTTTGTTCTACGACTTTTAATAATTCATAATATTTTACTTTCATACAAAATTAAAAATATTTAAATTGATTTCTCTAGTTTTATTAAACTCTACGTGCAAGTAAAAGAAAGAAGATAAGAAACAGTCAAATGCGAAATGTAGGGGTGGGGATGCGCGCAGACAAAGCCGCTCGGGGCCGCCCCGGAGTCGGGAGCGATGCCTGAACTTGACCTAGTTAGCGGCGGTCGTCAGCTGCTCCGGTCGTTCGCGTTAATGCGCCCGCGCTGCGTGTCCTAGTAGCCCTACTTTTCGGTTGTGTTTACTTAACAATAATTGCAGGATCAGTGTATCGATATTCCAAAGTTGAGTACACTGATGATGCGAATACTTGCCAGGTGTGACGACTATAACATTCGTAAAAAACATTTGTAGTGATAACCCGTAAGAATCCGCATAAAAACTTCAACACCGCTTTAGTGTAAATGTGTGGGCAACAATTGCGATTTCAATTGTTTTGAAAAAGGATATACCACTCGCCATGATATGATATGTAGTACCTACGATCAACACAATGTGACGAGGCTTCGCACAATCTTCGCCAAGTCAAACTAGAGATGTATTGAATATAGTTTATCCTGGTCGAGGGATAAACACCACGAGCCGTAACATGATAATTGAAAAAATATTTAAAATGTGGTCAAATTAAAATGAATTAAATTTTTTGTTATGGTCTTTATGTTAGTTGTAAAGGTGATTATGTTAAATGCTATTTCGCCATAAGCGCGATACTCGCTGCCATGCACAAGACTTCACTTGGGAGGTAATAATCTATACTAATATTATAAAGAGGAAAGATTTGTTTGTTTGTAATGAATAGGCTCCGAAACTATTGGATCGATTTCAAACATTCTTTCACCTGTGGAAAGTTCCATTATCCCCGAGTAACATAGGCTATATTATATTTAAAAAAAAATTGGGGATCCTTACTTATACTCTAATAATGTAACCCAAGGTGTAAAAAAATGACCTGAAAAATTCCTTACGTCGCGTGCGCTGCGAAAACTATTGATGATAGAACAAAATCATTTACTACGACTTTGCAGAACTCATCATTATCTACAATAAGTGTCGCGACAGCATATGTCTAAATATTATAGTTATGTCACAGTAAGCGGTTTTTTGTTCTAAAAATTTAATTTATATGCCGCCGCTTGATAAGGCTCTTTATTAATTGCACCTTGGTATTAATCCTTATCAAAATAAATTAATTATATTCAGGACGGCTTCAATACCTTTTTATAACTTTTTGAATTATTCAATTCGGACATTTCATTCGGAAGATATCACGAGTTTAAAAATGCAAGTATTAGAAAAAAGTCGCGTGGTTGCCGCTCACCGCGATGCCAGCATGCGATGTAGGCTCCATGTAAGCGTCACTGGGGTACGGGGGGGAGTCAATGTAATAAAATAAAGGGCCGCGAGTACATTAATAAAAACTATGAATAAAAAAAATCATTAAAAAGGAATTCAAACTTCCTTTATAATTTTACTTTTTTTTGAAACCCGACGCAAAAAAGGGTGTATATGTGTCTGTATGTACCCGTGCGAAGCCGGGGCGGGCCGCTAGTTATTCATAAAATTAAATTTAAATGGTAAGTAAAAAATAACTTTTTGTAAATAATGTGGTTTAAAAAATACATTTTTTTCACAATAAAAATTATTAAAAATATTTTTTTATTTAAATAAAAATTAACCGACTTCAAAACTGAATTTAATAGGTACAATAAAGTGTCAACTTAATTATAAATTAAGTCAACTGCTTATCGCCATAAACAAAATATTGCTTTTCCTAATGCAAGGCTGTTAATTGTTGAGAAGTTCTCCTGGTGTTGCACCATCAGCTCCACAATAACATAAATTGCTTAACATTCAAATTGAAATTATCGAATTGTAGCCTGTGAAACACAACAAGTGTTTCGAGAAGTTTGGGTGGCCATCCGAGGTCTTCATCATCAGTTCCACTTCACCAAATGTGGCAATTCAAGAGCAAATGCACGAGTTACTATCAAAAATACGTAAATCGCTACGAGTGTGGCTATAATATTTGAAAAGTTCCCTCGATTTCTCCAGAATCCCATCATTAGATCCTGACTTGGTGATAATGTGACCACCCTAGAAGTATACTCTTTCAGACAAAAAAAAAATTTGAAAATCGGACCTCAATCGACGGAGTTATCGGTAAGCATACATAAAAAAGCCCCCGACGAATTGAGAGAACCTCCTTAGTTTTCGAAAGTCGGTTAAAACTACACACTATGATTTGAGATTTTTTTTGTAGTCGGTTGAAGACTATTTCATGGATCCCTTTGTTTATTAATGATATGTATGTATAACAAAAAAAAATGAGAGCCGAGATGGCCTAGTGGTTAGAACACGTCGAAATCAACCGATGATCGCGGGTTCAAACCCGGCTAGCACCGCTGATGTTTTAAGTCCTAAATTTGTGTTTAAATTTATCTCATGCTCGGCTGTGAAAATGTCGTAAGGAAACCTACTTATACCGAGAGAAATTCTAACACATGTATATCCGTCAACCCGCAGTGAAGCAGCGTGGTGGATTAAGCTCTAAATCTTCTCCATAATAGGAGAGGACGCCTTTATCCAGCTGTGAGACATTTACAAGCTGTTACTTTACTATTTTATAACCAATAATATGCCACGCATTTTTAACCGACTTCGGAAAAGGAGGAGGACCTATGTTCGGCTGTATGTATTTTTTTTATGTTTGTTCACCGATTTTTGTGGACCGATTTTAAATTTTTTATCTTGTTTGAAAGGGTATACTTCCAAGGTGGCCCCATTGTAATTAGGTCAGGATCTGACGATGGGATCCTGGAGAAATCGAGGGAACTCTTCAAATATTATAGGCACACCTGTAACGATTTTAGTATTTTTGATAGTAACTTGTTCATTTGCTTTCGAAAAACCACATTTAACGAAGTGGAGCTAATGATGAAGACCACAGATGGCTACCGGAACTACCCAGTAACGAGCATTTCACTGGTTGCGATTCGATTACTTCAATATGATTGCTAAGCAATTTATAGTCGTCACAATGCATATGGTGAAGTGACCCTGATGATGCGATACTAGGAGAACTCCTCAATCATTAACAGCCCTGCATCGAGAAAAGCAATACTATGTAATGATTTTTAATAATTATTTTTTTACTTTTTATTATACTTGTTTCGGTTTCGAAGTCGGTTTGTTTTTTTTTAAGTTTTTATGAAATAGTAAATTTTAACATGGTACGTTCAGTTATTCCCCGACCGAACCCTAGAGGGGACGGGAGGCGCGGAGAGTAACTGGGTGCGGCGACGTTAGTCGGTCGCGAGCAGCGCGCACGCATACAAGGAAACGCGCCGGTGCCCCGGGTAGCCTTAAGTATCGTTATGTTTGCGTTTCGTAATAACCTTGTTAACTTTACGGACTCTTATTAAACACTATGAAACCTCGAGGTAACGAGGATGGCTCACAAAATTAATTAATAATTTTATTATTTTATCATTTTAAAGTGCGAGAAGAGGGTTTTTTTGTTTTTTAAAACTATCATTTAAGAAAAAAGTGTTAAAAATACGCTGATTCCACTTTTTAAATACGCCTGCATTAAAAATTAAAATGAGAAATACGTACTATGTGTATGTATTTTAAAAGTAAGTAAATAATGTTTGATTTAGATGCTTACATACAGTTTATTCTTATTTCATTTTTTAATGTAGCCTGTCCTAAGCCTGGATAAGTATGAAGAGATTGTGGATTCAATGTATCTGTCATGTGTTTATTGGGGGAATATTAATAATCCCTAGTCAGTATAAATAATAACAAGACAAATCGACGATTGTCATTTACACTGCATTCTTAACATGGTCTATAATAAATTAACTGTTTGTAGGAAGAGGTAAACACAGAACGCGATGTTTGTCAGGTAATAATGTACTTGCCGTACACAAGCAATCATTTACATTTTACACGGTTAAATATTGTGATCGATTGAAATAAAACTATGAGTTATTGCTATGTATTGTTTTTTATTTTATTAAATAAACTATCACCTTAAAAGTGAAATGCGTAATGTTACATTAGATGAATATTATTGTTAATTATTCAACAATAATGTTTAATATTAATTTATTATTTCTTGTATTTATACAGTATTAAAACAATGCTGTCTAAATGACACGGCGGTGATAATAATAAATAAGTATATTTCTTTGTATTTGAAATTTAAAATGTATTTAATGATATTAATATTTTAATCATTATTTTTGGCTTTAAGATATTTTAAACCGCTATTGCATTGAATACTCTTCACTTTTATGAGACATTATTGGAATAAATTTAATTTCATATGTAATTTTTAAATTGAACAGAAAATGGAATTATACTTTTTGTACTCGATTTGAATAATTAATTGTCTAATAGAATCGTCTGAAAATCAATTAATCGATTGATTTAATATGACGTTGCGCATCTCTTTTGCCCGACTCCACATATAGCGTTCATTTTTAATAAATGTATTGATACAGGTTCATTTCCAGATCTATTAAAATGTAGCAAAGTATTACCACTTTTTAAAAATGGAAACAAAGATGAGCCTAGCAATTATAGGCCCGTTTCTATACTACCTTCCTTAAGTAAAATTTTTGAAAAAATTATTTTAAATCAAATACTTATTCATTGTAATGTAAATGGTATATTTCATAGGGAACAATACGGTTTTACCAAAGGTCGTTCTACAACGGATGCAGGCATGGCGCTACTTAAACACATATATGACGCTTGGGAGAAATCACAGAATGCTATTGGTGTATTTTGTGATTTATCTAAAGCATTTGACTGTGTGGAACATGAAACGCTATTATGTAAGCTAGAATATTACGGAGTTAAAGGGAAGGCTCTTGATCTTATTGCTTCGTACCTGTCTCAGAGAGTTCAACATGTTTCTATAAATGGAATTAAGTCATCTGGATCTGTCTTAAAAATGGGTGTTCCACAGGGATCAATTTTTGGTCCTTTATTATTTTTAATATACATCAACCATCTTCCATTCTATGTTAGAGGTGTTTGTGATATTGTATTGTTTGCTGACGATACTTCACTTATTTTCAAAGTTGACAGAAATAGAACTAATTATGAATATGTAAACAATGCATTATCACTGATACATGGTTGGTTTACAACTAATAATCTAGTTTTAAATGCCAAAAAAACGAAATGTGTGGTATTTACTTTACCTAACGTTAAACAACCTAATTATAATTTGATATTGAATAATGAGATCCTTGATGTAAGTGACACAACAGTATTCCTGGGAATAACCTTGGATACAAAGCTTCAGTGGAATTCCCATTTGTCATCTCTCACGGGAAGACTCAGCTCCGCAGCATACGCGGTTAGAAAAGTTCGTCAACTAACCGACGTTGATACAGCTCGATTAGTATATTTCGGTTATTTTCATAGTATCATCTCCTATGGTTTGATGCTTTGGGGTAGCGCTTCAGATGTTAATACAGTTTTTATTTTGCAAAAAAGAGCTATTCGTAGTATTTATAATTTAGGAGCTCGGGAATCCCTTCGAGATGTTTTTAGTAAAGTAGGTATACTAACGGTTGCGTCACAGTATATTTATAACAATATTATACATATCCATACTAATATTGATTGTTTTGAGAGAAATAGTGACTCGCATTGTATTAACACAAGAAGAAAGGATAAACTCATAACACCAAGCTTTCGACTTCGCAAAGTAAATGTTTCCTTTCTGGGGCAAGGTGTCCGTTTTTATAACAAAATACCAAAGAAATTTTTGCAATTGTCAATCAATAAGTTTAAATTGTATATTAAAAATTCTTTAATAGCTAAAGCATATTATTCTGTACAAGATTATATAGATGATAATAATGCATGGATTTAGTATAGATGAATTTCATACAGGATGTTTAATATAAACATTTGTAATTTTTAAAATGTATATACTTAATAACACAATTTTAAAAGAGTACCTATCGAGTTTCTTGCCGGTTCTTCTCGGTAGAATCTACATTCCGAACCGGTGGTAGCTTTTCCTTAATTTAAGTACTTTTTGTTTATTTTGACGATTCAAAAGTGCTTTTAAAAGCCTACTTGAATAAAGTATTTTTTGATTTGATTTGATTTGATTTGACTTAAAAAAGGGGAAGGTATTCAGTCCACCGAGGATTTTTTTATGTATGTTCCCCAATTAAACAGCCTGAGCGATTTCCTTACTTTTTTACCTTGAATAACATTTCAGATAAGTTTCATAGCATTTTCATCAATATCGGTTCAGTACTTTGGTTTTTATATCAATATAACTTGATTAATTAAAACGAAATAAAAGAGGGACGTTATAAGTTTGACGTGTCTATCTGTTTGTCTGTCTATGTCATCATAGCTCCCTAATGAGGAGACCAATTTTAATGCGTTTTTTTTTGTTTAAAAGCTGAGGTAATCGAGGTGGTTTTTAGCTATAATTCATGAAAAAATGATCAAACGTTTCAAGGTTATTATTAACTCTTTCAATTGTTGAAACGATCTACGTAACTTCTACTTGTATCATCGACTCGAAATGTACTATACTATCAATGATATCAAAATAACATATTTGTGTAACCTTATCCTGATGCTGCAACATCAATTGGAATCAACAGGATACACAACTTCTCACGAATTTACAGCAGAAATATCGTTTGGAGGCTCGTTGAAATGGTCACAATAAGTAGATTGCGGTTTTTTTTATTTTAAATCTATTATTAGCTTTTGGAGTCAGTTGGTTTATTTTTTTAAGTCTTTTATTATTTTCGTAAACGAACGGCAGTACTCGGCACCGTCCAATTCGGAGAACGGTTAGGTTTGTTTAGCAATTTAAACTTTTATTAAGTAATTAATACCTATTTTTTTTTAATTTATGCTGCTGAGTACTGCACTGAGTACACTATTTTTCGAAAGCATCCCACATTTGCTTGTAGCGCAGGTACAGTTCGATTAACGTACAATGAATGATCTGAATGACCTAGAGAGAAAGGCGCGTGCGGCGTACATCCTTGACTCCCCGGCAGGCGGTCACCGCTGGCCAATAGCGTGCCACCGTTCGCGAAAGCTGGCATGCTATTGGTGAACGTTGCTTATAATAGAAAATACAGATGTAAAATATGTTAGAGAGTGCCATAAAAATTTTAAAGTCTATTTTTGGAAAATTTATTAAGTTTTGTCTAAAGTCATAGAACAAAAGTTGTTGTTTATTGTATTAGTAACAGCGTCCTGCAAGGTTTTTGACGTTTTAGAAATGACCGTGTATATATATATATATATATATATATATATATATATATATATATATATATATATATATATATATATATATATATATACATATATATAAGATATATATATATATATATATATATATATATATATATATATATATATTTTTTTTTTTTTCTTTCTAATTTTCCAGTTTTTCATAATCATGCAACGCACTATCATGACCCGTAAAGCTAAAGGACATGGAATTTAAGTTAAGATTAACACTTCAAGGATTAAAATGTAAATTTGAAAGCAAAATGGCAAGTGTGAACAAAGATTTACATCCCCAGGTGGGTCTCACCGGCTCAGGTCGGGAGGAATCCCACCCGGAGCCTAGCTCCGGTTCGTGCCCCACATCGAAATATGGGGGGGGCACCCAATTTTGCGTTCCGCACGTCCTTAGGGACGTCAAGAGCCGAGGAGGCTCCACTCGTTCTCGCAGTCTGGACGCGACGACTGCGAGGACCGAAAATGCGCAGGCGAGGCCCGACGGCCGGAAACGCCTGTGCGTCAGGGGGGAGGAGGAGACGCTGGGGTCAGAGTCGGCGAGCGAAGTGCTGCCGCCCCCGAAAGTGCCAAAGGTACGATCGGGGCGAAGCAAGTCGCGGACCGACAAGGCCAGACCGGCGACCCGCATTCGGATCAAGGATCCGAATGGTAAGGAGCTGGCACGAGACAAGCGTGGGCGATTTATCCGCCCGGACACGCCTGTCTCCAACATCGCCGGCGACGATGAGGTGGAGGGGAGTGGCTGCGACTCGGACATGAGTTGTTCGAGTCTCAGCCTCTCCTCTTGTGCTGGGCCCAGCAGGGCTACAGACGGGGATACCGAGAACGAGCGCCCAGACCCCTCCGCGGCTTCGGCTGCAGTGCGTGAGGGGGGAGCCTCTCTGGACCCGAGGTCCTGCAGGCGAAGATGCAGACACGTCCCATTGATGAACTTGGTGCCTGCATCGCCAGCAATCTGGCGGCCATACAGAAGGTCGCAGACAGCTCCCGTAAGATGAAAGGGAGCCTCGTCTGCCACCTGCGCGAGGCCACGCGCAACACTCAGGCGGCGGTCGCTGAGCTCCTGCGGCGCCAATCAAAAGGCGCCGATGTGGAGAAGCTCGAACGTGAGAACTCACAACTTCGAGCCGAACTCGCGACCGTCACTCAGCGGCTGGAGCAGCTGACGGCACAATTTAAAGCCTTTCAGGCGAAACAGGGTGTTGTGCCGTCGGCTCCATCCAGTGACGTGGCGACGCCCAAGCGCGCGACGCCGGCAGTGAATACTGCTACGGCGTCTGCAGCGCGAGTCCCTGTCGCGCCCAGGAAGCGTGCCCCTGCCGCACAGGCCGGGCGCGCTCCTGCGGGGGCTGCGGCGACGTCGAGGGCTTCTGTTACTCCACGCGCTCCTGCGGGGGCTGCGGCGACGTCGAGGGCTTCTGTTGCTCCACGCGCTCCTGCTCAACTGACGAGCAGTGAAGCCGGGCTCATGGAGCACATCGGAGCCCTCATAGAGGAGAAGCTGGCCGCCTTCAGGGCGGAGCTCTTCTCCGACAGGGCATATAGGCCCGCATTGACGGGGAGAGCTACGCCTATTCGGCCAGTGGAGGCCCCTTTGACGGAGCCTTCTCCGCCCGGGAAGCGGAGAAGCAGGGGGAGGAAGAGGAAGGCGGGACCGGCTCCTCCGCCGATCATCGATTTACCACCGGTGCCCGCCTCCTTTCCCTCCTCCTCTCGTCCGACGGCTTCTGCAGAGTCTTGGGCGACGGTCGCGGCCAGGAAAGCGCAACCTGGATCGCGGCCGAAGGCGTCTTCCCAGCCTGCGGCAAAAGAGCCTGCGGCTAAGAGGGCGCCTAAGAGGAGGCTCCCAAAGGTGCCAGCGACCGCGGCAGTCGCCATAACGGTCGTCGAAGGCGCGACGACCTATACCGAGGTCATGCGAGCTGCCCGTACGCGGGTTCAGCCCCCTGACCTCGGTATCGAGACGGTCGAGCAGAAGAGGGCCGACACTGGCGGGATCTTGTTGAACATCGGGGGTCCCGACAGTGACGCCAAAGCCGACCGTCTCGCAGCAAGGATGCGTGAGGTCCTCAAGGACCTCAATGTGAGGGTGGCTCGCCCAATTAAAACGGGCGAGCTACGTGTGCTCGATCTGGACGACGCCACGACACCGGAGGAGGTGGCGTCGGCCATCGCAGAGGCGAGTGGGTGTTCGACGGAGAATGTCACTGTTGGCAGTATCCGTCGGTCACCCATGACGCTCGGCACGGCACATGTGAGATGTTCTTTCGCCGCCGTGCGCAAGCTGGCGACGACCTCACGCATCCGCGTGGGATGGGGCTCCGCTAGGGTCAAGGTGCTGGAAGCAAGGCCGCTATATTGCTTCCGGTGCCTCGAGAAGGGCCACGTTGGGCAGACGTGTCCGAATGGGGCAGACCGGAGCGACCGGTGCTTCGCTTGTGGAGAGCGCGGCCACAGAGCGAGCCAATTAATGTACGGCTAAGTCGCTTCGGTGCCCCTTGTGCTCAGATATGGGTCGCCCGTCGGCCCATCGTCTGGGCGCAAAGACATGCTGTCAGACGGCAGGTGGGAGGAAGAAGGGTAAAAAGACCACTCCTTCCACCCCGGCTCATACGACCGCCGAGGCTCCCGCCTCAGCACCGGACTCTGCTCCGCAGGAGGCCATGGAGGTCTCCCATTTTTGGGAGTAAGGATGCTGCAGACGAACTTGAACCACTGCCGCAATTCTCAGCAACTTCTAATGCAGACCATTGCGGAGTGGTCCATAGGCCTCGCGGTCGTGGCGGAGCCCTATCGCGTCCCCGACCACCCTCGCTGGTTTGGGGACGCCGCTGGCACCGTGGCCGTCCACTGGGCGGGCGGTGCGGGGGTCCCACCCTGTTCCCTGCTCGAAGCGGGGCAGGGATTCGTGGCCGTTCGGTGGGGCCCCTTGGCCATTGTGGGGTGCAACGTTTCTCCCAACAGGTCATTCGCCGACTACGAGTTGTACCTGAACGGGCTGGCGGACTGCGTTCGCAGATGCCTACCCCGTCCGCTGATCGTCCTGGGGGACTTCAATGCTCACACCAGGGCTTGAGGTAACTCTAGGGACGATCCGAAGGGAGTGACGCTTCTCGAATGGGCGGCTGGTTTGGACCTCCGGCTTATAAACGTCGGGTCGGAGAGCACTTGCGTGCGGTGGCAGGGGGAGTCGGTCGTGGACCTTACATGGGCGACTCCTCCTGCGATTCGCATGCTCTCGGGATGGCGTGTCGCTGAGGAGGTGGTCACACTATCCGACCACCGCCACATCTTTTTCGATGTGGCTATCCGCCATCCCGATCGATCCAGCCGTCGTCAGGGAGACACCCTGTCGCGACGATGGGCTCTCAAGCGGCTAAACCGAGATCATCTCGAAGCCGCTGCCATCGTCGCGGCATGGCCACAAAACGCCGAGGAGATTTCGCCCGACCCCGAAGGTGAGTCGGTCTGGTTCAGGGGCACGATGACGTCGATTTGCGATGCATCGATGCCCCGGGTAGGCCGCTTCGAGCGCCGGGCGATGCACTGGTGGTCGGCGGAGATCTCGCAGCAGTCCACCGCCAGTCCAGCAGAACCCGGAGAAGAAGGCGAGCAACTCCAGAGGAGAGAGACGAAGCCTACAGGACTTTCCAGGAGGCCAAGAAGGCGTTGCGAGACGCCATCTCGGACGCCGGCGCTCGGTCCTGGAACGAGCTCCTCTAGGGACTCGACAGGGATCCGTGGGGGCGCCCATACCGCATGGTACTGGGCAAGTTACGCCCATGGATGCCCCCGTTGACGGAGACCTTAGATCCGGATCTACTGAGAAGAGTGATAGATTCGCTCTTCCCGGTGATCCGGTCAAGTCCCCTGTATCCCTCGCTACCGCCGGTCACTTGGACCGACGAGTTGAGGGTTACAGAGCAGGAGTTTGACCGAGCACTTGGTCGCCTGAGTGCCCGGAACACAGCGCCCGGTCCCGACGGGATTCCGGGACGGGCGTGGGTGTTGGCTTCGGCTCACTTGGGGGACAGGCTGAGGCGGCTGTTCGACAGCTGTCTCCGTAACGCCACGTTCCCCAAGGCCTGGAAGGAGCACGTTCCCCAAGGCCTGCAAGTCTAGTTCTCTTGAGAAAAGACGGCAGAGACGCAGACTCTTCCTCTGCGTATCGTCCCATATGCCTGCTGGACGAGGCTGGCAAGCTCTTCGAGCGGATTGTCGCTTCTCCTCTTAGCGGGCAATTGTCGTGCGTCGGTCCCGACCTGGCCGACAGCCAGTTCGGCTTCCGTCAGGGTCGTTCGACCGTTGACGCGATCATGCGCGTTCGGTCCTGACGGAGCAGGTGGTGGCTCAGGGGGGCGTGGCGTAGGCGATAAGCCTGGATATCGTCAACGCCTTTAACGCTTTACCCTGGGTTGCCATCAGGGAGGCCCTGGTGTACCACCGTGTGTCTCTCTACCTGCAGGCAATTGTCGGGAGCTACTTGCGCGACAGGTACATTGTGTACGTGGGCCAGGACGGTACGAGGACCCGGAGGGCAGTGTACTGCGGGGTTCCGCAGGGATCGGTCCATGACCACTCCTGTGGAATCTCGCGTACGACGCGGTTCTGCGTGTCGAGTTCCCCGCAGGCGTCAGCGTGATCTGCTACGCAGATGACACGCCGGTGCTGGCATGCGGGTTGAGCTTCGAGATGACCAGACGGCGAGCCGAGCTCGGAGTCGAACTCATCGTCGAGGAAATCTGCGAACTGGGTCTTCGGATAGCGCCGCATAGGACGGAGGCGCTATGGTTCCACAAGTGGCCGGTGTCCAGGTACATGAAATACCTGGGCCTTGTCCTTGACGGTCGCTGGAGCTTTGAAGAGCACTTCAAGCTCCTGGTCCCCTGGATCGAGAAGGCAGTGGGTGCGTTGCACAGACTGCTGCCTAATCTCGGAGGACCGAGGAGGGAGGTTCGCCGCCTCTATGCTGGTGTCGTGCGATCGATGGCCCTCTATGGGGTCACACCGACTGACGGGCACCCGCCGCTGCAAGACTAAGATCCTGAGTCTGTAGCGGAGAGTGGCCATCCGCATGGTGGGGGGATATCGCACGATATCCTTTGAGGCGGCGACCCTTCTGGCGTGCTTTCCGCCGTTGGACATCCTGGCGGAGAGGGACGCGAGGGTCTACGACCAGACTCGCGCCCTCCGTCAAAGCGGCGGAAGTGCGTCCTACCCTGCCAGCGTCCTCGAAGCACTCAGGCGGCAGAAGCAGAAAAGGGCACACACGACGTGGTGCGCCCGTCCCCGCGGAGACCGGTTCGCGCACAAATGCGTCGTGAGTGCGATCCTGCCAGCCTTCGAGGCCTGATGCGGCGGAAGCGACGAGTCACCTTCCGACTTACACAGGTACTGACCGGTCACGGTTGCTTTGGAGAGTACCTATGTAGGATCGGACGCGAGGCGACGGCGGCTTGCCACCACTGCGGGGCGGACCAAGACGATGCTCAACACACGCTGGAGGCGTGTCCCTCGTGGACCGCGGAAAGGCAAGTCTTGGTCCAGCAAATCGGGCGAAATCTCTCCTTGCGAGCAGTCGTGTCGGCGATGCTACGCAGGGAATCGGCATGGGAGGCCGTAGTCAACTTCTGTGAAACCGTCATGGTCCAGAAGGAGACTGCAGGGCGGGCTCGGGAGAGGGCCGATCCTGCCCGGCGGAGGCGACCTGCGGCCTGCGGGGTCGCCTTCACGGCCTCCAAGCCCCAGTGCCCGGGGCGGAATAAATAGGACACTCCATTCGGCCGTGGGTGCGTGAGATGGGGGTCTCACGCATCCGTTTTCATACGGCCGAGAGGAGGACCGCAGTCCGGTATGGCCCCGGACTGCCGGTGTATGCACCAGCGAGGGGTGCGGGGAGGGCGAGACCATCTTCGCCCTCCTGAGAAGGGCTCCGCAAGCCACGAGCGGAGCAACGCGCGGGAGAGGCCGCGGACGTGCCTGCAAAAGCGATCCCGTAGCCTCTCCGTTTTTCGTGCTGTGGCGGCCTTCGCAGGGGGTTTTAGTGAGTACAATCTCACATAACCCGGTCTCCCCCCCAGGAGTCGGGTATCTATGAAGATTTACCCTGCGTCAAAAAAAAAAAAAAAAGACCTTGTTCGATGAACTCATTGAGTGTGGTGTGGTGGTGTGGTAATTGAGTTGGAACCAACTCGAATTACTAGTATGTCTTCTACCTGCATTGATAATATCTTTTGTCATTGTGAAATTTATGAAAAGTCAATTATTAATAACTTAACATCTGACCACTGTGGTCAAAAATTTTCACTTCAAGATAGGGTTATTTTAAATAAAAGAAGAATAATATGTAGACCAATAACTATTAAAAAATTAAATTGTTTGAAAGATATTATGGCGTCCAAAATAGGTAAATCAGATATGACTGCAGATGATCCAGATGTACTTTATGATTCGGTTTTTAAATTAATTTTAAATGAATTTAATAATATTTTCAAAATGAAGACATTTTATAATACTGTAAACTTGAAATTTAGTGACTGGGCTACTCCTGGCATTTATAAAAGTAGAAATAAATTATATGAATTATACAGTGTGAAGCGGTGGTATCATGAGGAACATTTTGTAGAATATGTAAAAAAGTATCAAAAACTTTTAAGGCGGTGTGCGTTTCTGCTAAGTCAAATGATATCAAAGGAAAAATTAAAGCTACTTGGGACGTTATTAATAGTTTATGTGGTAAATCTAACAAGCAGATTTTGCCAATTGAATTGAATGTAGAGAATAAATTCGTTAATTCAGAATTAGAAGTTGTAAATATATTCGAACAATTTTTTGATAAAATACCTACAGATATAACATCTCAGTTAAATTCGTCTTCATTAACTGCTTCTACATTGTTAGCAAATAATGTACCCAAATATGATATCGAATTCTCATTAAAACAAATTACATCACTAGATATTGTAAAAACATTTAATACTCTAAACATCAAGAAAACAAATGATCTATGGGGTATCTCGGTTAAAGTAATAAGTAGTATCATCCGAGACATTGCTCCCTATTTAGCTTGTATATTTAACAAATTTCTAAACACGGGTTCATTTCCAGATTTATTAAAATGTAGTAAAGTTTTACCACTTTTTAAAAAGGGAAGCAAATGTGATCCTGGTAATTATAGATCTATTTCTATATTACCTTCCCCAAGTAAAATATTTGAAAAACTAATTTTAAATCAACTCCTTGTTTATTTTAATGTAAACAATATTTTTCATGGTAAACAATACGGTTTCACTAAAGGTTGCTTGACTTCAGATGCAGGAATAGCACTCCTCAAACACATATATGATGCGTGGGAGAAATCACAGAATGCTATTGGTGTATTCTGTGATTTGTCTAAGGCATTTGACTGCGTGGAGCACGAAACGCTTTTATATAAACTTAAATATTACGGTGTGAAAGGCAAAGCTCTTGATCTCATTGCTTCATACTTGACACAGGGACTTCAACATGTTACTATAAATGGAAAAAAGTCTTCTGGATCTGTCCTAAAGATGGGTGTTCCACAGGGGTCAATTCTGGGTCCTTTTCTATTTTTATTATACATCAATGATCTTCCGTTTTATGTTAAAAGTATTTGTGACATTGTATTGTTTGCTGATGATACTTCGCTTATTTTTAAAGTTGACAGAAATAAAACTAATTATGACGATTTAAACAATGCATTGTCACTGATACAATATTGGCTTACAACTAATAATCTGGTCTTAAATGCTAAGAAAACGAAATGTGTAATATTTACCTTGCCTAATGTTAAACAGCAAACTTATAGTTTAATATTAAATAATGAGATCCTTGATGTTACTGATACAACGGTGTTTTTAGGAATAACTTTAGATATGAAACTTCAGTGGAGCTCCCATTTGTTATCTCTTACGGGAAGACTCTGCTCCGCATCGTACGCGGTTAGAAAAGTTCGTCAACTAACCGATGTTGATACAGCTCGATTGGTATATTTTGGTTATGGGGCAAGGTATTTGTTTTTATAATAAAATCCCCCAGAAATATTTGCAGTTTTCCATGAATAGATTTAAATCATATGTTAAAAAGTCTCTAATAGCTAAAGCATATTACTCTATACATGATTACGTTGACGATAAAGATGCGTGGGCTTAGTATATGCTGAATTTCGTACAGGATAAATAATCAATTTGTAATCATAAACTGTGTTGTGATGTATTGACAATATTTTAAAAGAGTAACTATCGAGATTCTTGCCAGTTCTTCTCAGTAGAATTTACGTTCCGAACCGGTGGTAGCTTCATTATTTGATGTAATTTTTTTTTTGTTTTCTCATGTATTGACGATTCAAAAGTGCTCGTGAGATCCTACTTGAATAAAGTATTTTTTTGATTTTGATTTGTGGTTCGGGTTCAATAGTATCAAATGAACATAATGCTAATGTAGATTTACTTAATGACAATTTAAATAAAAACAATATTGTATGTTTAATTCACATTACAAATTTAAAAAATATATAAAAATTAACAAGTTTATATAAAAAAAAAACAAAAAACTTATAAAAAACAGACATAGTTCTTTTAGGATAAGTAAATTACAACAAAATTGTTCATTATTAAAAAATAATTTAAAATCTTATACTAAGAAATTACAACAAAATAGGATTGTATATGATAGTGACACACAGCTTCTGGAATCTGAAATTAAACACTTACAAAAGTCTCTTAAAACATTGAGTGAGAAGTATGAGTCGTCTCATATAAAAATGCAGGAGCCACAATTGCTTTACAATGTGAACAGTTGCAGCAGCAGTGTGACACTGCCATAAATTCTAAAAAGATTATTTATAATGAGAATAAGAGAAATATCTATACTTAAAATTATAAAGTTTTTATGGTTTCTGATAAGCTAGGTCAGAATTTTGGCTCTTTACTTAATAATGAAATAAGTGATGTGTATAATGAATGTTCACCCGGGGCATCTTATCAACATCACATAAAAAAGATTAATTCAATGAATATAGAAAAAAAATCTATAGTTATGATAATGCATTGAGATAGTTTATCCATTAAGAAGTTAGACTTAATAAAAAATGTAGAAAACTTATTATACATACAAAATAAAACTAAATGTAAATTTATAATAAACACATTCCCATACTCGCAAAGTTTGACAGATGCACAGAATAAGCACATATACAACTTAAATCTTTGTTTATACAATTTGACTTATCGCCATAGTGATCATTTCATATTATTCGACATAAATAAATTCATTCCTAAATTTAAGTTCACAATGTCAAAAGATTCTATGTTCCTGCCTGTAAAATATAAAAAACATCTTGCTAAATTATTAATTTTTAATGTAAATTACTCATTTAAAAAATCCTTAAAAACAAATTGTAATTTGAATAATATTACTTTAAATGATGACATTAAAAAACTAAATTTAAACTAAATAAAAAGACAATGCCTAAGCCCTCTTACTTAAATATTGTTAATCAAAATATACAGGGCATAGGTGGCAAGGAACATGAAATAGAATTATTTTCTGATTGTAGTAATATTCATGTATTTTGTATTACTGAACATTGGCTTCAAACTTATGAAATATTTAATATTCAAAATTTCACCATGTCAAGTTCGTTCGTAAGAGAGAATGCTATTCGAGGAGGCTCATTAATATTAGTTCGTAATGATATATCTTATAAATGTCATCATGATATTGTGGCTCTCTCTATCGAGCGAACTATTGAATTATCTTGTGTGGAATTTCAGCTATACATAATAGTTTGCGTATACCGCCCCCCTGTAGGAGATTTTAATTTATTTGAGACAACTATGGAAGACATTTTAAAAAAGCTGTGTAAATGTAGTAAAAATATTATCGTATGCGGGGATTTTAATGTAGATTTATTGAAAGACACAACAATTAGTACTCGACTGATTAGCTTATTTAAGTCATTTAATTTATGTCACAGATATTGTGAACCGACTCGAATAACTAGCCTGTCTTCTACGTGTATCGACAATGTATTTTGTTACTGTGAGATTTTTGAAAAGTCAATTATTAATAATTTAACTTCTGACCACTGTGGTCAGAAATTTTCACTTAAAGACAATGTAACTATAAATAGACAGAAAATAACTTGTAGACCAATAACTGTGAATAGAATAAATTGTTTTAGGGATATTGTGGCATCTAAAGTATGTAAACTAGATTTGACTGCACATGATCCAGACATACTTTATGGTTCATTTTTTTAATTAATTTTAAATGAGTTCAGTAAATTTTTTAAAACTAAAACTTGTTATAATATTGCGGGCTTGAAATTCAGTGACTGGGCTACTCCTGGTATTTATAAAAGTAGAAACAAATTATATGAATTGTACAGTATGAAGCAGTGGAATCATGAGGCATCTTTTTTGGAACATGTAAAGCGATATTCAAAAACTTTTAAGGCAGTATGTATTTGTGCTAAATCAAATCACATAAAAGAGAAAATTTTTAATTCTGACGACAAAATCAGGGCTACATGGGACGTCATTAACCGTGTTTGTGGAAAATCTAATAAACAGTCTCTGTCCATTGAGCTGAACTTAAATAATAAAAAAGTAAGTTCAGAATTAGAAGTCGCAAATATCTTTGAAAAATTCTTTGATACAATCGCTACTGATATAACATCGCACTTAAATTCATCTTCATCAGACGCAACCATGTTTCTTGTTAATCATGTACCTAAATGCAATGTTAAATTCTCTTTCCAGCAAATAACTTCAGTAGATATTATAAAAACATTTAAATCTCTTAATATTAAGAAAACGAATGATCTATGGGGTATTTCGGTTAAATTAATTAATACTATTATTGAGGATATTGCTCCATATGTAGCTTGAATTTTTAACAAAAGTTTTGAGACTGGATCATTTCCGAATTTATTGAAATGTAGTTAAATTTTACCTCTTTTCAAAAAAGGGAGCAAAGATGATCCCAGTAATTATAGACCTATTTCTATCCTACCGTCCATAAGTAAAATATTTTAACAAAATATCTTAAATCAACTCATTGTTCATTTTGATGTAAATAATATTTTTCATAGTGAACAATACGGTTTGACTAGGGGTCGCTCAACAACGGATGCATGTATAGCGCTTCTTAAACATATTTATGATGCGTGGGAGAAATCACAGAATGCTATCGGTGTTTTTTGTAATTTGTCTAAGGCATTTGATTGTGTAAACCACGAAACGCTTTTATGTAAACTTCAATATTACGGAGTTGAAGGTACAGCTCTTGATCTTATTGCTTCATACTTGACTGGGAGAATTCAACATGTTTTTATAAATGGAATAAAGTCTTCTGGATCAGAGCTAAAAATGGGTGTTCCACAGGGATCAATTCTGGGTCCATTTCTATTTTTAATATACAATACAATACAAATATGCTTTATTGTACACCAACAAAAAATATACACAAAAACAAACAGAGAAGAAGGGAAAAAAAATGTACAAAAGGCGGTCTTATCGCTAAAACAGCGATCTCTTCCAGACAACCTTTGGGCAAAGGACATGAAATTGAATTAAACGGTTAGGAAGTGTACAGAATAACATAAATAAATAAAATAGACTACATATACTACATACGAACTTATATATATACATATGCATATAAAATAGATATACATATATTATATAAAATAATAAATAAAAAAAATTGTAAACGACAAAACGTAAATATTTTCATAAAGAGGCCTAAGAGCAAATAAAAATGATAATAACATACAACAAGAGTTTATAAAGATAAATAATGCGCTTTTATACGGCTTTTAAAAATATTTATAGACTGTGCGCGTCTTATGGTTACCGGTAACGAATTCCAAAGACGTACAGCTTGTACAGAAAAGGATTTGCTATAGAAGGAAGAAGAATGAGAAGGAGTTTCAAGGATTAGACTTTCTTCAGAGCGAAGAATCCGGTTATGCGTATTAGAAAGAAATTTGAAACGTTCTTTCAAGTAGGAAGGCGTATTTGAATTGAACAGTATACAGTAGAGAAGTGAAAGAATATGAGTATTCCTGCGAAGGCGAATTGGAAGCCACGCGAGCCTTTTACGGAAGGCAGAAATATGGTCATACTTTTTAAGTCCAAATATGAACCGAATACAAAGGTTTTGAATACGCTCGAGTTTATTTAATTGGTCTTCCCTGAGATCAAGATAACAAGTGTCAGCATAATCAAGAATTGGTAATAGGATAGTTTGTGCTAACGCAATTTTAGTGGGAATCGGCAAAAGATTACGCAATCTACGAATAGAGCCAATCGTAAAAAACATTTTACGACTAACTTAATAATCTGTGATGTCCATGATAAATTTTGATCAAACATAATGCCTAAATTTTTTACCTTGCTGCTATACGGAATAATACTGTTATTGAAAATAAGAGGCGGCAAAAGTGAAATATCTAATTTACAAATTAATTTATAACTGCCAATAGTAATAGCCTGGCTTTTAACGGGATTAACTGTTAAGCCAAAGGAATTACTCCAATCGACAATTTTATTTAGTTCTAAATTGACAAAGTGGACAGTTTGCGAGAGATCAGCTAGTTTGGAATGAGCATAAATCTGGAGATCGTCAGCATACAAGTGGTAGAGAGAAGAGATATGTTGAGTGATTGTATTAATAAAGATCGAAAAAAGTAGAGGCGATAGCACTCCTCCTTGAGGTACACCGGCACCAATCAGAGTAACAGTCACGAACTCGTATACGCTGTCGGCGACCATGTAAGTAGCTATGAAACCAGTTAATTACCGATGGAGATATATTAAGAGAATTTAGAATCGCCAGTATATTACTGGCGATTCTAAATTCTAAAAAAGATTATAAGAAGAAAGGAAAAACTCGAGTTGTTGATATAAAAGACGCTCCAAGACTTTAGATAGAAAAGGTAGGATAGAAATAGGACGATAATCGCCAAAGGATGAAGGATTGTTTCTTTTCGGTAATGGGATAATTTGTGCGTCTTTCCAGGAAGAAGGAAAGGTACTGTGGGCTACTCCCACATTATTCATATTTTAATATCTATTTAGTATATAAATACATTTACAGTAATAAAAATATTTATTATATAATTATTATATTTAACACAAACATACATACAAACTATACATTATTCACACATCACATTCACGCATCATGCACACAAAACATAAAAAAACAATAATTAATAACAAATTAATTATATTCACTCACCTTTATACCAAGTCGGTTAAGCGGTGTACTTGTTGACGACGAGTACGAGCGAATTTCTTACCTGCGTTGTGTGACGTAACCACGGGTCGCGCGCGGCGATCCTCCGGTGCGTGTACGCAAGACGAGTTAGTCGCAAATTGTCTTTATGCGCTAAACCTGTGTCGCTTGCCTTTCGCTCGCTTACATTGTTGTGCTCACGAACGTTCTTTTTCCTATATACTTTCTTCTATCGCTATCGTCTATACTTCTGAACTAATACTGTGGCATTGTGATTGTGTACTCTTTGGTTTTTCTTGTGCGTCGTTCTGTACTCATTTATATGAACTATTTTAACTGTTTGTGTGTTCGAGATTAAACGTTTTTGTGTGAACATTGACTTTGGCATTATTAATCTCCAACCACTTCATCATACACAACACTACACCCACCAAAGTACTATATGTAATAGAGTTATTAAATATGCATTTAATAACTGGTGTCAAGTAATCAATTATAGGAGAAATCATTTTACGGCTAATACTGTTAGAACCGACGGCATCAGAATTAATAGCTAAAATATTCTTCTTAATATCACATTCGGAAAATTCACGAAAAGAAAAAGAGGGACAAGTTGGAGTCGATGAAGCAGAAAGTAGATTAATTGTATTACGTTTAGTTGCACTATCAAAGGCACCTGAATGGGTAAAATGACTATTAAGTTGATTGAGGTTAAGGTTGTTTGAATTAGAATCCATATTAAGTATTTTGCCGACTCCAAGAGATTTAAGAAATTTCCAAACTCTAGAGGAGTTGTCATCCTCTACAACAGAACTATAAATGTGCCGTTGATGTGTATCTCTACAAAGCAACGTTGCAACGATTCCGATATTTTTTATAAGCCAATTTGTTGTCATCAGACGGATCTAATTTGTATTTCGCCTTTGCTAAGTTTTTCTTTTCTTGCAGAGATTTAATTTCGGGAGTAATCCAAGGTGCAGGCAAATGTTTGATACGGACACGTTTAACTGGAGCGTGGATGTCGTACAGTTGAGCCAATAACGAATTGAAAATATTGACTTGCTCATCAACTGTCTTACCATCCACGGCTTCCATCCAATTTATTTTTCCTGCATCCTCCCGCAATCGTTCTAGACTCATTCCACTAAAACTGCGTTGCAGAAGAATTCTTGGTTTTGCCTTAAGGGGTTTGATTTTATAAGAAAGAAAAAGAAGATCATGGTATGAGAAAGCTAGTGCATCACATTGACCATGTTTTTCAACATAATCTATGGAAAAAACTATAATTAAATCTAACAAAGAAGGGACGCAATTAGGAAAGGAGTGGGTTGCAGAGAGAGGAAGGATATTCATGTTTGCTCCATTTATAATAGAATGAAAACGCAATGATCGTACATCGTTTTTTAATAGGCAAGTATTGAAGTCACCCATTATCACTGTATGATTGTACAAAGGTGTAAATAAATCTAAAAGGTTTTCGAAAGAGGAGAAGAAGTCAACGTTTTGTGAAGGACTGTAGTACACACCCATAAGTAATTTTGTGTGAGAAAGGGCAACTTCAATAAAAAGATGTTCTGGCTCTCCACCATTATGACTCTCAGAGGAACTCACAACAGAAAAGGGGATATGAGATCTTAGGTAGATAGCGACACCACCACCTGTTCGCCCAGTACGATCATTGCGGATCAAGTGAAACCCAGGGAGAGAATAAGAGATCGAAGGCAAACATGGCTTTAGCCAAGATTCAGATACTAAAATTGCATGTAAATGATTACATTGAAAAGAGGATAACATATCTGGAAAATGTGCTGGAATACTCTGTGCATTAATATGAATAACGTTAAAATTGTTCACGACGTTAGAGAAATGAAAATCAAGAGATTCACTGAGAGAAGGAGGTATACTGTAAAAACTACTGTCACTGTTCAAGTCATCAGATGAAAAAGAATGGAAAGAACTACTAATACTGTCGTTTAAAGCCATAATAATAATAATAATATATACTTAATAATAAAATAAATATATATCAATAATATACTAAAATAATAATAATAAATAACAAAATCCAATAGATAAGTAGAAAAAAATAATAATAATAAGTATATGAAATAACATATCCAGTTTACCAAACAAATAAAATACAACAGTTTACAAAACAAATAAAATATATGAAACTACCATCCAAACACACAAAACAAAAAAAAAAAAACAATTGTCTATGACTTTGACATCTGACATTAGGTTTAAAGAAGTTTATTTCCAAAAAGAACAAAGTTCGCTTACAAAGGAAATTTTAAAATTATAACTACAATTAAAATATTACAAATAATGAAATGTAGTGATATTAAACAAGATCAGTGAAATCATCTAATGTATGGGTTCTTAATCGTTTTTTAAATATATTTAGAGATTTTGAATTTACAACACTTAGAGGTACAGAGTTATACAGCTGTGCTCCTTCAAATGAAATAGTTTTAATGCCGTACTTGGTTCGGGTTTTAGGTGTTTCTAGTTTATATCTGTTCCTTGTGTGGTGAGAATGTGTTTTGGTTTTAAAGGTAATTTGAGAATGAGTAAGGTTTGTTAATATTTTTCGAATAAGTATACATAATTTATATTTATACATTTGTTTAATAGATAAAATTTTAGTGGTTTTATATAAATCTTTAGTAGGTGTATAATAATCCATATGAAATAAGACCTTGATCAGTTTATTTTGAGAGATTTGCAAATGTTTTATATGTGTTTTAGCCGCGTTGCCCCATATTTCTATAAGGTATTCTAATACTGGTTTTACTAAAGTATTGTAAATAATGTTTCGTACTCTTGGAGGAATACAACGTGCAGATTTACGTAAAGCTCCAGTAAGCGAAGTTATTTTGGAATGTATAGATTCTATATGAGGTTTCCAAGTTAAATTTTTATCTAAAATTAATCCCAAGTATTTTTCATTATTTGACTGTTTGATAGTTTGATTGTTAAGTTTCAATTCATTATGGGAAGGAATAGATTTATTTTTGGCCGAAAAAATCATATATGAGGTTTTTGAGACGTTTAATGTAAGTAAATTGTACTGTAACCATTCGTTTAGGATATTTAAATCGTTTTGAGCTGTTTCAATAATACTGTGAATGGATTTTCCAAAATAAAATAAACAAGTGTCGTCCGCGTACAATGATATTTCTCCACGTAGTGGCAATTGATCCATATCATTAATAAACATCAAAAAGAGTAAGGGCCCGAGTATGGAACCTTGTGGTATTCCACATGTGATTGGAGCTGGATTACTTTTGAAATTATCTATTTTTACAATTTGCTGACGATTGCTAAGATAAGATGAAATAGTTTCGTACGCGGTCCCAACTATTCCAGCTCTTCTAATTTTTTGTAATAATATAGAATGTGAAACCGTGTCAAACGCTTTTTTTAAATCAATGAATACTCCTACTACAATATTTTTGCTATCAATGTTATTTTTCATTTTAGTTATGAGATCAATTGTAGCAGAAAGCGTTCCTGCTTTCGGACGACAACCGTATTGCTTGTGATAGTAAAAGTTTATATCATTTAAATATTGACTTAAACGATTATGAATGATTTTTTTCAAATATTTTTGACAAAACGGGTAACACAGAAATAGGTCGATAGTTACCAGGGTCTGATTGTGTTCCCGATTTATATATTGGAGTTACTCGTGCAATTTTGAGATTATCTGGAAAAATTCCTTTACTTATGGATTTATTTATACAGTGACTTAAATTTTTACTTATTAGGTTTTTATGCATTTTATTGATTTTACTGTAACCCCATCAATCCCTGTACTTGTGTTAGAATCTAAACTATTAATTATATTTATTACCTCTTGTTCCGTACAAGGTTTGAGTAGCTCAAGTTTTTGTGTGTATTTATGTACAGATAAAGTTTCGCTATAAGTGTTGTAATTATGGTATTTAGCCGGGATTTGTTTCATTAACACCTTGCCTATAGATAAAAAGTAATGATTGAAACACTCACATATGTTAGTTCCGTCAGTAATAGTCTCATTATTTATAATTAATTTTGGAGGAGCACAGCTTTTATTTTTGATTTTATTTACTGCTATGGAATTTATTAAGTCCCACATACGTTTTGAATCATTAAAACACCTTATGAAAGCTTGGTAATAGTAATTGACTTTAGTATTTCGTATATTTTCACCAACTTTATTTCTTTCGTTGTTAAATTTTAATTTTAATTCCTTATTATTTTTATCTTGTTTAAGTTTATTCCATAACAAATTTCGCTGACTTATGTCTTGAATTATATTTTTGTTGATCCAATCACTTCTAGGTAAGTTTTGTATCTTATATTTAGTTTGTTTATTTTGCTGTATTTGGGTTACAATAAAGTTTTCCAATAATTTAAAATCACAATCAGGGTTTATAAAATTAGACTCCTCAATTGTCTTATAAAGGGTATCATAGTTTATGACTTCATATTTAAGTTTCCTTTTAGATTCATGTTTAACCTTTTTTAGCTCACAATATATTTGTTTGTGATCCGACAGTGGTGAATCGATAATAGTAAAATTAAATTTTTGAGTTATATTTGTACATACATGATCTATAATAGATATGGATGTCTCTGTTTCTCTGGTGCAGTAAATGTTGTCTATTTTATTTAATATATCATAGCCAGCCTCTTTAATAATACTAATATATTTCTTAGTAATAACATCATTTTTTAATAAATTTATATTGAAATCCCCAAAAATTATACATCTTTTTCTTGTTTCTAATTGTGAAGAATATTGTTCTAAAAATCTCGTTGTATTCGTACTTGGTGGTTTGTAAATTAATCCAATATTAATAGAGTATCTCTCTAAGTAAATCCATAAAAAGTTATTTCCGTCTAAATATTTTTCTTCGGTAACATGATGACACAAATCCTTATGTATAAAAATGGATACACCTCCACCAATTCCACCCCTTCTGTAGTTAAAGATATGAGTATAATTCGGTAGTTGTATTGCATCAGCATCTTGATCGGATTTTATCCATGTTTCTGTTAATAACACTAAGTGTATCGTGTACTTAAAAGATTTTAAAATGCATTTTATTTCGTCTAATTTGCATGGTTTTAATAAGCTCCTTACATTGGCGTAAAAAATTTTAATGAAGTAGAAGTTGTATTAATATTTTTATAATCGTGTGTTATTTGGTAAGTTATATTCTCGTCTAGGGTGTCTTTATACTTTTGTCGTTTTTTGATGTTATATTAACGATTTTTGGAACTCCATTGTAGTACTTTATAGTAAGATTTTCTCCATTATTTTGCCTTTGACGCAGTTCGTCCTTCAAATTTTTAAAATACTTAAATTGCGCAGAAGTTTGGTCCCAATAGATACGAACATTATTATTTATTATTTTTCTATTACGCAATATGTATTGAGCAGTACAAGATTCTTTAAAGCACACTTTAATATTTCTATTTTTATTAGGAAGATATTTACCCAATCTTTTTAACTTTATAGGCATCGGACATTCAGGATAAATATCTTTTATAACTTTCATAACTTCTTGTGTATCATAGTTACGCCTTGAATCCGCATTTTTGTCATTTATTTCTATAATACCCGCAACAATTATATTTTTCTGGCGATCGCATCGGTCTTGGATTTCTAAGGCAACGCTTTCACACATAAGCGGTAGCGGATTAGAGGATGATTTTCGATTGACTATGTGTGAATGGATATTTTTTTCTAAATTATTTATTCTATTTTGAAGTGTTGTATTTTGTTCTTTCATTGCCTCTAAGTCCCTTCTTAAAGTTTGATGGTCTAATATCAATTTTTCAGATGAATATTTTATCTCTCGAATTTCTTTCTTTATTTCTAGTATATCTTCAAAGATTTTGTTGTTATTTTCTTTTTGACTTCTGCTAAATTCTTCAAATAATATTTTTATTTCTTCTCGCAGCTTGGTAAATTCTTCCTTAAAAAAATCATCTTCTTTTCTTTTTCTTATAGTTATGTTATCTCTTTCTTCCGACGAACGTAATTTGGCAATCGAATTATTTCCGCTCTTCGTTGATCGTTGGACACTCATCTTTAGATCTAAGATAACGTTGAACAATAGCGACTCGAGCGCACGGGTCACTTTTATAATGCAGTATGTCACGTTGAACAGGTTATGATAATGAACCGTATGTCCTTACAATGAAGTTTTATTTTTAATTATCACTGAAACTGTTATTTTATTTAATTTTAAATTATTTTGCGACAAATAAGTCAAACACGTCTATTCAGTGCAGCGGCTAACTCACTAACAACAACAACATTGACAAAAATAAATTATGTATAAAGTGAAATATGATAAATTGATAAAAAGAAAAAGAAATAGAGGGTATTAAGTTACTTAAACGTACGGAATATAAACAATAAAACTACTTCTTAATAACTCTTTTTGTACGTGAAACGGTCACCTTGTCAGCCTTGGTATCAACGGTTTTGCTTTGCACGGGAGACTTCAAGTTCGCGACACCAGAGATGTTGTTGAGCTCCGACATACAGTCAACTTTATGACGAGAACCATCCGGAGCAATAATGTGGATCCAGCCATCCCGCGTCCAGCACTTATCGACGCCAAACCGAGCTCGTGCCTCAAGGAAAAGGTCGTGCCTACACTTGCTCAAAAACTCGGATTGCGTCACTCCAGTTCCTTTAAACTTTGTTTTGGCAAACCAAACTTTGTCTCGAGTAATGACGTCACAGAATTTTATAACAATAGGCCTTGGCTTCGTTCCTGAAGCACGACCCAGTCGATAGGAGTTCTTGATGCTGGAGCTGGAAAAGTTCGAAAGTAGCAGATGTTCAGCTATTAGTCCAGTGACACGAGTTGTTGTGTCCTCAGTTTTCTCCTCTGACACGCCGTGAAGAAGGAGCATCCGCCGTCTTCTACGCAACTCCTGATTATCAATCTCTCTGGCAAGAAATTCAACCTGTCTCTGCAAGGTGTTCAAAGCAGATATAATGAACGACTTAAAAGTCGAGAATTCAACTGCCAGAGAATTGGTTGACACTGGAGACGAAGTTTTATGAAGATCTTGCTGGAATTCATTCATCTTAGTGTTGAATAACTCTGTCATCGCAGACAAAGATTCTTTAATGGTGTCCATAGTGACGTGATGTGGCAATAATGTTGGTTATAAAGTTATAAGTGAAACAAGTGAAATTTTAATAGGAAAATAATAGCTGATGGGTAATTTTAACTACATATGTTGATTATAACAAAAATTGTCAAAAATATACAAATAATATATTTAATTTTTATATTAAACTTGAGAGCAAACAAAAGGTGTGTACATTTATTCACTCCTACCCGCCGAAAAAAACATATACATCAATGATCTACCTTTTTATGTAAAAAGTATTTGTGACATTGTATTACTTGCTGATGATACTTCACTTATTTTCAAAGTTAATAGAAATAAAGTTGATTATGACGATGTAAGCAATGCATTATCACGGATACATGGTTGGTTTAGCACTAATAATCTAGTTTTAAATACTAAAAAAACTAAATGTCTAATGTTTACATTACCTAATGTAAAACAACAAACTTATAACTAAACATTAAATGGTGAGATCCTTGATGTTAGCGATACAACAGTATTTTTAGGAATTACCTTGGATATGAAGCTTCAGTGGAATTCCCATTTGGCATCTCTTACGGGAAGACTCAGCTCCGCAGCATACGCGGTTAGGAAAGTTCGTCAAATAACCGACGTTGATACAGCTCGATTGGTATATTTTGGTTATTTTCATAGCTTCATGTCTTATGGATTGATGTTATGGGGTAACGCTACAGATATTAATACTGTATTCATTTCGCAAAAGAGAGCTGTTCGTGGTATTTATAATCTAGGAGCTCGAGATTCCCTTCGAGATGTTTTTAATAAAGTTGGTATACTTACGGTTGCATCGCAGTACATTTACAACAATATTATGTATATTCACAACAACATTGATTCTTTTGATAAAAACAGTAACAGGCATTGTATTAACACGAGAAGAAAGGATAAACTTATAACGCCGAAGTTTCGACTCCGCAAAGTCAATGTTACCTTCTTGGGGCAAGGTATTCGTTTTTATAATAAAATTCCGCAGAAAGTGTTACAGTTTACAAAAAAGAAATTTAAAGTACATATTAAAAAATCCTTAGTAGCTAAAGCATATTATTCTGTTCAAGATTATATAGATGATAAACATGCTTGGATTTAGTATAAGCTGGATTCACACAGGGTATTTAATATATTTGTAACTCATAAATGTATGTACCCATTGTAAAACTTTTAAAAAGAGTAACTATCGAGTTTCTTGCCGGTTCTTCTCGGTAGAATCTACATTCCGAACCGGTGGTAAATTAATTAATTAATTAGTGTTTAGTTTTCTTTTGTTTTTGTATTGACGATTCAAAAGTGCTTGTAAAAGCCTACTTGAATAAAGCATATTTTGATTTTGATTTTTTGATTTCATCTGGCGCTGATGTGGGATCTATATTTATATTTTCGTTTGGCTTAGGTGCAAGTTGAAGTTGATCGTGGGCTACTTTCTTTGGGCGTCCACGACCTGTCACCCTCTTTACTTGATAACGATTATTTTGTAATATTTTCCAGATATCATAAGCGTC
Source organism: Hypolimnas misippus (assembly GCA_037950945.1). Classification (NCBI taxonomy): domain Eukaryota; kingdom Metazoa; phylum Arthropoda; class Insecta; order Lepidoptera; family Nymphalidae; genus Hypolimnas; species Hypolimnas misippus. The sequence goes on from JBBEEQ010000007.1 coordinate 2,624,494, forward strand.
TGGGTATTTTAGATCAAGTCCAATTTGGCACCTAGGGTTAGTCTTGAATAAAACATAGTTCCCCTTTTGAAATGGTTTCACCTTGGCTCTACTCTGGTCAAATCTTGCTTTTTTAATATATATAATAGGGGGGCAAACGAGCAGACAGTACCACCTGATGTTAAGTGGTCACTATCGCCCATGGACATCTGCAACACCAGGGATGTTGCGAGTGCGTTGCCGGCCTTTAGTGAAAAGGTGTCTATACACTCGACGCTTCAAAACCCCCAAATTATAGCGCTCAGGGAAAACCTCAGGAGGAAGATCATTCCACAGCTTGCAAGTACGCGGGAAAAAGGACCGTGAAGCCCGCACTGTGGAAGATGACCATGCATCCAGGTGGTGTGGATGATATCGAGTCCTGAGGCGAAGGGTGCGATGGTAAAAGCGAGACGGTGGCACCATGTCAAAGAGTTCGTCAGAACACTTCCCGTTGTACAGACGGTAGAAAACACTCAGAGAGCCAACGTCTCTCCGTACATTTAAAGGTTCTAAACCGTCTGTGAGATTGGGATCGTCGACAATGCGAACTGCCCGGCGTTGGATGGAGTCAAGTGGTTGGAGCTGGTATTGGGGGGCACCTGCCCAAAGGTGGGAACAGTACTCCACATGAGGACGGACCTGAGCTTTGTAAAGCAGAAGTCGATGTCCTGATGTGAAGTACCGCCTCGCCCTGTTAAGAACCCCAAGTTGTTTTGCAGCCAGTTTGGCTTTGCTCTCCAAGTGACCCCGAAATTGGACCTCATTCGTTATGTCGACGCCAAGGATCCCAATACTCTTACTGATGTTTAGAGTCGTGTTCTGAAAACTCGGCGCTATGTTAAAGGGGGTTTTCTTAGCGGTAAACGCGCAGACTTGTGTCTTCAAGGGGTTAAATTGGACAAGGTTACGTCTTCCCCATACGGAGACCTGCTCCACTTCCGCCCGAGAAATATTAACCCGGCCAGTATAAAAAGCATCACCCGTACTGTCATCTGCATAGCAACGGACATTGCTGGCTTGCAACATGTCGTTAATATGCAGAATGAACAGTGTAGGTGATAGCACTGAGCCTTGAGGTACTCCAGAGTTAATGGGCATTGCATCCGAGCATACTCCGTCGACAGCGACCTTTATGCTCCGCCCATCAAGGAAACTGGTTACCCAATTGCATAATCCTCGGGGAGGCCGTAAGATGGTAACTTCGCTAAAAGAGCTTTATGCCAGACCCGATCAAAGGCCTTTGCGATGTCTAGGCTAACTGCCATAGCTTCCCCCTTACTTTCAATGGCGGCTGCCCAGCGGTGTGTAAGGTACACTAGAAGATCGCCAGCACTGCGACCACGACGAAACCCGTATTGTCGGTCGCTGATAAGCCGGTTATCTTCTAGGTAACCAAGGAGTTGCGTATTAATTACGCGCTCCATCACCTTAGAAAGTAAGGAGGTAATCGCAATAGGACGGTAGTTGGATGGGTCTGTGCTGTTACCCTTCTTGGGAATAGAGTGAACAATTGCTACTTTCCACGAAGACGGCACTATACCAGTGTCAGTTTCTTGGGCTGGGCTGGTTTTCCGGTGTTATTGAGGCTGGTGCTGTTTGTGTTGTTGAATGTGCCATTGCGTGAGTGTGTGTTGGTGGAAATTGTTGTTGGGTTGTGGTTGCTGTGTTTACTGCTGGGACGATAGCTGGTACCGCGGTCGAACCGTTTGTTCTTGCGGCCGTTTAGACGGCCTTTCTCGCGAATGCGAGGAAAGGTGTTCTTGTAGCCTCTTCCTCCAAGATGTTGTGGAGTGCAGAATGGTTAATGTTGAGTTGTAGCTGGATATTCAGCTCCAGTCTGTCGTGGCTAAATCTTGGGCAATCCAGAAGAATATGGAATATCGTTTCCTCGCATTCGGGATCGCAGACGCACGAGGGGCTGTCTTTCAGATGGAATCGGTGGAGATACGCCGCGAAGCCACCATGGCCGGTTAGAGCTTGGATGTCGGCAGGTGTTAGTGCCGTTTTCGCAACTATGCTCTTTGCGGTCTTGACGTCAGGTAAAAATACCTTTGTGACCGAACCGGTTGTGGAGGAGTCGTAGCGCAACTGCCACTTTTTGACAGTCTCCTCGCGTATCCGCCGTTTGACGTACGATATAGGGACTTTATCGTAGTCAGAGGCCGTCTTCTTCGTCAGGGCCGCTTTCTTGGCTAGTTCGTCCGCTCTTTCGTTGCCCGGGGTTCCTACGTGGGCCCTCAGCCAGAAGAACTTCACAGTCCTGCCCTCCTCCTGGATTTCTCTGACGTATCTCTTCATTTCTAGAGCCAAGGCGTGCGTAACCGAGGGACTCTTCAATAGATCGAGCGAAGATCTAGAGTCGCTCAAGATGTTGGTCGAGCCCGCTTTCGATTGGCGCACCATTTTAACCGCCCTGAAGAGCGCGTATATCTCCGATTGGAAGACAGTATTGTGTTGCTCGAGTCGAAATGTCGAGTACCTGGATTCCCTGCCTTCATTCCACCACGTTCGGGCAGCTCCGACTTTCCCCTCAATCTTGCTGCCGTCGGTGAATATTTGGGGTCCGACTATGTGGTGTTCCTCAAGCGTTTCTGGATCCAGGTTCTCTAGGCGCACATACTCTGTTTGTATGAGTTGTGATGGGTGGGGATTCTGTAAGGGTCCCACCCTGCGCTCTATTTCTCTACCTGGCGGTATTAGGTCCACGCTATATCCCTTCTTTATTTTAAAAAGTGTGGCGGCCTCTTGAACGCGAAGGTCCAGTGGAAGTTGGTCCGACAGGATGAGTGCCGATGTCAGGGACACCGTCCTGTATGCCTTGCAATTTTTTTGGGCGAAGCCCCTTTGAGAGTCTAATTGATTTCCTATCATCAATTTCTCAACTGCTGGGACCATGCGCTTGCTGCATACGAAACGATAGGCTCTATCACCGCCACATAGATGGTCCTCACGATGACTTTGTTCAGACCCCATGTCACCCTCGTCGCACATGCTAGTTGTTTGTAAATGTCTGCTGCTTTCCTACAGGTTGCAGACACATGTGCATTGAAAGTGAGTTTGGAGTCTAGGATGAGACCTAGCAACTTTATTTCCGTCACCAGATGCAGCTGAGTGCCGGACATGTGGATCATGGGGTTGTCATATTTGAGCTTCTTCGTAATCACCATCGCGTTAGTTTTATGCGCGGCGAAGCTCAATTTGTCCTCGGCACCCCATTCTTGTACGACATCTAAGGTGGATTCAGCTGCTATCTGTAAGTCACTAGTTCCGTTGCTCGAAAAAACGAGGACCACATCATCTGCGAACGCTTGGCAGTATACGCCTAGCGTGGCCATCTTTTGCAAGAGTGAGTCCAAGATCCGGTTCCAGAAAGTCGGTCCACCTATGGATCCTTGGACGCAACCTTTCGTGGTGGAGGTTTCTCGGGCAATTTTTTCGTACCAGCTGTTTTTTAAGAGCCGGCCACCATGCGTTATCGAAGGCCCCCTCTATGTCAAGAGAGACCAGTAACACGATCTTTCTCGACTTTACCTCTGTCCTTATGTGTTCGACGAGGTCGTAGAGGGCGTCCTCGGTTCCACGCTGTGGCATGAATCCGTACTGACTAGGATGGAGTGTTGGTAAGAGGCGCCACTGGATTCTACCCATCAGGAGTTTTTCTATTATCTTCCCGAGGATAGATAGTAGGCCTATGGGTCGGTATGACTTTGGGTGGGTATAATCTTCTATTCCTGGTTTGCGAAGTATGCACACATGGGCTAGTTTCCACTGCTTTGGAAAGTACGACAGCGACAGACACTTATTGGCTATCGCCGTGAACACCTCCCTACTGCAGTTTATCGCTGCTGTGCAAATGTCGGACGTCAGACCATCAGGGCCTGGAGCTTTCTTCGGGTTTAGGCTCATGAGAACCATCTCCAGCTCCGCGGCCGTGAATAGCGGGTTATCGTCCGACAGGTCTTCAATCTCCGCTGGAGTTTTGCCTTCGGTAAGATACCTGATCTGCTGTTGTTGATCAGTTTCGGTATGCACAGAGTCATCAGGGTAGAACGTTGCTGCTAAGAGTTCAGCTGACTGATCTGGTGATAGCGTTTCGCCAGCTGTGTTTCTCAACAGCATATCGTCCTGTCTGCTTGTAGTTTTCCTTATGACTCTGTAGATACCGTCCCAGACACTTTCGCGATCTTGGGTTGTGCAAAACTCCTTCCAGTTTTGGGTAGCTGCCTCTGTCGCTCTAATTTGGTAAGCATCTCTAGTCTGTATGTACTCATTGACAGTGAATTGTCGCCTACTAGGTGCTGCATTTCGGATTCGGCGTTTTTTCCTCATGACGTCCTTTCTTAATTCTTCCAGGGCGTTTGAGTACCAAGGTGGTCTTGGTGTACCTTTCCACGCCTTCGCTTTGGGAATCGCTTATTCGCACGCTCCGTGGATGATGGACGTGTAGATGGTTAACGTCTCCTCCAGTTCCTCCGGGGTCGAGAGGTTCGAGATGCGCTCGGGCGTGATGTTATGATCATCAAGTCTGGCCTTGAAGTTAGTGGTGAAGTCTGACCATTTTGCCTTCTTGGTGTTATATAAGGAGTTCGACTCTATACTGCGGTCCTTCAAATAGGAGGTTCGGTAAGTGTAACTCATCACATTCCGCATAAAAAAAAATCCCAAAAATAGTTTTTAAACATTTAAAATATTTAAATATTCGAGCTCCACTGTTCGTGCGCACGCATTACACTATCTAAGGCGCGCGCCGCACAACTTCGGTTTACACTTACCTCGTAATGAGTAAAAGTGGTCGAGTCCATAGCACCTACCAATACGCAATCCGTAAGTTGCATATAAGGTTTGATACTCATGTTTCGAGTCATCCATTTAGTGTATCGTAATACTTTAATTTTCTTTTACACAACAACCGCACTTAACTCACTGTATCACTTAACAAAACCATTAAAAACATAAACACTTTCTGGTGGACAGGCTTCGGACTGGCAAAGTAATTGTAACAACATCTCGTAAATAAACTTAATTGAATTTATCCCAACAGTTACGTAAGCGAAGGATTTCAAAAATTAATCACGTAACATTAAAATCAAAATGTGTCAAAACAATTTGGTGTGTTTAAAAATTAGAATCATCTCTGTTTACCAAAGTCATTTAATATTTCAGTAACAAACTGACGAGCGTATAAATATTAATTATTAAAAACTGTGTTGCGACATTTCGCTAACATAACATTTTTTAATACCTTAAACAAGCCACTTGAAAACAAAAAAAGAAAATTAATCATTCTTCTAATAATTACTAAACAAGTACATAAATATCACACGCGATCACAATCACTAGACACTCAAAACTTAATAAAAACAGATCATCTGTCTATGGCATCACGAAGTATCCTTCGAAACAAATAAAAGAAAATAACACAAATTAGGTAACACCAATTGAATATTTTATTCACAATTTTTATCAAAGCATAATTTTGATGCCATTTGTTATACCCACTATATTAATATTTTGCACGATATTTGTCATAGCCTATACGTGTTTATAAAAATCGTAATTTATAATAACATATTTTCACTATTTTCACGAATTTAAAGTCAATTAAAACATTAGAAATCAACGGCTTTGTCACAACAATCAGGCATGTTTAAAAATTTAAATAATCCCTATTTACAGAAATATCTCTTTTTAAAAAACTATTATGATTATTTGAGTTTATGAAATTGAATTAATAGAAATTAGACAGTATGATGACAACGCGTATAATATTAAACAAGTGTAGAACCTAACCTACACACTTAACAAATGAAAAAAAAACAAAGCAATATCAACTTGTAGTTGCGCGAGCAATTCATTGTAACGCCATTCCTAAGGGCTAGCGAAATACTAATAATTCTAATAACCACGCCGACGCGCGACGTGCGATCCCGGGACCTCTCTGTCCCACCCCCTGAACCCGGCCTAACGATGAAGGAGAAAGACTCTTGCGCAGCGGCGATGGCCGTACCGCCCGTACCCCGCGCCCCACGTCCCATATCTCTGTTATTTTTTTATACGTGCCAAAACAGAACAATAAAATTATTTTTGTTAAGCAAATTAGAATAATATTCCTAGCTACCTAAAACAGATTTTTTTTAATCTGCATTCCACTCTTCCGTATAAAATATGATTAATTTTCTTACTAAACTGTTTTATTTTCGTACTTTTATAATATTTCAACAGTAATACATTTATTTATAAATAATAAAATGACGATGTTTTATCGTTTTATTATTTAACCGTATTATTGAACCATAATACTCATATGTACCTACATACATACACTACATCAACACTAACATTTATTATTGTCGTGTATTAATCAAATAAAATTTCAAATTCAATTTTACTTATGAAACTTTAATTTACTAAAACACAATAAATTTAATTTAATAAAACATTCTGATGAATGAACTCTTAAAATTTTATAAAAAGGATAAAATACGTAAGTGCTTAAGTAGAAAAATTATTTGTCTTATAATAGATTCTTGTTATTAAAAAGTTGTAAATAATAATAATTAAAAACAAAATAATCTTAGTTCATAAAAATTGTTACGTAAATTAAGTGTATTCAATCCTATTTATTATCTTTCTTTGAAGTTGTATTGTTAATAATATGTTATTACATTATTAGTAGATAATAATAAGTCAAATATTGACTTATTATTTTAATTGTATTTTTTTAATTGCGAAAATCACGGCTAATAGTAGTGACCTTGAAACTTGATGCTTCGACCTCACATTAAGTGACATTAAAGGACACTTTCCGTGACATGACCTTTAAAGAGAATAAGAGAATGTAAGATACAGAGAACAAAATTTCTCCTTGGTAGATTTGAACTTACTTTAAATCAAATTATTTTGAAATTGTAAATTAATTCAATTCGAGACTTTATAGTACCTACCTCTTTCCACGTTCAGTAACTAGGAAATGAAGTAGGTAATATTTTTTTTTAACAAACCTAACCCATAGTTCATTCAGTTTTCGCTGAAGTACGGTTTCATCATTTTTTTATAAAGAAAGCTAATATGTGGTTGATGATAAGGGTTTAGTAACAAAAACAAACAATTTAGAATTCAATCACTAAAATAATACGTAAGTTGCAGAGGTCATGCGAAAAATAAGAAGTCATAATATTGTGTAAACTAGCGAAGTTCAATAATATTAATGTACTAAGGTATTTTTAAATAATACTTTTGAAAAAACGAATTACATGTTTAACACTCCGCCGTGTAGTAATATTTTATTTATTTTTACGTAATACGTAATTCTGTATTTTATAATTATGTATTAAATATTTTTAAATAATGATAATTCGTTTTAAGTTATCAGTTTCGCCGCTAGCGCGGCCTTGTCCTTCGAGTCTTCGTTAAGTATCTTCGTCTCACTCCCACTTGCATTTCTCCTTGTTTTTTTAACTTTAGTTGCAAAAAACTTCCGGTATCTCCAGACGTTAGAAATTACGCGTGTTAAATTTTTAGTTTCGAATGTGTAAAAACAGTGAATTAATGACAATAATTGTGTTATTAGAAGTACAAAAATGTTTAAACAATGATTACTGTAAAAGATATCGTAATAAATTTGTTTAATAGATACTGTGAAAAATAGTTCAGTGTTATAAAAATATCTATTCACCTAAGGATACTTGGTGAGCTATTTTTTTTAATAATTTTGTGTACGTTTCAGATGTATAGTGATCAACCGATCACGTGTGACACCATTTAATTTTATTAGAAAAGTATTTCATTACTTTTTTATTATTTGAATATGCTTGTTTAAGGTATAAAAATTATGATTGTTATTTAAGATAGCTTATGAAAAATTAGTTGTGATAGACTATAAATACAATAGTAGAACATTTTTTAAATCTAATAATTATTAAAAAATAGTATTTTAATACTTAATTAGGTAAAGGATTATGTTGTTACTTGAAATATTTTCTTACTAATATTATAAACGTGAAATGTATATGTATGTATCGATGTTTGTTATTCTTTCACGCAAAAAGTACTAAATGGATTTTAATGAATCTTTACAATAATAAAGCTTCTACATCAAAATAACACATAGACTACCTATTCTATCTACTTTTATCAACATATCACGCGAGTGTAGCAGGCGGAGGCTAGTATAATAATTATTATAAATAGAGTTGAGTCCAATTTTTAAACACACCTAATTGTTGTGATAATTTATTTATTTAAATGCTATGATCAATTTCTAATACCTGCCTTGACGTTATTCAGTTTTGTTATATTTTTATGAATTTCATTAAGTTAATTAACATGATGTCACAATTAATTTGCCAATCTCAAGCCTGGTGAAGTTTGACGGAAAATTCGAATCATACTTAGGTAAAGTTAAGTAATGTCGTAGTTGTACTTTTGTCAGTGACTTACCTAGTGGTTTTGTTCGCTTATCTTTCGCACACAATTTGACTCGTGGATTGTGTGTACACTAGAAAGTGTTTTTTTCTATCTTAATGGTACGTTGAGACTCGAATACGTCGTAATGCCATAGACAGATGATCTGTTTTTATTTAGTTTTGAGTGTCTAGTGATTGTGATCGCGTGTGATATTTATGTACTTGCTTAATAATTATTAGAAGAATGATTAATTTTCTTTTTTTGTTTTTAAGTAGGCTTGTTTAAGGTATTAAAAAATGTCATGTTAGCGAAATGTCGCAACACAGTTTTTAATAATTCTTATTATACGCTCGTCAGATGGTTACTGAAATATTAAATGACTTTGGTAAACAGAGATGATTCTAATTTTTAAACACGCCAAATTGTTTTGACACATTTTGATTTTAATGTTACGTGATTAATTTTTGAAATCCTTCGCTTACGTAACTGTTGGGATAAATTCAATTAAGTTTATTTACGAGATGTTGTTACAATTACTTTGCCAGTCCGAAGCCTGATCAATTGTGACGGTAAATTCGAATCATACCTGAGGTAATTAGACGTATTAGTTAGGTACCGTAGGTCAATGACATAACCACAGCTGACTGAGATCAGTGACCCGCCTAACTATTTTGTTAAATTATCTTACGCGCGCGTTTACACTCGTGTGTCCACCAGAAAGTGTTTATGTTTTTAATGGTTTTGTTAAGTGATACAGTGAGTTAAGTGCGGTTGTTGTGTAAAAGAAAATTAAAGTATTACGATACACTAAATGGATGACTCGAAACATGAGTATCAAACCTTATATGCAACTTACGGATTGCGTATTGGTAGGTGCTATGGACTCGACCACTTTTACTCATTACGAGGTAAGTGTAAACTGAAGTTGTGCGGCGCGCGCCTTAGATAGTGTAATGCGTGCGCACGAACAGCGGAGCTCGAATACTTAAATATTTTAAATGTTTAAAAACTATTTTTGGGATTTTTTTTTTATTCGGAATGTGATGAGTTACACTTACCGAACCTCCCATTTGAAGGACCGCAGTATAGAGTCGAACTCCTTATATATAAGGAAAAGATAATTTAACAAAATAGCTAGGCGGGTCACTGATCTCAGTCAGCTGTGGTTAGGTCATTGACCTACGGTACCTACCTAATACGTCTAATTACCTCAGGTATGATTCGAATTTACCGTCACACTTGATCAGGCTTCGGACTGGCAAAGTAATTGTAACAACATCTCGTAAATAAACTTAATTCAATTTATCCCAACAGTTACGTAAGCGAAGGATTTCAAAAATTAATCACGTAACATTAAAATCAAAATGTGTCAAAACAATTTGGCGTGTTTAAAAATTAGAATCATCTCTGTTTACCAAAGTCATTTAATATTTCAGTAACAAACTGACGAGCGTATAAATAAGAATTATTAAAAACTGTGTTGCGACATTTCGCTAATATAACATTTTTTTAATACCTTAAACAAGCCTACTTAAAAACAAAAAAAGAAAATTAATCATTCTTCTAATAATTATTAAACAAGTACATAAATATCACACGCGATCACAATCACTAGACACTCAAAACTAAATAAAAATAGATCATCTATCCATGGCATCACGAAGTATCCTTCGAAACAAATAAACAAAATAAATCAAATTAGGTAACACCAATTGAATATTTTATTCACAATTTTTATCGAAGCATAATTTTGATGTCATTTGTTATACCTACTTTATTAATATTTTGCACGATATTTGTCATAGCCTATACGTGTTTATAAGAATCGTAATTTATAATAACATATTTTCACTATTTTCACGAATTTAAAGTCAATTAAAACATTAGAAATCAAAGACTTTGTCACAACAATTCGTCATGTTTAAAAATTTAAATAATCCCTATTTACAGTAATATCTCTTTTTAAAAAACTATTATGATTATTTGAGTTTATAAAATTGAATTAATAGAAATTAGACAGTATGATGACAACGCGTATATTATTAAACAAGTGTATAACCCAACCTACACACTTAACAAATGAAAGAAAAAACAAAGCAATATCAACTTGTAGTTGCGCGAGCAATTCATTGTAACGCAATTTCTAAGCGCTAACGAAATACTAATAGTAGAAAAATTATTTGTCTTATAATATAATAATAGATTCTTGTTATTATTAAAAAGTTGTAAATAATAATAATTAAAAACAAAATAATTTTAATTCATAAAAAATTGTTACGTAAATTAAGTGTATTCAATCCTATTATCTTTCTTTGAAGTTGTATTGTTAATAATATATTGTTGTCTTAGATTTTCGCGATTATAATTCATTGAAATGAAACTATTTTAAACGGATTTAAATCGCGTATATTAATTATTTTTATCATCCCGACGTTTCGAGCACTTTGCAGCGTTCGTGGTCACGGGTAGACTAAGGTGACATTTGTCTATTTGAGATTTTAGAAAATATTATTTACAACTACCGCCAACGGTTTCTTAAATGATATCTTGAATAACGTTCCGGTTGCACGCAGAAGGCACTAACTGTATCTTCTGGTCTGGCAGTCTGTTGGACTTGGGATTTTAAATTTTTAATAAGTGGATCCCAGGTGTTCGAAAGTCTCCAACCATCTTCTCTATTGAAGTTCGGATGTTTTTGAATTTCAATATTAGTAGATAATAATAAGTCAAATATCGACTTATTATTTTAATTGTATTTTTTTAATTGCGAAAATCACGGCTGATAGTAGTGACCTTGAAACTTGATACTTCGACCTCACATTAAGCAACATTAAAGGACACTTTCCGTGACATGACCTTTAAAGAGAATAAGAGAATGTAAGATACAGAGAACAAAATTTCTCCTTGGTAGATTTGAACTTACTTTAAATCGAATTATTTTGAAATTGTAAATTAATTCAATTCGAGACTTTATAGTACCTACCTCTTTCCACGTTCAGTAACTAGTAAATGAAGTAGGTAATATTTTTTTTTAACAAACCTAACCCATAGTTCATTCTGTTTTCGCTGAAGTACGGTTTCATCATTTTTTTTATAAAGAAAGCTAATATGTGGTTGATGATAAGGGTTTAGTAACAAAAACAAACAATTTAGAATTCAATAACTAAAATAAAACGTAAGTTGCAGAGGTCATGCGAAAAATGAGAATTCATAATATTGTGTAATCTAGCGAAGTTCAATAATATTAATGTACTAAGATATTTTTAAATAATACTTTTGAAAAAACTAATTACATGTTTAACACTCCGCCGTACTACTGTTGAGTAATGTTTTATTTATTTTTACGTAATACGTAATTCTGTATTTTATAATTATGTGTTAAATAGTTTTGAATAATGATAATTCGATTTAAGTTATCTATCAGTTTCGCCGCTAGCGCGGCCTTGTCCTTCGAGTCTTCGTTGAGTATCTTCGTCTCACTCCCACTTGCATTTCTCCTTGTTTTTTTTTTTTACCTTTAGTTGCAAAAAACTTCCGGTATCTCCAGACGTTAGAAATTACGCGTGTTAAATTTTTAGTTTCGAATGTGTAAAAACAGTGAATTAATGACAATAATTGTGTTATTACAAGTACAAAAATGTTTAAACAATGATTACTGTGAAAGATATCGTAATAAATATGTTTAATAGATACTGTGAAAAATAGTTCAGTGTTATAAAAATATCTATTCACCTAAGGATACTTGGTGAGCTATTTTTTTAAATATTTTGTGTACGTTTCAGATGTATAGTGATCAACCGATCACGCGTGACACCATTTAATTTTATTAGAAAAGTATTTCATTACTTTTTTTATTATTTGAATAGGCTTGTTTAAGGTATAAAAATTATGATTGTTATTTAAGATAGCTTATGAAAGATTAGTTGTGATAGACTATAAATACAATAGTAGAACATTTTTTAAATCTAATAATTATTAAAAAATAGTATTTTAGTACTTAATTAGGTAAAGGATTATGTTGTTACTTAAAATATTTTCTTACTAATATTATAAACGTGAAATGTGTATGTATGTATCGATGTTTGTTATTCTTTCACGCAAAAAGTTTGAAATGGATTTTAATGAATCTTTACAATAATAAAGCTTCTACATCAAAATAACACATAGACTACCTATTCTATCTACTTTTATCAACATACCACGCGAGTGTAGCAGGCGGAGGCTAGTATAATAATTATTATAAATAGAGATGAGTCCAATTTTTAAACACACCTAATTGTTGTGATAGTTTATTTATTTAAATGCTATCAATTTGCTAATCAATTTCTAATACCTGCCTTGACGTTATTCAGTTTTGTTATATGTTTTTATGAATTTCATTAAGTTAAATAACATGATGTCACAATTAATTTGCCAATCTTAAGCCTGGTGAAGTTTGACGGAAAATTCGAATCATACTTAGGCAAAGTTAAGTAATGTCGTAGTTGTACGTAGTTTGGTAGGTCCATACAGCTGACTTTTGTCAGTGACTTACCTAGTGATTTTGTTCGCTTATCTTTCGCACACAATTTGACTCGTGGTTTGTGTGTAGACTCGAAAGTGTTTGTTTTTTTTTTTTTTTTTTTATTATTCTTTATTGCACAAAGATAACAGTGTACAAAGGGCGGACTTAACGCTACTACAGCATTTTCTGCCAGCCAACCCAGAAATGTACAAGAGAAATTTTTAGTAGGCGTGCACATTTAGTGATATATGTAAAATATATTATAAATAAATAACAACAGATACGTAAATTATTTTAAAATAAATAAAAAGATATAATACATATATTACATTGAACTATACATACATAAATATAATGAAACAAATATAAAATAAATTAAATATATATACAATAATAGATAAATAACATATTATATAGTATATAGAAAAATATGAATTCATTGACGACAGAACATTTCACATAACATTGTCATCACTGTGGTAGTACTCCTTCACTTGACGCTTAAAAGAGTCACGCGATGGAGCTTTTCGAATGGACTCAGGCAGAGCATTCCAAAGCCGGGCAGCAACAAGGGCAAAGGAGTTGGATACGAAGCCGGATTTGTGGGAGGGAATAAAGAGAGTAAGTGAGTGAGAAGATCGTAGTGGTTTATCATGAGTAGAAGATAGAAGGGAAAATTTGGAAGATAAATAGGTAGGAGCGTTAGGATCAGTAAGTATGGAGTAAAGAAGGCAGAGTATGCGAGTATTTCTACGTTCCCGTATAGAGAGCCAGCGCAGCTGATCCCTATAACGGGAAACTCGATCGAACTTGCGTAATCCGAAGATAAACCGAATGCCAGAATTTAGCAGACGGTCGAGCTTATTTAAGTGTTCTTCCAACAAATCCAGATAGCACGAGTCGCCGTAGTCGAGTATGGGAATCAAGAGCGTAGTGACAAGTTGGATTTTAGTTGCTATAGGTAAGAAATTTTTTAATCGCATCATGGAGTGCATGCGAGAATAAAATTTACGAGCGACTTCTTTGACATGTTCGTTCCAACTGAGCTTACTGTCAATGATAATGCCGAGGTCTTTGACACTGCTGCTGAATTTTATGGGTGTATTATTGTAGAGTAGGTTAGGAATAGTCAATCCATCCAATTTAGCCGGTTGTCTCGGACTGCCAAAGATGATGGCTTGACACTTTGACGGGTTGACAACAATGCATATTTAGCAGACCAAAGTGATATTCGATGAAGATTGTCATTGAGTGAATTTATGACCGCGGCAAGATCATTGACAGAGGAGTGCTCATAAAGCTGCAAGTCATCGGCGTACAGATGGTAATGCAAGGTCAAAATTGTCGTGATGGAGTTAATAAAAACTGAAAATAGCAAAGGAGATAATATACCGCCTTGAGGAACACCAGCATTCACATGGCACCAGTCAGACTGTATCTGACCAACCCGAATGGATTGCCGACGCCCTCGAAGATAGCAGGAAAACCATTCAATGGCAGAATCTGATAAGTTAGCCTGGGAGAGAAAGGCAAGAAGGAGGTCATGGTCAACTGCATTGAAGGCATTGCTGAAATCAAGTAGAACTAGCACTGTGAGTTGCTTGTTCTCCATGGCAACACGAATGTCATCAGTGACCTTTAATAAAGCCGTAGTTGTGCTGTGGCCAGATCGAAAGCCGGACTGGAATGGATTGAACAAGTCACATTTATGAAGGTAGTCAGAAATTTGCTGGTGAGCAGTAGACTCCAGGATTTTAGATAAAAATGGAAGGATCGTTATTGGACGATAGTGAGTAGGTAGCGAAGGATTTGATATTTTAGGGAGTGGGAGAACAAAAGCCTTGCGCCACATCTCAGGGAATATACTTGAAGCAAAGGAAAAATTTACAATATGGGTTATGGAGGGAATAAGGAGATTAAGCATAAGGGTGATCATAAAGCGACTTATCCCATCACACCCAACCGCTTTCGATTTAATAGCAACAATGGTTTTCCTAACAACGTTCTGCGTGACAGGAGTGAAATTGAATGTCGTAGAGTTAATTCTAGGCAAGCCATGTACTTCAGAAAGAGTATTAATTTTAGTTTGGAAATCAAGTACCTGAGGAGAAGAGAAATGGACATTTAAATTGTTTAAATCTAATTGTGATGGATCAGGAGAAGTTTGAAGCTTGCCAATACCGAGAGTGCTTAAGAACTTTAAAGCCTCCTCGGGAGAAGAATCACGCAGTTTATCGAAGATGAATCGGCGTTTAAGCTTCCTACATATCTGGTTGCAGCGATTCCTTGCAGCCTTATAAGCCGACCAGTTGGTTGCAGAACGATCTTTTTTATACCTCCGGAAAGCTTTGTCCCTATTAACTCTAGCTTTTCTTAGGTCTTCGTTAAACCAAAGATTGGAGTGGTTTTTAATTTTAACCAGTCGGACAGGCGAGTGTCGGTCAAACAGTTCAGTGACATTTGTGCACAAGAAATCTAACTTCTCATCTATCGTCGTAATGTCCTCTATCTGTGACCAAGTAATGCGTGACGCATCGTCTAATAATCTGTCAAGGTCAAGGTTACGATAGCTTCGAAACAACAGCATTATAGGTTTAGGCTTCGGCGTTCTCAATTTAAGGGAGGGAAAAATTAGGTCATGAAGCGAAAATTCTGGTGCGGGGAATTGTCCAAACTTTGAAACTAATTCAGCATTGGACGTTATTATTAAGTCTAAAAGACTGTCAGGTGCATCGTGTGGATGGTGAGTGGCTGCAAGCGGTAAAATGCGAAGATTGCATGAATCCAATATGGATGTGAGTTTGGTTGACCGACGGTCACCCTTAAGCAGGACGGTGTTGATGTCTCCCATTACAAGTATATTGGTATAGTTAGACATTAGATCTTCGAAGATGAGTTCCAATGAGGCGAAATAATTGATACTGGGAGGGCAATAGATCACGCCAAGGGCTAGTTTAATGCCTACATCTATCTCGATGAATAGATATTCGGGGGATGCACTGTATTGTGAAGCTGACTGGGAGATAAGTCTGTATGGAATATGACTTTTTAAGTATATCGCAACTCCCCCGCCGCTTTTTCCGATCCGATCGTTCCTGACTAAAACGTAATTAGGGATAGAGAAAGAGGTAGAAGAAAGAGACGGCTTTAACCAGGTCTCGGAAATGAGAACAGCGTGAATGGTAGCCTGGTTAAACGTAGTATAGATATCAGAAAAATGGCTTGGAACGCTCTGCGCATTAATGTGGCATACATTTAAATTCTTTCGAAAATATGAAAATTCATGGGATAGCGAATCACCAAGTGATAGAAAACTCTCATCAATGCTATGAAAAGAAATGTCATCATCATCAATAGCAGAATGAAACGAGTCAGAGCATGAACTCATAGTACTCATACAATTTACTATAATTTTCTATAAATAATAATAAAAAATAATATATTTAATTTATATAAATGACAATATACTATTTTATATAACTATAACCAATATATAACTAAGTATTATTAATTTTTACGAATTATACTATAATAAAATAAAGAAAGCAATAAATAATCTAAATAATCTAATCATGCACATTCTGTTGGCCCAAATACAATTCACTTACAATATTATACAATATAACAAGACAATGTCACAAAACGGTACAATTGGTATCGAAAAACTTAAAAATAAGTTTTAAAAGTATCAACTAAATTATGTAAACAAATAAAAAGAAAATAACTATGACTATATCTACTCATCCCAAAATACACAGTATAGATATTGGATAAACAGGTAAGAAAGAAATACAATATACATCTAATTATTGTAAAAACGTAGCGTACGTTATACAACTTAAGACTAAGATACTATTTAATAGAAAATATAAGAAGCGCTGAAAGCATTGTTATTTATTAAACACTTAAATAGATACATTGATTTTGAATATAGGTAGGTATGTATATCTAGATTGAATTCTGGCTACAAGAGTGATTTAAAAATAAATCAAATTAAATCATCACATGTAACATCTCATTAAAAAAAGATACAGGGAAATGACATAATTTTAAAATATAATTTTAGATAAAAAGTAATTTATTAAATTATTTTAAAATCTAACGTAGATAGGAATTAGATAACAAAACACCTTCTTCTAAGTTACTGATGTTTGACAGCGGATCCCAACACTATTTTTGTCATTTACCAACTCAGCTGTCAACAACTGTCAGCTGTCAACATAACAGTGAAAAAGTGAGCTGTTTGTTTTCTTTCCAATGTATCAAAGTTATGCAATTAATATTTTTAGACGGGTAAACTAATAAAAATTATGAGCAAAGAAATCAAACAATGCTATAATTAGGTACCCACTAGAAATAAATTATTGCGAGACAATGTAATGGTCACTTATCTTTGATGCGGGTAAAACGATCCGAGGCTAGAAAAATAAAATGTCCTATATGGAACCAGTTTGATACATAAGAATTAAACAAACGATGCAAACATTATCAATCAATATGTACCTACATACCTATGAGTGAAGTTAATAAAAGAAAGAAAGATAAAACAAAATAAAAAGGTATATAAGATACCAACTACATACTATTGTTTCTTCACCAAGTTTCGTCGCGTCAGAGGCCTTTTATTGGCATCAGGAAGAGCAGCAGGACTAACCCTAGGCTGCTCGGAACTGACGGGCTTATCAGCGGGCTGCATTGAAGGAGTTGAACTAGGAAACATCTTGAGACATTCATCGAAGTCTTCCTGTGTTGTGACACGCCTGCGTTCATTATTTGGCAATTTGATATAAATATTGCCATTGAGGGTCCAGGTGTTAGTGATGCCAAATCTTTTTCTTGCCTTTGTGAATATCGACTGACGAGTTTTAGTTAAGAATTCACTTAAGATGACTGAAGATGGTTTTAATTTCTTTTTATTACTCCATATGAGACTTTTTAATTTTAAATCATTGAATCGAACAACAATGGGCCGAGGGCCCTTTTCTGACTTGCTCCCGATACGATGGCAGTATTGGATCGCACCCGGCTGAACATCAGGCATACCCATCAATACCTGAATGTACCTAGAATCGTTGAAACCAAGTTTTCATCTTCTGCTTCCTGAATACCACCGAAGAGCAGAGCATTTCTTCTCGATGTGTTGTCAATGTCATCAATTTGAGAGGATAAATTTGTGACAAGTGATCTCAGGAGACTCAGAATATTCCACACTGAAGACTTAAACTCTTTGAACTCATTTGCAAGTTTATCTAAGGTGTTCTTATTGGACTCAGTGCTATTTGTTATTTTTAATTGTTTCTCAAATTCTGTCATCCGCTTACCAAGTGATTCAGCTATGCTTTTGTGAACTTCTAGTATGTCCTCCACTCGTGCCATTGTATTTGGATTCTATAAAATTTATTATTTGTAATGTGAGAGAAAAAAAAATCCCTTGGAGAGTTTGTAGAGCCAACAGGTGAGTGCAATTATTGTACAAATATGAACATTAGAGCCACAATTACTAATGTAAAGTAGCTTTTATATGTAACCTTAGTAAAATATCACTTTTTGAACTGTTAAAATATATTTTAAACAATAAAATATCGAAAAATACGAGAGAGCAATTTTTTTAACAGTGTGCACTTTTTTATTTATTTATTTTTTATTTATTTAACTCTTTATTGCACACCTTAACACATAAAAATGAAAAAAAAAATTCTTCAACTATAAATATAGCGGTGAAGCAAATGGCGGTCTTATGGCTTATAAGCCATTTCTTCCAGACAAACTTTTTATAGGAAGAATAGTGTGTATGGAAGACGGCAATATGGTGGTGCAATAATAAAATCACATTAAAAAATACTAATACTAAATACATCCTAATAAATAATCAAAATACGTAAATAAATGTAATACATAAAATATATACCAAATATATATAATAGATATATATATTATACATAATATACCTAAATAACATAGTACATTCAAAAAAAAAAAAATAAAATTATATAATAAATATTAATCTCAAATGTCATCATTATTGTTATCTAAATAAAATTTCTTTAGAGAATTTTTAAATATTTGTAGTGATTTAGACTGCCTTATGCTTAGCGGTAAATCGTTCCAAAGCATTATTGCCTGCACTGTAAAAGAATGCTTATAAAACTTACTGGTATGGACGGGCAGTTCAAGGATAAGGCGTCGTGATGATCGTATATTTGACTGATCTCCAAGAAATTCAAATTTCTCCTTTAAGTAACAAGGAGCAGTCGGATTAAACAACACACAGTACAGAAGAGAGAGAATATGTAAGTTTCGGCGACGTCGTATTGGAAGCCACTCGAGTTTTGAACGAAATTCTGATACATGGTCATACTTTCGGAGACCGAAAATAAACCGAATCGCTAGATTTTGTAATCGCTCAAGTTTAGTAAGTTGGTCCTCGGTTAAATTAAGATAGCTTGCGTCCGCGTAATCGAGAATAGATAGAAGAAGGGAGTTTGCTAGCATAGTTTTGGTAGGAATGGGTAGTACATTTTGAAGACGCCGCAAGGAATTTAATGACGCGTACGTTCTTTTACTGATATCAGTTAAATGAACCGACCAGGAAAGTGTTCGATCAAGATGTATACCAAGGTCTTTAACAGTTGAGCAGTAAGGTAAATTAGTGCCGTTGTATACAACTTGGGGAATGTTCGCCAAATCAACTCTTGCAGTCATGGCCGGGCTGCCAATAACAATGACCTGTGACTTGGTAGGATTGATATTAAGACCGTATTGTTTGCTCCATTTATAAATAGCCACTAGGTCACTGTTAATAGCAGCAACAGCGTTAGACAGATACTCAAGGGTTGAGTGTCGATAAATTTGAATATCGTCTGCATACATGTGATAGAGAGAAGAAATAATACGAGTAATCGAGTTAATGAAGACTGAGAACAATAATGGAGACAACACGCCACCTTGAGGCACCCCAGCATTGACTTCGCACCATGACGAGAAAGTTTCGTCAATACGAATTCGCTGTCTTCTGCCTCTGAGATAACTCTGAAACCAATCTTTCACTGATGGAGATATGTTAAAAGAACCTAACAGACTCAACAAGATATCGTGATCGACGCAATTAAATGCGTTACTGAAGTCTAGGAGCACTAAAATTGTGAGCTGTTTATTGTCCATAGCCCATCGAATGTCGTCTGTAACTTTAATTAAGGCTGTGGTCGTACTATGACCTGTACGGAAACCGGATTGAAAAGGATCAGGAAGAGAGTGCGTATTAAGGAAAACATTAAATTGTTGGAAAATGAGCTTTTCAAGGACTTTGGAAAGGAAAGGAAGAATAGAAATAGGACGAAAGTCGGAAGCTGTTTGGGGATTACCTTTTTTTGGGATTGGAATGATTTGCGCATTTTTCCATGCGTCAGGAAACTTTTTACAAGTAAGGGAGAAATTTAAAATGTGAGTTAAAATAGGAGTAACAATGTCAAGGATGGGAATGATCATATTACGACTGATACAGTCTGTGCCAACAGCATTCGAGGATATAGACATAATGTTCCTTTTAACATCACAGTCAGAGAAAGATTCGAAACTAAACGGGGGAAAGTTAGGAGTTGGATAAGAAGAGATAATATCAATTGTGTTATTTTTTTCGTCACTATTAAGTGCAGATGACGAGGCAAAGTGTTGATTAAGGAGTTCGATGTCAATATTTATAGAAGCGTTATGAGAAGATTTACCAACTCCAAGAGATTCGAGAAATTTCCATGTTTTTGCTGTGTCGCCGTTTTCGACAGATTGGAAAATGTGGCGTCGTTGAGCATCTCTACACGAAGTATTGCAGCGATTTCGCGCTTTGTTGTACTTTTCCCTGTTAGTGTCTGAGTTATTTAGTTTAAATTTGTATTTAGCTTTATTCTTTTTATCTATAAGTTCCTTTATACTATCACTCAACAGGCGCTGGGAGGTGCTTTCTTTTGATTGGTTTAATGGGGGCGTGTTTATCGTATAGCTGCGTAATTAATGAATTGAAAATGTCAAGTTTTTGATCGATTGTTTCGGCAGCTATAACCGCAGTCCAATCTATTTGTGAAGCATCGTCACAAAGACGGCTTCGATCCATTCCTCCAAAACTACGCTGCAGAAATATTCTCAATTTCGCTTTAGGAGGACGGATGTTATATGAGAGATAAATCATATCGTGATACGAAAAGGCGTCAGCAGAACATTGACCGAATTTAGTAACGGAGTCCGGGGAAGAGACCATTATAAGATCCAGAAGTGATGGTGTAGAGCCAGGGAAATAATGTGTCGCCATTAGGAGTAAAATTTTCATGTTATGCGATTTCGTTATGTCTATTAGTTGCCTACTTTTAGTGTCGCCTTTAAGTAAGCAGGTGTTAAAATCTCCCATAATAATAGAGTGGCTATAACCTGGTAAAAGATTTCCTAATACGTTTTCAAGAGAAAGATAATAATTAATCAGTGAAGAAGGGTTATAGTAAACACCGAGAAGGATTTTAGTGCAATTAGATAAAGAAACTTCGATAAATAAGTGTTCGGCCGCATCAGCCAGGGAAGACGGTGGTGATGAACTAAGTAAAACAAAAGGAACATGGGATCGCAAATAGATCGCCACTCCGCCTCCCCTCTTACTAATGCGGTCGTTACGAATTAGTCTAAAACCAGGTAATGAGTATGACGTTGAAGGTAAGCATGGCTTAAGCCATGATTCCGACACAAGTATGGCGTGAATATTACGGGAGTCAAAAGACGCAAGCATATCAGGATAATGAGCCGGTATACTTTGTGCATTAATATGAATGACGTTATAATTTTTCAAACAATCTGAGAAATAAGAATCAATGGCGACAGTAAGCGGAAGAGGCGATGTACTGTGGTAACTATCATCATTGGACGAATCATCGGAAGACGCAGACAAAAAATAATCACTGTCTATACTAATATTTGATGACATAATAATAATAAGCTGTATACATATGTATATATAAAATGTATAGATACTAATATGCTATAAATATCCAATAAAATAAATTAAAATAAACCTATACTATATTTACTACTATTATATAATAAATTAATGTAGCAACCACCTTCTAACCAGCCAGCTATATAAAAGTACTAAGAAAAATATATATATATAAATAAGAATAATCAAAGTACGCGTAAGCAACAATAAATAACATATAAACAAACACGAAAAAAAAAATGAATCCAAACAAAATATTGTTAAAGGTATTATACATAGTAAATTATGATTAAAAAATAATAGATATCTACTAAAAGTTAAAATAATGATATTGTATCATCACTGTAGTGTTACCGTAGTTTCCGAACGCACTGTTTTGTCTTTTATCTATTATCTGTCACTTGACATTCTTAACAATTTGATTTGACATAATGAAATTATTTAAAGTAAACATTAAAACTAAATACAATTGATTATAAATTATGATAATAAAAGTTGACAGAAAGTGGGTAAAACTAAACTAAAAAAAATATAAACACAGAAATAATGATAAAGGCAAAGAAATGTAGCTACCGACTTAACAAAACAAAGTGTTCATTCCTCGAAACAAGATAAATAACTACTTTTTAACAGTCCTGACAGTTCTTACACTCCTAGGATTAATGCCTTTTGTGGATTTGGAGGCTTCATCTGGGAGTGTCGACGCTTGCGAGACCGATGCATCAGCCACTGAGCTTGGTATCGCTTGCAGTTCAGCCATGGTGGATATACGGTGCCGTGTGCATTCAGGAGACAAAACTATGATGATGCCATCCCGAGTTCAGCACTTTGTTATCCTGAAACGTTGCCTTGCAGCCAGGAATGTTCTATGTCGACTCTTCGTAAGGAACTCCGACATCGTTATCCCAGTGCCCTTAAGATTCGTCTTAGCCGACCAGACTTTGTCTTTCACACCACCGTCATTAAATTTAATTAATATTGGACGGGGCTTTTGGCCAATAACGTTACCCAATCGGCGGCAATGCTTATAGGACTCAGGAGAGATGTGTGGCAGTTTGAGATGCTCAGTAATCACCTTCGACGCGTGGACAGCAACATTCTCCTTACTCTCTTCAACAACTCCGTGTAGTAGAATGACTTTCTTCCTGGAGTGCATTTCAAGCTGATCATATTGCCTAGATAAGAATTCAACTTGCAATTGCAAATTTTCTAGGGCAGTCAGGACAAACGACCGGAATGCACTGAACTGAGAGTTGATGTTGGATGTTGGGCTCGTCACAGGGATGGAAGTCTTCAGTTCCTTTTGAAATTCGGACATTTTGGTGTTGAACAGTGTAGTTAGTTCGTCAATAGTAGTTTTAATAGACTCCATAATTTCAGTGTGTTGAAGTATATTCTTTGGAAGCTCACAGTATTGTATTAAGTGCAAACACAGTTATTGTTTTAAAGTAAAGGAGCTGGCAGGTGGTAAGGTGTCACATGTACATATTTATTATGATATTAAAGCTGATTTTGTATTTTTAACAAATAAAAATATGAGGAGCACAAAAAATTTCGACTTGATTATTTTACACCTACCGCCCAAAAAAGTTTTCAATCTTAAATGGTACGTTGAGACTCGAATACTTCGTAATGCCATAGACAGATGATCTGTTTTTATTTAGTTTTGAGTGTCTAGTGATTGTGATCGCGTGTGATATTTATGTACTTGTTTAATAATTATTAGAAGAATGATTAATTTTCTTTTTTTGGTTTTAAGTAGGCTTGTTTAAGGTATTAAAAAAATGTTATGTTAGCGAAATGTCGCAACACAGTTTTTAATAATTCTTATTTATACGCTCGTCAGTTTGTTACTGAAATATTAAATGACTTTGGTAAACAGAGATGATTCTAATTTTTAAACACGCCAAATTGTTTTGACACATTTTGATTTTAATGTTACTTGATTAATTTTTGAAATCCTTCGCTTACGTAACTGTTGGGATAAATTGAATTAAGTTTATTTACGAGATGTTGTTACAATTACTTTGCCAGTCCGAAGCCTGATCAAGTGTGACGGTAAATTCGAATCATACCTGAGGTAATTAGACGTATTAGGTAGGTACCGTAGGTCAATGACCTAACCACAGCTGACTGAGATCAGTGACCCGCCTAGCTATTTTGTTAAAGTATCTCTCACGCGCGTTTACACTCGTGTGTCCACCAGAAAGTGTTTATGTTTTTAAAGGTTTTGTTAAGTGATACTGTGAGTTAAGTGCGGTTGTTGTGTAAAAGAAAATTAAAGTATTACGATACATTAAATGGATGACTCAAAACACGAGTATCAAACCTTATATGCAACTTACGGATTGCGTATTGGTTGGTGCTATGGACTCGACCACTTTTACTCTTAACGAGGTAAGTGTAAACCGAAGTTGTGCGGCGCGCGCCTTAGATAGTGTAATGCGTGCGCACGAACAGTGGAGCTCGAATATTTAAATATTTTAAATGTCTAAAAACTATTTTTGGGATTTTTTTTTATGCGGAATGTGATGAGTTACACTTACCGAACCTCCCATTTAAAGGACCGCAGTATAGAGTCGAACTCCTTATACAGGGTCAGTACATGTTATGTGTTTTAATTGAAACTGTTTAAATGGAATACGATTTCAAGGCCATATACAAAATATTATTTAAATCGGATTACTAGTTTAGTCTCTAGACAGTTCTAAAGTTTTAACTCAGCGACGCGCTCAGAAAACATGATGTATATTTTATAACAACAAATGCACCTAACTACTTGAACTATGAATGGAAAAAGATACACCGTTGCCGCTTTGACAAAATTAAATGATACAAGGTCACGGCTATGTATCAGATTAATAAATTTGTAACATAAGAAGAAAGCAAAATAGGTACATAGCGTGCGCTTCACTTCTACAGGTGTAAAAGAAATAGAAATAGGTCAAATATTGCTATTGCATCCTTGCAAGCGCAAGGGAGACACCAATAAAACAAAAACCTGTTAATTAGTATGCCGATGCTTATCTCTCGGGATGCACGTTACGCAATTCGGAAGCGCACGCGCCACTTTATTGTCGTAATCTCGCGCCAAAGTATTTGTGTTAAGTATTTGTTGTTATTGTGATAGGACACCGAAATTAATAGTAGATTAGTGATAGTACATATTTATTTTATAGTGACAGGACACGAAACTATAAATTTTTACTTAATATTAGTGTTATTTTTGTTGTTTTTTATGTTTTATAGTGACAGGACATGGATTTTAGTTTTTAATTGTGCTAAAACACTTAACTAGAGTTTAAGACAATGCCTCGCATTACGTACACCGTTTCAGAATACACGGACATGGTTTTAATGTACGGGGAATGCCACGGAAACGCGGCCTTAGCTTTACGAACATACCGAGAAAGGTATGGTGAGAGACGCATGTGCCCCAGTAACCCTCGCATTATAGTGCTGGCAGTTCAAAGGTTAAGAGACAATAAATGCATTGTGCCGCAACACGAGGGAGTCCCATCACGACAAATACGCGCCTCGTTGGAGGAAAGAATTTTACAGTATTTCTCTGACAATCCGACATCGAACCTTAGTAGAGCCCGCGACAGTTTAATATTTCCCCTAAAACTGTGCATAAGGTTTTAAAACGGAATAAACGCAAACCTTATAAATATTGTAAACCACAAGCGTTGTTGCCGAGGGACTTGCCAGTGCGTAATAATTATTGCGAATGGTTTCTAAATAAAATAAATAGTGAGGTCAATTTCGTTAGCAACAACCACAAATTTAATAACGAAAATAGAAAATAATATTGTCCGTCGGTACGAATTATGTGTACAAGAAAATGGCGGACAGATTGATCATTTAAAAATTTAAAGAATTAAATTGGTGGAAGTGTTTCTTGTGCTCGTATATCGTCAACTTATCTACCTACGGCGAATTTGCCGCCGCGCCGCGACCGACGTAAGCGCACCCGCTCGCGCTCGGGCGGGCGGGGCGGGGCGACACGGCGCTCGATAACTCGACGAGCGGCGTTGCCACTTTGATGACTATACCTAGAGGTCAGTAACAGTTATCTACCATTTACAGGCTGTTTGCATTTTATTTCGACTATTTAGCGATTTAATTTGTTCGAAAATTTTTTTTTCGTATTTTTCATAGCAATTATTTTTCTACTGGTTTGAAGTGTTTCTAAATAGGAATAATATACGTAGTTTCAATTAGTACACACAGTCCGCATTGACCCTGTATATGTAAATGGAATAATTATAAATGGAAAACGTAACAATTAGAAAACTTCGAAACAATTATGATTCTGATTCTGATATATCATATACGTCTTCTTCTCCTCAAGAATCCTTTGTCTGTCCAGTCCAGATTACGACTCCTAAAAATTTGACAAAATCGGACATGGATGATTATCTCTTAGACGATCTTAAGCAACAAGTAGAAGACTTAAAAAGAGAACTTCACAATATAAAGACTGAAAACAGCAAACTGAAAAAAACTATTGAGGATCATTTTTGTACTAACGCACATTCGTATAAATCTCCATTGCAATTAGCCAAGATACAATGTAATCAAGCAAATAAGTTCTTTTCAACACCACGGTACAGATATAAAATAAATCAAATACCGAGATCTTCTTGCTATTTTCCTATTACAAATAACAAAAGTTATGTCAACATGCCAAAAAAACTTTTCCAAACGCCATTAGCAGAAACAATATGTAAACAAAGACTTACTGAAAATAATGACAAAGAGTTGGATCTAGTAAAGATTGTGTCAAACACGAACGTGGAAAATAAAGTAAGTACTATCCCAACGAGATATTGGAGGCGAACTCAACTTGCAAAAACTCTAATATTTCTAACAAGACCAATAAGAAAGAAATGAACAAGGCTAAACTTATAATTCTCGGTAATGAACAAGTGCTAGGATTTTCAACAAAATTGAGAAATTATCGAAGCCAAATAGAAAACGATATCTTTACCATATCATCTTGGGTAAAACCATATGCGACCTGTGAACAGGTCCTCAGTAGTTGCGATAATATATTGCAAAATTTGTGTAATGACGATATTATTGTATTAGCAGTTGGTTCAAATGACAAAAATCCTTACATTGTCTTTTCAGAGTTATGTCATGCATTACACAAATTAAAAAAAATATCACGTTTTTGTATTAAATGTAAATCACAATCCACATTTAAATGAAAATTTGTTAAATAATAATATGAAGTTAATTGTGCAAAATTTTATGAATTGTAAATTTATTGAATCTCCTAGTTACAATAAACAAATACTATATAATTTCGAAGATCTTATGTCATGGATCTGTTTTAAAATAAGTCTAGAAATTGATTATATTCATTACAAAAATAATTACATAAATAAACCCTTAAACTTTAACTCTAAAAAAAACATAACATTAAAAAATAATAATAATGATAAAAATAATAAAAAAATATTGCCAAAAAAAGGTACAATTCCATTTTATTTTAATAAAAGTTCACAACAAATTAAAAACCACAATGCATGCAATAAAAATATAGAAATAAATAAACTACAAAAAGGAACAATACCTTATCTGTTTGATCAAATAAAGAAAAATAAAATTAATAAAAATACAAAAACGCAAACTAATGCTACAGATTTTTTTCGTTTCTAAACACAATAGCTTAACTATCTTGCATCAAAATATAGCTGGTGCCTTACACAAACAAGGTTTTCTTGAAATTGCATTAGGTGAGCTTGAAAACAAAATAGGTGCTATAGATATTATATGTTTGACCGAAACATTCTTAAAGAAAGGACATGAGTCAAATTTTAGAATTAAAAACTATAAATTAGCAAATTATTTTTCGCGTCCTAATGTGTGCCAATTCACATCCCTAATATTGTATATGAATTTGAATCATGTGCCATAGAATTATCACAATATAATCTTATAGTAATTTGTATATATAGAACGCCAGGATCAAATCTTAATATGTTTTTTTAAGAATTGGAGTTAATTATAAACAAATACAATAGGAATTTAAAAAAACGGGTAGTTATATGTGGAGATTGGAATATCGATATTATGAAAAAGACAAAACTGTCGAATTAATTAATATCAATACTAAACAATCACAATTATAAAAATCATATAGCTAAACCGACAAGAAAAGAAGCATGTCTTGATTTAATAGTAAGTAATTTAGAAAGCAATGTTGACTCAAATCTTTACTATTTAGCTTTATCTGATCATGAAACTGCTCAAGTTAATAATTTTAAAGTAAAAATTAAGAATGAAATAATAAAACATGATTATAAATTTTGGTTTGAAGAAAGAAGAGATTATGGGAAGGACAACATAAAAAATTTTTTAGATGCAATGCCAGCTTTATCTTTCAATGAAATTTATACCGAAAATGATGTAGAAACGGCATTTAATATTTATTATGACACTATAATTCTTTTTTATAATTTATGTTTCCTCAAAATATACGTAAAAATTTCAAACAAAAAATGTCAGAATAAATAGCTTACCAGTAGTCTTCGACGTTGTTGCGTTAAGAAGCGTTTTTTGTATCTTAAATATATTTCGTGTAAAAGCAATAAAAGAAATAATAAGAAAAACTATCGGAAATACTCAACAATTTAAAAAAAATGTATTCAAAATGCACAACGTATAGACAATAATCGAAATATAAGTAAAGCTAAAAATAAGTGTAAATCAGCATGGCAAATTATCAAAAATAATTTCAAATATGACAATAAATGTAAAACAATACAGAAAATAAAATATAACAATAAAGATTTTACTAATCCGAACCAAATTTGCGAAAATTTTAATAGATTTTTCTTAAGCATCGAAAATTCCTTATCACCTGAAAGAACATACTGTTACAATATCCCCTCCAACCCCAAAAGTTTGTTTTTAACCCCACTAAAAAGTATAGATATTTATAAAATTATTTTATCTTTAAAAAAATACGAATGCTACAGAATATGATGAAATAAATACAAAAAATTTAAAATATAGTGCTAGTATTATCGCCTTCCCTATTTGTCATATAATAAATTTATCATTGCAACAAGGACACTTTCCAAATCAACTCAAATACTCTTTAGTAAAACCTCTTCTCAAAAAGGAAGATGCCACAGAAATTAATAATTATAGACCTATCACATTGATTCCAATCATATCTAAAATATTCTTAAAAGTCATGTATGGTAAAATTTACAATTTTATAGTTTCCAGTAAATAAAAATACAAAAACGCAAACTAATGCTACAGATTTTTTTCGTTTCTAAACACAATAGCTTAACTATCTTGCATCAAAATATAGCTGGTGCCTTACACAAACAAGGTTTTCTTGAAATTGCATTAGGTGAGCTTGAAAACAAAATAGGTGCTATAGATATTATATGTTTGACCGAAACATTCTTAAAGAAAGGACATGAGTCAAATTTTAGAATTAAAAACTATAAATTAGCAAATTATTTTTCGCGTCCTAATGTGTGCCAATTCACATCCCTAATATTGTATATGAATTTGAATCATGTGCCATAGAATTATCACAATATAATCTTATAGTAATTTGTATATATAGAACGCCAGGATCAAATCTTAATATGTTTTTTTAAGAATTGGAGTTAATTATAAACAAATACAATAGGAATTTAAAAAAACGGGTAGTTATATGTGGAGATTGGAATATTGATATTATGAAAAAGACAAAACTGTCGAATTAATTAATATCAATACTAAACAATCACAATTATAAAAATCATATAGCTAAACCGACAAGAAAAGAAGCATGTCTTGATTTAATAGTAAGTAATTTAGAAAGCAATGTTGACTCAAATCTTTACTATTTAGCTTTATCTGATCATGAAACTGCTCAAGTTAATAATTTTAAAGTAAAAATTAAGAATGAAATAATAAAACATGATTATAAATTTTGGTTTGAAGAAAGAAGAGATTATGGGAAGGACAACATAAAAATTTTTTTAGATGCAATGCCAGCTTTATCTTTCAATGAAATTTATACCGAAAATGATGTAGAAACGGCATTTAATATTTATTATGACACTATAATTCTTTTTTATAATTTATGTTTCCCCAAAATATACGTAAAAATTTCAAACAAAAAATGTCAGAATAAATAGCTTACCAGTAGTCTTCGACGTTGTTGCGTTAAGAAGCGTTTTTTGTATCTTAAATATATTTCGTGTAAAAGCAATAAAAGAAATAATAAGAAAAACTATCGGAAATACTCAACAATTTAAAAAAAATGTATTCAAAATGCACAACGTATAGACAATAATCGAAATATAAGTAAAGCTAAAAATAAGTGTAAATCAGCATGGCAAATTATCAAAAATAATTTCAAATATGACAATAAATGTAAAACAATACAGAAAATAAAATATAACAATAAAGATTTTACTAATCCGAACCAAATTTGCGAAAATTTTAATAGATTTTTCTTAAGCATCGAAAATTCCTTATCACCTGAAAGAACATACTGTTACAATATCCCCTCCAACCCCAAAAGTTTGTTTTTAACCCCACTAAAAAGTATAGATATTTATAAAATTATTTTATCTTTAAAAAAATACGAATGCTACAGAATATGATGAAATAAATACAAAAAATTTAAAATATAGTGCTAGTATTATCGCCTTCCCTATTTGTCATATAATAAATTTATCATTGCAACAAGGACACTTTCCAAATCAACTCAAATACTCTTTAGTAAAACCTCTTCTCAAAAAGGAAGATGCCACAGAAATTAATAATTATAGACCTATCACATTGATTCCAATCATATCTAAAATATTCTTAAAAGTCATGTATGGTAAAATTTACAATTTTATAGTTTCCAGTAAATTATTAAAATCCGAACAATATGGCTTTAGAAGAAATAACTCTACAACAAATGCGTGCTTTTCTCTAGTTAAAAGTATTACTGAATGCATAAATGCGGGTACTATCCCGGTGGCCCTATTTCTTGACATGAGTAAAGCCTTCGATCACGTAAACCATAAAATTTTATTCGATAAACTATATTCTTACGGCATTAGAGGAAATGCAAATAAATGGCTGGAAACATATTTAAAAGATAGGAAACAGTGTGTTGTAGTAGATAGTATAGTTAATAAATATAAAATAACTCATAGATCTGATTACACTAATAAGAATATTGGAGTGCCTCAAGGTAGCATATTGGGACCCTTACTTTTTTTTTGTATATAAATGATCTTCCTGATCATATAAAGCATGAATGTATTCTCTTTGCTGATGACACTACTATTCTAATTAAATGTCAAAATCATAGGAATTTAAAAGAAAAACTAAAATTAGGTCTAGCTAATGTAATTCATTGGCTTAAAGCAAATAATTTAAAAATCGATTTAAACAAAACAAATTTTATCACATTTCAAACTTATAAAAGTAAATTACAGTCCATTAAAATTAATTTTGACATCACTGATATATTAGAAGCCAATAATGCACAGTTTTTGGGCATAATAATAGATAAATATTGTAACTGGAAGAATCATATTGAAAATTTATTTACCAAGATTGATAAATTTATATATGCATTGAGGCGTATAAGCCAAATAGTTTCTGTTACAGCAGCAATCACAGCTTACCATGGATATGTTGAATCTTTGCTAAGATATGGTATTGTTATATGGGGTAATTCTGTGGACTTGCATGTTGCATTTAAGACACAAAAAAAATGTATAAGAACTATTTATAATATTCATTTCACCGAGACCTGTAAACCCATATTTAAAAGTCTAAATATATTACCCGTTCCTTGCCTATACATTTATGAAATTAGTATGTTTGTTCATAAAAATATTTATTTGTTTAAACGAAACTGTGATGTAATAAATACGCGTAGCAGATTTAAAGACAAACTGTATGTTCCAGCTCAACGACTAGCTTTGTATCATAACAATGTATATTGCATGGCCATACGCATTTACAACCACCTACCTAGAAATTGTAAAGAATTGTCTCTAAATTTATTTAAGAATTTTTGTTTTAATTTACTAATAGATAAACTGTATTATAGTATAAATGAATTTCTTAACGACAAATAAATTATAAATAATATTGTAATTTTATTTGAATTAATTGACAAATAACTATTTATTTATAATGATGATATTGAAAATTATTTATTTAAATTGTAAACTATAAACTTTATATTGGTAATTGTAGTAAATTCATTAGTAGAATTATTAGTTTATTCAAAATATTTGCACGCTAAATCGGCAGAATATGTTGGACCACTGTAAATGTATGAAATACCTTTGTAAACCCATATTCGAGCAAATAAGCTATTATTATTATTATTATTACGATGTAATTATTTTAACTGAAACTTAGTTAAACAGCTCAATTTCGAACGGGGAATTGTTTGATACTCGTTACAACGTTTACAGAAGAGATCGACAAACTGCTAAATTAAGCTCTAAGACAGATGGCGGGGGAGTACTAATTGCCGTGAAAAAAAATATCTTATCGTACAGAGTTAGTGACTGGGAAAGCGATTGTGAAGATTTGTGAGTGGTTTTGAATGTACCTGAAATGAATAGTATTTGTCATATAGCCTTATGCGGAATATATCTTCCACCACCTGTGTGTAGAGATTTGTTGGATCACTTTCTAAATAATTGTAACAGAGTTTCGGAACAACAAAATATGTTAACCTGTATTATAGGCGATTTTAATTTAAGCTGTACTTCGTGGAATGTGGATCTAAACTCATTAAACTGCATAATCCCTCCTATAGCACAAAGTTTGCTGGATTTTGTCTCTGAAAATGGATTGCGTCAATGTAATGCTATTCTTAATAATAGGGAAAAAATACTTGATCTTGTGCTTGTAGATTTGCCAGATTATTCCGTTGGTTGTTCTAATAATACCATTAGTAAAGTTGACCAACTTCATCCCCCCCTAGAAATAATTATACCAAACGTCAGACTGGACAGACTACGCGAGAATACATCCCAGAAGCGATTTAATTTTTATAAGGCTGATTATGACACCATTGAAAAGTATTTGAAAGGAATTGACTGGCACCAACTATTGCATGTGGATGGTGATATAAATGAAATGGTTACAAAATTTTACGAGACAATTCAGATTGCTATCATGAATTATGTTCAACTACACAAAATTAGAAGTACTAGATACCCTTCTTGGATAAATAAAAACGTAGAAAAAAGAATAAAAGAAAAAAATAAGGTTCTAAAACGGTTTAAAAAATATAATAATCCAATAGATGAAATAGAGTTAAGATTACTAAGTGATCGCTGCAACAAAATTACACGTGAAGCCTACAATAAATATAATATTAACATTGAAAGGCATATTCAGAAAAACCCGAAAGCATTTTGGACCTCCCTAAAGAACAAGCGTAGTAATTCTAATTCATATCCAGCTACTATGAGTAATGGACTTATAAGATCCACTAAGGGGGCAGAAATATGCAACATGTTCTCATCTTATTTTGCCTCGGTGTATAATAATACTGATGACAGCTGCAAGTTGAATTCCACCTTCTATTTACGTAACATTCTTCATTTAGGTTGTAGCGAAAGCCTAACAACAATAGTAATAAGTCAGTATAATATTTTATAAAAGTGAAAATGCCTAGATACCACAAAAGGACCAGGACTGGATAATATACCACCGAAATTTATAAAAAGATGTGCAAATTTCTTAAGTTACCACTATACATAATATTTAATGCCTCACTACGTACTGGGATTTTTCCAACTATATGGAAACAAGCAAAAGTTGTACCGATATTCAAAAGTGGAGATGAAAAAGATATACGTAATTATAGGCCTATATGAATTCTTTCAATTTTCCCAAAAATCTTTGAATCTTTAGTTTGC
The DNA here is from genome assembly GCA_037950945.1 of Hypolimnas misippus. Taxonomy (NCBI): domain Eukaryota; kingdom Metazoa; phylum Arthropoda; class Insecta; order Lepidoptera; family Nymphalidae; genus Hypolimnas; species Hypolimnas misippus. The sequence continues at coordinate 2,658,311 of JBBEEQ010000007.1, forward strand.
CCATTACTTCAATCACACTTCAATTAATTCATCCCCGAACACCAACACGGTTTTTCACCAGAAAGATCTACCGCCACTAACTTAATGAGTTTTACTTCATCATTATCAGAAGCTATTGACTCTCAGAGGCAAGTAGACACTATTTACACCGATTTTAGGAACGCATAAATAAATAACGCATCACACTCAACGGCCCCCATTAAGATCTCATGACCTTGCGTCGGGGGTCCGGAAACACTCACAACGCTAACACAAACACCCAGACCACGACAAACATCTGTATGACTAATACACACGTTTGCCGTGAGCGGGGATCGAACCCGCGACCGTTAGCGCTTTAGTCAGTTGCAGTGACCATTGCGCCAACGCGTCTGTCTGCATTTGACAAGGTACCACATAGAATTCTAACTGATAAGTTGTTTCTATATGGATATGCAGGATCAGTGCTGCACTGGATTTTATCGTACTTGATCGACCGGTCTTTTTAAGTAGTTGTAAATGGGTTTTGCTCCACATCAAATTTGATCACTTCAGGTATCCCTCAAGGATTACATATTGGTCCAATTTTGTTTAATATTTTTATCAACGACATTGTATTCTGTTTTGAAAACTCCACGCCGTACTTACATATATGCCGATGATTTAAAAAGCACTCGAACAATATCTACACCTAGTGATGCGATTTTACTTCAGAGTGATTTGAATAAGCTTATAAACTGGTGTGAATCTAATGCTGGCATGCTTACTCGTAAGATTAACATCATTTCAACACAATATAACTTGCAGGGTATTACACTTAAGGAAGTTGATCTTATAGGAGATTTGGGCATTGTATTAGACAAAAAATTGACTTATACTAACCATTTGGATAATGTAATACAAAAAGCTTTAAAAATGTTTAATTACTAGAAGTAGGATTATTAGATGGCTTGCCAACCCCAAGTGATTCAAGAAATTTCCAAACTTTAGCTGGGTCGCCGTTTTCGACTGATGTATAGATATGGCGTCGTTGTGCATCCCTTCACAATGTATTGCAGCGATTACGCATCTTATAATATTTTTCTTTATTTAGCTCTGAATTTTTAAACTTAAAATTGCTTTTGGCTTGGTGCTTCTTTGCGATCAGCTGTTTTAAGTCTTCAGTAAGCCAAGGTGCGGGTAAATGTTTTAATTTAATAAGCTTGAAAGGCGCATGGACATCATACAACTGTGTGATTAAAGAATTGAATACTTCAACCTTATTATCAATTGAGTGAGGTAGAGTAACAGCCGACCACTCAATCGCTTGGGCGTCTTCTCGAAGGCGGTCTAAATCCATCTTTCTAAAACTACGCTGCAGAAGTGTCCTTGATTTAGCTTTAGGGGGACGTAATTTATAAGAAAGGTAAATTAAATCGTGGTAAGAAAATGCATCTGCCGCACACTGGCCATATTTAGAAAGAGAAGTTGGAGCAGTAACCATCATAAGGTCCTAGGAGAGAAGGAGTGTAGCGAGGTAGGTTGTGCGTGGCAGCCAGAGGCAAGATGTGCAAGTTAAAAGCATCCACTACAGACGTTAATCTCTTACAGCGCGTATCATCTTTTAGCAAGCATGTATTGAAGTCACCTTTACCGTTTCGGCAGCAACCGTGGCAGTGGAAGGCGCCGGCGCATCCGATGAACTAGCAATGGCATTTAGTTCCGACTTCGTGCTTACTCGGTGTTTTGCACCATCACTGCAAACGACGATGGTTCCTTCCTTTGTCCAACATTTGGTGACACCAAAACGTCGTTGAGCTGCTAGGAATACTTCGTGACGGTTTTTCGTCAGAAACTCTGACAAAGTAATTCCTGTGCCTTTTAATGTTTTCTTAGCGTACCATATTTTGTCTCTGATCGAGATATTACAGAATTTCACGACAATGGCACGCGGCTTATTTACATCAGGACGTCCCAGGCGATAACAGCGAGTAATAGAGTCAACTGTTATGTCCGGAATTTTAAGATGTTGGTCTATTATGGTGGAGACACATGAAGAAGAAATCTCTTTTTTGGCCTCAGGAACACCATGAATAAGAAGCATTTTCCTCCGTGATCGCATCTCAATTTCATCATACTGCCTAGATAGAAACTCCACTTGCAGTTGCAAGTTTTCTAGTGCAGTCATAACAAAAAGCCGGATAAAATTATTGATATTAAGGGTACTAGATAAAAGGAAATTATAATTAAAATTACTTGAAAATAAATATATCTAATTAAATAATATAGTTTGGAAATATTTTATTTAGAAAGTAAAATAGGGTATGAAAAGAAAACATTTAAACAAATAATAAAATCGTATATTCTCTTTCTCATTATCATTATTCAATAAAACGTAATATTACGATATTTAGGCTTTGTAACTAATAAAATTACCACCGATTCGGAATATTGATTCTAGTTAGAAGAACCGGCAAGAAACTCACTAGTTATTCTTTTCAATAACAATTTATACACAATTGACATATTTAAATTTACGAAGTACAAGTATAGGATATGAAATGACATATTGCAAATACACATAATAAATACAGTTTAACAAATTATTACACAATTACAACAGAAAAGCAACATAGTAACAATATACTTAACTTTCATAGCTCCAGCTCCGTAGTCAATGATCAACTAACTCGTAATTGCCAACTACCCTCTTTTATATATTTGTCATAACGGAACACGCCATGTTTTGACCAATCACAGACGAGCTAACGTTATAGTCATATTTCTAAACGATATTTTTAAACTAATTCTAATACACTCGTTTGTCCACCAAAATGTGTTTATCTTTTTCAAGGCATTGTTAAGTGACACAGTGAGATAGTGTGGTTGTTGCATTACAACGTAATACATTATTCTTCTTTTTACGTGACTTCATTATTCGGTGACTTGAACACGAGTATCGAACCTCATATCCAACATACCAATGGCGCACTGGTAAGTTCTATGGACTCGACCACTTTTACTCATTACGAGGTAAGTGTAAACCGAAGTTGTGCAGAGCGCGCCTTAGATAGTGTAATGCGTGCACGAGACCAGTGGAGCTCGAATATTTAAATATTTTAAAAGTTTAAAAACTATTTTTGGGATTTTCTTTTTATGCGGAATGTAATGTGTTACACTTACCAAACCTCCCATTTGAAGGACGTTAGTATGGACCAGAGGCTGCTTTATTAAAGGGGTCCAAAAAAATATACCATAGTCTAGATGGCTGCTGACTATCTGTTTTACTACAAAAGATTAAATAAAACCATATTCAACACCAACAATAGTGTTGAAAAATTAGACATTATTTTAAATATTGTCTATTATAAAGGATACTTTTTAATAAAATATTACACGTTATATTTGATAGCTAAAATAGATTTTAAGCATATATTGACAGCTAAGCGTATGTTTATACATAATTAAACTATGTCTAAGCCATGTTTAACTCAAAACTTTTCTAGACGCGGATTTGTAGTACGGGATTTTATAGACACGCGTTCAACGTACTCGAATGTTTAAATTTTTTGTAGTATGACACTATATATATTTTTTTAATTATAAAGTAATTTTAATGAATAAGAGTGAGCTTCCCACCAAATACCTGCAACAGCTCTGAGGACATTACGGATTTTTCACACTTCTTGGTAATATGCTCCGTGTGACAAATTCCGTTCAGTTTGTTATCGAGTATTATACCAATAAGTTTTGCTGACCCTTATAATACAGACGAAAGGTAGGTCTTTTTCTGGTGAAAACAATTGCCTGAGTTTTATTTATAGACAAATTTAACCCATGATCAGAAATCCATTGGCCTAGACAAGGTAAAGCAGAATTTAAACGAAATGTCAGATTTTCAACAGAACTAGATCTATAATAAAGAGCTATGTCATCAGCATTTTGCCAACTTTTAAGGCAGTAGCACAGTGTAGTTGTGCTAAATCAAATTACATAAAAGGGAAAATTTTTAATTCTGACAATAAAATCAGGGCAACATGGGACGTCATTAACTATGTTTGTGGAAAATCTAATAATCAGTCTCTGTCCATTGAGCTGAACTTAGATAATAAAAAAGTAAGTTCAGAATTAGAAGTCGCAAATATTTTTGAAAAATTCCTTGATACAATCCCTACTGATAAAACATCGCACTTAAATTCATCTTCATCAGACGCAACCATGTTTCTTGTTAATCATGTACCTAAGTGCAATGTTGCATTCTCATTCCAGCAAATAACTTCAGTAGATATTATAAAAACATTTAAATCTCTTAATATTAAGAAAACGAATGCTCTATGGGGTATTTCGGTTAAATTAATTAATACTATTATTCAGGATATTGCTCCATATGTAGCTTTAATTTTTAACAAAAGTTTTGAGACTGGATCATTTCCGAATTTATTGAAATGTAATAATAATAATAATAATAATAATAAACAGCTTTATTGCACACAGAAAATAAACAAAATACAAGAAAAAAGCTTCAAATCAAAATCACTACAAAAGTATGCAAAGGGCGGCCTTATCACTAAGTAGTGAGTGATCTCTTCCAGGCAACCCTACTGAAAGAGACTTACAAAACATAGTGGGCTAGTGCATTAACAAATTAAAAGTGATTATATGTACATATAAAATACAATAGGCAATACAACAGACAGGTGCGAGCATACTTAGCTGCTAGTAGTAAAAGAGTTAGAGGAGGTTTAATTTATTGACAGGTAATGCAATTTAACACGGGTTTTGAATACCTGAAGTTTTGGAGACTGACGGACTTGAGTTGGTAGTGCATTCCACAATCTAACCGCCTTTGCCGTGAATGAATTCATGTAGGAATGGGAGTTACAAGAAGGTATGCTTAATTTATTATCACTCTGAGAGCGAAGATTAATGTGAAGAGTAGGGTTACCAAGGAAGGAAAAACGTTCTTTCAAATAGGACGGGGAGCAAGGATCAAATAGTGTGGAATAAAGGAGCGAAAGGACGCGTAAGTTGCGGCGATGCTTTACTCGAAGCCATCGGAGTTCAGATCGATACTGGGATACATGATCGTATTTTTTGAGTCCAAAAATAAAACGGATGCATAGGTTCTGTAGTCGTTCAAGTTTATGAATCAGGCCCTCCGTTAAATCAGGATAACAGGAGTCCGCGTAGTCCAAAATTGGTAGGAGAAGAGTATTGGCAAGAGTTATTTTGGTTTTAATAAGTAAGAAGTTTTTCCATCTTTTTAAAGAGTGTGTTGTTGAAAAAATTTTGCGACTTATTTCAGCTACGTGAGGTCGCCACGAATCCATATCCATAATGACGCCTAGATTTTTAACAGCGTCGCTGTAAGGTAATACCGAGTCGTTGAAAACAACAATCGGTAAGCCAGCGTAGTCAATTTTGGATAGCTGTTTAGTGGTACCTACAATACAAAGTTGCGATTTATTTGCATTGACACACAAACCAAATAACTTACTCCAATTGGTAATAATGTTTAGGTTGGTGTTTAATTTACCTACCACATCAGAAATGTTCTCAACTGGGGTAGTCAAATAAATTTGTAAGTCGTCAGTATAATGATGAAAAGAAAGAGTAAGGAGTTCAGTAAGACTATTGATAAAAATGGAAAACAGGAGTGGAGATAGTACACTACCCTGAGGCACTCCAGCACTGAGACGACAGTACGAAGAAAATCGTTCTCCGCTATGGATACGTTGTCGTCGCCCATACAAATAGGATTGAAACCAGTCTAAAGCGCCAGCTTTTTTTTTTGGGCGGTAGGTGTGAAAAAGTATACTCTATCTTTTATGAGCTCTAACAATTTTTTTCTTTTAAAAATAATAAAAACACAAATTCTAGTATAGAAAGTGTATATTTACATAAAATACAATAGGAAATATACAAAGCAAGTAAAATCTAAGTGATTAATGTCCATAAGAGCTTAATATCTGCACCCACCTGCTGGCTACTTTAACATTTCCTTACAACACCACTATTATCAATTTACAAAGAGTACAATGGCAAAAATTGAAGAAATTCTTGAAGTGCACCGCACTATGGCTGAATCACTTAGCCAAAGAATGACTGACTTTGAACAAAAATTAAAGTCCACCACTGGAGAAAGCACTAAACTAAGTGTCGATAAATTGGCTAGTGACTTCAAGGAGTTCAAGACATCAGTGTGGAACATTCTCAGTTTATTAAGGTCGCTCACTGCTAACTTAGCTATCCAGATTGATGAAGTCGATAATCAGTCGAGGAAGAATGTTTTACTGTTTGGAGGCATCGAGGAGGCTGAAGGTGAAAATCTATTGTCCACTGTACTGAGCACATTGCAAGTATTGATGGGTCTTTCAGATGTGCAAGCATCTGCTGTACAGTACTGTCACAGATTAGGTTTCAAAACTGATAAGCGTCCAAGGCCTATTCTTGTCCGGTTTAATGATCTCGGCATTAAGAACTTGGTTTGGAATAACAAGAAAAAACTAAAATCATCTTCAGTAGTGTTAAGCGAATTCTTGACCAAACCCCGACAAGGTATGTTCATTAGAGCAAGGAAGCACTTTGGTGTCCCGAACGTCTGGACTAGAAATGGGAATATTTTCATTAAACTCCCCAATAATGAACGCAAACGTATCCTTGCTGAACATGATCTGGATTTGTTAATATCGAGGCATCCTACTCCATCTTCGAGCCAACCGGCAGCTACCTCTCCAAGCAGCGAGCGTCCAAAGGTCAGTCCGGGTACTACGGGACAGATTACGAGACCAGTCACTCGTAAAAATACTGCTCGGAAACTTAATTAGTGCCTAGTTTCCTCTTATAGCGCATATTATCCCTTTAGCACATTTACTATCTTTGCTTCTCATCTTGTGTGGGTACTCGTATACAGTTCTGTCATTTCTTGTAATAGATAATGTTATTCTAGTTGCTTTCATTGCCTTTTTTATAAAGTTTACCCTCAAAATTCTGTTAAATGCAATTGTCAGGTAATATTAAATATATTATCCAATTCACTGTAACATTATGACAACAACAACAGTACGATAGTAATTTAACTAACGTCAAGTGTCAATGTCGCCACTTGTCGCTGTCACTTGACAGTTTATATGTCAATATAAATAACGTTTGTTATCTTTTTGTATCTATAATTTTTATCATTTAAATTGTTTATTGTAATTAAATTATTTTTAGTTAATAGTTGATATATATTAGATTTTTTTTGTTGACTAATTGTGATCTTTATCTATTATTGTTTTTTTTTATTTTTTTATTTTGTAACTTGTTCGTGAATCATTTAGTATCTACTTAAGTAGGTAGATATTCATTCATGTTTTATTTATGGCGGTAGATATTTTTATAGATAATTAATTAATTATGTTTATACTTAATATGTACATAGTTGTAAGTGTATAGATTATGCTTGCTATATTTTGATTCTAATAATAGGAATCCATTTTTTTTAATATGTCTTGTTATCCATCTGTAAATAGATTTTATCCACACATCAATGGTAAATTATCACAATTATATCTAATTTTATTCAGTATCTGTCTACTATGCTATGGGATATATGCTTGCTATCTCTGTTTTTATTTTTTTTACTTTGTATTGTTTTGTTTTAATCTTTAGTTTTTTTTACTCTTGTTATGTAATTTTAGCCAACAGGACGTGCAACAAAGTATTTTTTTTTAATATCAATTTTAAAATCAATTTTTAATATAATTTTTATTTATTTTCATTATTATTAAGTAGTTTATTTTTGTATATATATTTACATATTCTATTTACAAATACATATATTTATATTTATAACATGGATTCTAGCTGCGATTCGTTCTATACGGCTGAAACTGATAGCTCCTTCTCGTCTACAGATGATCATGTGTTAACTCTCGGTGAAATCGTCTCGAGTGAGTTAGCAAGTTTTCAGAAAACCTTGAATATTTGTCATATAAACGCCCAGAGCATTCCAAGTCACTTTCCCGAATTATCCAACACTTTCCATATCCCTAATTTACATGCTGTCCTAATATCCGAGTCCTGGTTGAAACCTTCTCTTCCATCTACATGTTTTCCTATCCCTGGCTATGTTTTGATTAGGAATGATCGTACTGGGAAAGGTGGTGGTGGAGTTGCCATATACCTCAAAAGTCACATTCCATTCAAAATCATTTGTCAATCTCCTTCCCTGTACTCCTCATCTCCTGAATATCTTTTTATCGAAGTCGATCTAGGTATTAAGTTGGCACTAGGTGTATTATATTGTCCACCAAACATAAATTATTTCATTACACTCGAGCAAACCCTAGAAGCCATTATGACCGGTTACACTCATCTCATAGTTATGGGAGATCTTAACACCTGTTTGATTAAAAACGACTCTCGTTCTCATAAACTTCTCTCACTTCTTCATTCTCTTAACCTCTTCTCTCTTCCACTTGCTCCTACACATCATTCTAACACTATCGACTCCTTGCTTGATTTGATCATCATATCAAATCCTCATTTGGTTGTTCAGCATGGTCAACACCCGGCGCCCGGTTTTTCGCTCCATGACCTTATTTACATCTCTTATAAGCTTAGAGTGCCTAAGCCTAAGTCCAAGTCCTTAACTCTACGAAATTTTTCTAAACTTGATTTGGACATGCTTAGGCACGATGCCTCAAATATCGACTGGACCGATTTGCTAGACATGGAGTCTATAGATGACAAGGTCAATCATCTTTGTGGTGAAGTAATTAGGTTGTTTGATATGTATGCTCCACTTCACAGAGTCAAAATTAAACATCACAATACACCTTGGTTTAATGAAAGTTTTCGTAAAGCAAGGGCTAAACGTGATCATGCTTTCCGGATTTATAAAAAAGATCGCAATGAGGTAAACTGGGCTGCGTACAAGGCTGCAAGAAATCGGTGTAATAGGCTTTGTAGAAAATTAAAACGCCAATGTATCCTAGATAAAATTAGCTCGTGTTCGCCTATCGAGACCTTGAAGTTTCTTAAAACTCTGGGCATCGGCAAACTTGCTTCTACTGATTCTGACATTAAAGTCGATATTAATTCTCTTAACTGTCATTTTACATCTTCTTCTGTTTTGGATAATGAGATAAAGCTCAATACACTTCACGAATTACATAGTTTGCCTAAGCACACGACTGCTGTTTTCTCTTTTTCACCAGTTAGCAGGTTAGAAGTTAAGAAGGCTCTACTCTCTATTACCTCTAAAGCCGTTGGATATGATGAAATAAGTCGTACCATGATTACATATATTCTTGATTCCTTATTGTATCCAATCACTCATATTATTAATTTTTCCTTTTCCTCCAACACCTATCCGGACATGTGGCGAAAGGCTTTTGTTCTCCCATTACCCAAAATCGCAAATCCCTCTCTGCCTAATCACTACCGTCCTATTTCTATCTTACCGTTTCTTTCAAAAGTCCTCGAGTCATTAGCTTATCAACAACTTTCCAATTTTTTTAACACCAACGACTTATTTGATCAACTCCAATCAGGCTTTAGAGTTGGTCATAGTACAACAACAGCTTTGCTTAAAATTACTGAGGACATCCGGAAGGGTATGGAAAATAAGCAAGTTACAGTTTTAGTACTGATTGATTTCAGTAACGCGTTCAACGCCGTGGATCACGACCTGTTACTTGCTTTCTTATCCCATTTTAACATTTCTGACTCTGCTAACAATTGGTTTTCCTCTTATCTTCGAGGGCGCCGACAAGCTATTCGTATCGGTCAGACGCATTCTGACTGGTGCGATGTGAATGCTGGTGTACCCCAAGGCGGTATCTTATCTCCATTGCTATTTTCTTTATTTATTAATTCAATCACCTCCGTTATCACTTCTCGCTACCACCTTTATGCCGATGACTTGCAGCTTTATCAACATTGTGGTATTGATAGAATCAATATGACGATTGATTCTATTAATGCTGACCTGGAACGCATTGCAACATGGTCACAGCAATATGGTATTTTAATAAACCCAGCTAAATGTCAGGCCATAGTCATTGGGAGTCCTAGACAGACGAGTAAAATCATTGCGCCGATACATTCTTTAAACATTAATAACCAAACTATTCCGTTTGGCCACACCGTTAAAGATCTTGGTGTCATACTCGACAGCTCTTTAAGTTGGCAGGACCAAGTGAATGACATTTCTCGTAGGTTTTACTCCACACTACACTCTATGATGCGACTCAAAAACTTTCTACCTATTAACGCCAAGATCCAGCTCGTTAACACAATGTTGCTCCCCATAATTGATTACGGAGATGTGTGTAGCCTGGATTTAAACGAAGACCTGCTTAATAAACTGGATCGGCTTCTCAATACTGCCATACGTTTTATTTTCAATCTTCGTAAATTTGACCACGTTACTTCTTTTCGGAAGCAACTAAACTGGCTACCAATACGTGAGCGCAGATTTACAAGAATTCTTTCTACACTATATTCCATCCTCAATAATCCTTTTTATCCTAAATACCTTTCTTCTAAATTTCAATTTCTCTCACAATCTCATGACCTATCCCTTCGTTCCAGTAAAAACCTGTTACTGTCCTTTCCCTCTCACCGCTCTGGCTTTATGACCGACTCGTTCGCCGTGGTTGCTGTTCGATTATGGAACGATTTACCTGATGCGATAAGGAAAGCTCCATCTCGAGATTCCTTCAAGCGTCAGGTAAAGAAATATTATCTGAACAAACCTTAGCTGCTAGATGATTATTATTTGGTTTTTTTTTTTTTACCCTTGGTATTTATTTATGTATATGTAGCTTGTATATAAATATATGTATGTGTATATGTTTATGTATGTATATATGTATATGTATGTAGATTTGTAATTAGATATAGTACGAATATATATTTATTTATATATTACGTATTTTTTTTATATTATATTTTTATTTTATGTAGGTACATTCTCGATTATTATTAATTTATATGATATCAAATTATTATAAAGTTTAAAATTTCATTCACTCTCTCTATTTTTGCACATCTACCGATAAAAAACATCTTTCTTGTACGTCTTAAGGTTGGCTGGTAGAGAGCGCAGTAGCGTTAAGCCCGCCTTTTGTACAATTATATTTTTGTGCAATAAAGTATTTAAATAAATAAATAAATAAAGCGTACGTTTATAGATTTTAGAACCGCTAGGAGAATGTCATAGTCAACGGTATTGAACGCATTACTAAAATTTAATAATGCTAAGATAGTGACATGTTTCTGGTCCATTCCAAAACGGATATCCTGATCAAGAACCTTCGTGAGTGCCGTCACAGTGCTGTGTCCAACTCGAAAGCCAGACTGGAATGAACTCAAGATGTGATTTTGTGATAGAAATAGGGAAAGTTGAGAATGGACAATACGTTCAAGAATTTTAGACAAGAAGGGAAGGATAGAAATAGGGCGATAGTGTGAAAGTGACGTAGGATTAGAGATCTTAGGGATAGGAATAATATGAGCAGTGCGCCAAACATTGAGGAAAGTTTTAGATGAAAGAGAAAAGTTAAAAATATAACAGAGTACATGCACAATTTCGTTTAAAACCATTGCTACCATTTTACGGCTTATACCATCACTGCCAACTGCATTAAACGAAATGGAAGACATTTGTTTTTTAACGTCACTGGCAGTAACAGAAGCAAAATAGAACGGAGGGAAATCAGGTCTTAAGCGTGCATTAAGGGAAGAGATAGTATTAGATTTATTAGGATTACCGGAGGGAAATTTAGAAAAATTATCATTCAGATTGTTTAAATCTAAATGGTGAGGAATACTTGTCTTCGATCTGCCAATTCCCAGCGAATTTAAGAAAGTCCACACTTTAGATGCATCCTTATTTTCAACTGACGAGTGAATGTATCTCCTTTGAGCATCTCTGCACATCTTGTTACATTGATTACGGAGTCGCTTGTATCTACTGAGATTATGCTCGGTTGGTGTGGATTTATATTTTTATTTTTACCGTTATTTCGCTTAGTCATGACCACTTTAATCTTCTCGGAAATGTAGGAAAATTTTACCTCTTTTCAAAAAAGGGAGCAAAGATGATCCCAGTAATTATAGACCTATTTCTATCCTACCGTCCATAAGTAAAATATTTGAAAAAATTATTTTAAATCCACTCATTGTTCATTTTGATGTAAATAATATTTAAAAACCACGAAACGCTTTTATGTAAACATCAATATTATAGAGTTGAAGGTAAAGCTCTTGATCTTATTGCTTCATACTTGACTGGGAGAATTCAACATGTTTTTATAAATGGAATAAAGTCTTCTGGATCAGAGCTAAAAATGGGTGTTCCACAGGGATCAATTCTGGGTCCATTTCTATTTTTAATATACATCAATGATCTACCGTATTATATAAAAAGTATTTGTGACATTGTATTGTTTGCTGATGATACTTCACTTATTTTCAAAGTTAATAGAAATAAAGTTGATTATGACGATGTAAGCAATGCATTATCACGGATACATGGTTGGTTTACCACTAATAATCTAGTTTTAAGTACTAAAAAAACATCAATGTTTACATTACCTAATGTAAAACAACAAACTTATAATTTAATATTAAATGGTCAGATCCTTGATGTTAGCGATACAACAGTATTTTAGGAATTACCTTGGATATGAAGCTTCAGTACTTCAGTGTGTCGACCCGGGTAGCGTACCTCGTAGTCAAGCTCACCGATAGGTACTGCCTAAAGGTTGTGCAGGTATATGCGCCAACCTCGACACACTCCGATGAAGAGGTTGAAGCTATGTATGAGGACATCTCTAAAGCCATACATGGTACGACCTCATGCTTCTACAACGTAGTCATGAAAGACTTCAACGCCAAAGTGGGAGTACAGGAATGCGACGAATCGAAGATTGGACCACATGGGTTGGGGCGCAGAAATCACAGGGGGCAAATGCTGGTCAACTTCCTCGAGATGCAGGGGCTTTACTTGATGAATTCCTTCTTCGAGAAGAAGCCCCAAAGGAGGTGGACCTGGCAAAGCCCAGATACTGTGACAAGGATCGAGATAGATTTCATCATGGCGGACAAAAAGTATATATTCAGAGAAGTCTCTGTGATCAACAGGTCTAACACCGGCAGTGATCACCGGCTCGTACGAGGCACTCTGAATATATCTTTCCGGGCCGAGCGGTTGCGCCTGCTGAGATCTACTCTCCGACCTACGTAGCCCCAAGTAGACCGTGTGTCCAAGCAGTTTCAATTGGAACTGCAAAATCGATTCGACTCGCTGGAAACCACTGGCGATGTGGACAAGATAACGGAAAACGTGGTGAAGACGGTGTGTAAACTGGGCCGTAGGCATTTTCCGTCGACGAGTACCACGAAGCAGTCCAAACTTTCTCCCGAAACCCTGGAACTGATGAGGCAGAGACGCGAAATGCCATCTGCTCAAGCAGCTTCGCCGAAACAACGGGACCTCTTTAAGCGGATACGGAAACTCACGCGCAGGGACCTCCGTTGCTCAAACACGAGGGCTATTACAACCCTCATTGAGCAAAATAGGGGGTCCAAAGTTTTCCAAAGACCGCTAGGGAGGAGCCACCTTGCAAAGCTAAAAACAGCGGATGGCACAATAGTCACATCAAGACCCCAGATCCAGAATGAGGTTGAGAAGTTCTATGGGCTGCTCTACTCATCGCGCACACATAAGCCTATAGCTCAGGACACTGAAGATCCGCGTGCACCACCGACGCGCCACTACTCGGGAGACATCCCGGACGTTGACGTAAGCGAGATTAGTGCGGCTCTTAAACAGCTCAGAAATGGGAGGGCCCCGGGTGATGACGGCATTACAACAGAGCTCCTAAAGGCTGGTGGACTACCGGTTCAAAAAGCCTTAGCGGAACTCTTTAATGCCGTCATCCACCGGGGCATAACGCCAGAAGCGTGGTCCAGGGGTGTGGTCGTCTTGTTCTTCAAGAAGGGTGATAAACCCTCCTAAAAAACTACAGGCCGATTACGCTTCTGAGCCATGTTTACAAACTGTTTTCAAGGGTCGTTACGAACCGTCTCGCCATTAAACTCGACGAATACCAACCTCCGGCACAAGCCGGGTTTCGAAAAGGCTATAGCACCATAGATCACATACATACTGTTCGGCAAATTATACAGAAGACCGAGGAATATAATCAGCCGCTGTGTATGGCATTTGTGGACTATGAGAAAGCCTTCGACTCTATCGAGACCTGGGCTGTTTTGGAGTCTCTGCAGAGATGTCAAGTCGACTGGCGATATATCGAAGTGATGAGATGTCTCTACAACGCTGCGACAATGACCGTCCAAATCCAAGATCAGCGGACAAGACCTATTCGGCTCCATCGTGGAGTGAGACAGGGGGACGTGATATCCCCGAAACTGTTCACCAACGCGATGGAGGATGTCTTCAAAACCTTGGACTGGATTGGACGAGGCGTCAACGTCAATGAAGAGTATATCTCTCATCTTCGTTTTGCCGACGATATAGTCATCTTTGCAGAGACGCTGGAAGAGCTGAACCAAATGCTGAACGACCTAAATGAGTCCTCCCGACGTGTGGGTCTTAGTATGAACTTGGACAAAACAAAAGTTATGTTCAACAGAAATGTCATGCCGAGACCAGTACGGGTCGACGGCGTTCTTCTCGAAGTTGTACAGGAGTACATTTACCTAGGCCAGACAATACAACTTGGCCGACACTACTTTGAGAAGGAAGCGGATATGGGGATTGTAAACGGATTTAAATCGCTTATATTAATTATTTTTATCATCCCGACGTTTCGAGCACTTTGCAGCGTTCGTGGTCACGGGTAGATTAAGGTGACATTTGTCTATTTGAGATTTTAGAAAATATTATTTACAACTACCGCCAACGGTTTCTTAAATGATATCTTGAATAACGTTCCGGTTGCACGCAGAAGGCACTAACTGTATCTTCTGGTCTGGCAGTCTGTTGGACTTGGGATTTTAAATTTTTAATAAGTGGATCCCAGGTGTTCGAAAGTCTCCAACCATCTTCTCTATTGAAGTTCGGATGTTTTTGAATTCCAATAGCCTCGCGTATCATTCTAGGAATAAAGCTGTGTTCTCTAGCGAGGATCTGTGGTTTATCAAATCGGATAAAATGGTTAGGTTTATCCAAGGCATGTTTACAAACAGCAGACTTTGAAGAACGCCTATTTTTGACATCTCCTATATGTTCCTTGACCCTAGTACCGATGCTTCTCTTTGTTTGGCCTATGTAAGATAAACCACACTTACATTCGAGTTTGTATACTCCCGCAGTCTGTAAAGGAATATTACTCTTGATAGGTCTCAAGAACTGGCTCCAAAGCAAAGATGATCCCAGTAATTATAGACCTATTTCTATCCTACCGTCCATAAGTAAAATATTTGAAAAAATTATCTTAAATCAACATTGTTCATTTTGATGTAAATAATATTTTTCATAGTGAACAGTACGGTTTCACTAGAGGTCGCTCAACAACGGATGCAGGTATAGCGCTTCTTAAACATATTTATGATGCGTGGGAGAAATCACAGAATGCTATCGGTGTTTTCTGTGATTTGTCTAAGGCATTTGATTGCGTAAACCACGAAACGCTTTTATGTAAACTTCAATATTACGGAGTTGAAGGTGAAGCTCTTGATCTTATTGCTTCATACTTGACTGGGAGAATTCAACATGTTTTTATAAATGGAATAAAGTCTTCTGGATCAGAGCTAAAAATGGGTGTTCCACAGGGATCAATTCTGGGTCCATTTCTATTTTTCATATACATCAATGATCTACCTTTTTATGTAAAAAAGTATTTGTGACATTGTATTGTTTGCTGATGATACTTCACTTATTTTCAAAGTTAATAGAAATAAAGTTGATTATGACGATGTAAGAAATGCATTATCACGGATACATGGTTGGTTTACCACTAATAATCTAGTTTTAAATACTAAAAAAACTAAATTTGTAGTGTTTACATTACCTAATGTAAAACAACAAACTTATAATTTAATATTAAATGGTGAGATCCTTGATGTTAGCGATACAACAGTATTTTTGGGAATTACCTTGGATATGAAGCTCCAGTGGAATTCCCATTTGGCATCTCTTACGGGAAGACTCAGCTCCGCAGCATACGCGGTTAGGAAAGTTCGTCAACTAATCGACGTTGATACAGCTCGATTGGTATATTTTGGTTATTTTCATAGCCTCATGTCTTATGGATTGATGTTATGGGGTAACGCTACAGATATTAATACTGTATTCATTTTGCAAAAGAGAGCTGTTCGTGGTATTTATAATGTAGGAGCTCGAGATTCCCTTCGAGATGTTTTTAATAAAGTTGGTATACTTACGGTTGTATCGCAGTACATTTACAATAATATTATTCATATTCACAACAACATTGATTCTTTTGATAAAAACAGTAACAGGCATTGTATTAACACGAGAAGAAAGGATAAACTTATAACGCCGAAGTTTCGACTCCGCAAAGTCAATGTTACCTTCTTGGGGCAAGGTATTCGTTTATATAATAAAATTCCGCAGAAAGTGTTACAGTTTACAAAAAAGAAATTTAAAGTACATATTAAAAAATCCTTAGTAGCTAAAGCATATTATTCTGTTTAAGATTATATAGATGATAAACATGCTTGGATTTAGTATAAGCTGGATTCACACAGGGTATTTAATATATTTGTAACTCATAAATGTATATACCCATCGTAAAACTTTTAAAAAGAGTAACTATCGAGTTTCTTGCCGGTTCTTCTCGGTAGAATCTACATTCCGAACCGGTGGTAAATTAATTAATTAATTAGTATTTAGTTTTCTTTTGTTTTTGTATTGACGATTCAAAAGTGCTTGTAAAAGCCTACTTGAGTAAAGCATATTTTGATTTTTGATTACCTACGCTTCCTTATTCAATTAAATTAATTACAAAAATCATAAATAAATCAATAACGACTAGTATATTTCCTAATCAATGGCATAAGTCCATAATTAAGCCCATACCAAAGAACAGTAATCCTACAGACCTAAAGGATTTACGCCCTATTAGCATCCTGCCCTGTTTGTCTAAAGTTCTTGAGAAAGTAGTTTGCGAACAATTAAAGGACTATCTCGAACTGAATAATATTTTTCCTCTAGAACAATCTGGGTTTAGTAAGAAAAGGAGTACTACAACCGCATTAGCTTATGTAGTGGACGATACCCTATCAGGACAGGGGGGAGGCGACTATTCTTGTGCTTCTCGATTACTCGCGAGCTTTTGATACCATAAACATTACTCTATTACTCTCAAAATTAGGATACTATGGTTTTAGCTCAGAAGCTGTAGAGTGGTTCAAAAGTTATATGTCCGATCGCACTCAATATGTAGAAATAGGACGTGAGGATGGTAATGCTGATAAATCTATCTGTAGCCAGGTAAACAGGGGCGTTCCGCAGGGATCCATTTTGGGCCCCATTTTTTTTATAATCTACATATCAGACATAGTAAGCAAAATAGAGAATTGTAAATTTCAGATGTACGCGGACGATATACAATTGTATATATCATTTAAACCAAGCGAGATAAGTTTAGCTTTGGACAAGCTTGGGCAGGACTTGGACCGTATCTCCAAATGGTCGGAGTCAAATACTTTGACTATAAATGCCGCCAAGACAAAATACATGATTTTTGGCTCAGATCGTCAAATACAAGTAGTTAATATCTACAATCCTAAAGTAGAGATAAGAGGTGAACATATCGAGAGGGTAACCGAGGCGCGTAATCTAGGTGTACTAATGGACGAAAGGCTTCGCTTTGAAAATCATATATATAATATATCTAAAACTTTTTCCTCTGTCCTGTCATCCACTTTTGGTAGTAATTATTTACCTATTCTACCTTCTCTCCATCAAAATTCCATCCCTTCTATTACTCCCAACCGGAGGGAGTCTACCCTTCGCAGAACCCTAAGACTGCAGTAGATTTATCTTTATCTTCTCCTTCTCTTGCCTCTCAACTTTCCTGGAATGTCCTGCCTTCCACTTTTGGCAGTGATCATTTCCCTATTCTTCTTTCCTTTAACCAAAATTCCAATCCTTCTATTACCCCAAATCCACTCCTTAAATATTCCCTTAAAAATGCAAAATGGTCCGACTATGCTAGTTCTGTTGATGACATATTGGACTCTCTTTCTGAGTCTGAAGGTGATGAAAATATCACTTTTTAGTATGAAACATTCCTTAAGGCTCTTTTGACTGGTGCAGATCTTAATTTCCCTAAAACATTTTCACAAAAAGTGGGTGTTTTCCACCCTCTGGTGGGATGAGGAATACTCCCGTTTAACTACTCAAAGAGTGGACGCAGAGGATTCATATTCTTTGTCTATGACTCTTCTGAATTTTCAAAGATACCAACGGTTACACGTTAAATTAAAGAGATTAGTCTCAAAAAAGAAAAAAACTTGGATGGGTTGACATTTGTGAATCCCTCGTCCTCCTTTTTAAGTAGTTCGGTTAAAACTTAAAAAATTTCGCCTTTCCCTGAATTCTGTCAATTCTACCTCCAATAATCTTTCAGAATGGCTTAACAATTTTGCTGACAAACTTGCCCCCCCCCCCCCTTCGTACCTTGTCTATAACTTGCTTTCTTCCCTTACTGCACCAATTCCAGATGAAATGGATGCCCCATTTTCATCTTTTGAGCTTCAATGTATCACTATTTCACAGATTCACAGATTCCTCTCCAGGTGAAGATGGAGTTTCTTATTCTTTGTTGTCACACACTTAAATGAAAAAATCATAGAAAGTCTTTATAAATACAATTTTACATAACAGGTGTTATTCCAGATTCTTAGAAGTCACAATTAATAGTCCTACAGACCCATTGCACTATTGTCTACTTAAGAAAAAATTACTGAACATTTGATAAAGAAATTGGAGTAGATAATGGAAAGCAGAAATTTTTTCTTACCTTCTAATTTTTGATAATGGAAAGCAGAAATTTTTTCTTACCTTCTAATTTTTCTTTCAAATATCTGTTGCAATAATACTGAAAGTAACGATGGTTACTCTCAGTATTATTTCAACAGATATTCGAATAGTCTTTGTTAAAAGAGAGTACCCTTAAGTGAGAGTATTTTTCTAGATGTAGCTTCTGCACATGACAATGTTCTTCTTCCATTACTCAAGCAAAAATTGCACCAGCTGAATATGCCTCAAATGTAATCTGCTTTTTTGTAGATCTATTACTACTGTGTGCTTAGCCGTTTTCGACTACAGTGCCTTAAACTTTGTTCAAATAACTCTTAGAGCCTTAGGTGTTTTGCCCTTATATGACTACTGTACCCTATCCTAGCCCTAAACGTGCGACCACAAGTAGCGCAAGTCAAGGTACCACCGACATAGTTACAAAACAATACTGGCAGGTGGTCTTGCTTTCAGTCGGTCACGCTTTAGGTACAGGGGGCCTATTTCAAGCTCAATTAAAACCTGCCTGATTCCAGGCAGTTCAGTTAACTGCCTGGTTTTGTTTCGTATTATGACATGCATAATATTGCCCGACTTTACGCTGGCTAATTTGTCTCTGGCTGATTTTAGTTTGGACGTTGTTACGTTCAGAATCTTAGTTATAATAAACCGGTTGATTACGGTTTTTCTTTTTTTGTCATTTTTTATTAAAAAAAATTATAAAATTGTATATAAATAGAATAAAAATGTTACAGTAACGCATATTATGCTTATATTACATATTCGGGTTTATAAGATCAAATTTCAGTATTTGTATATAATAGTGACATTTGATGATTTCGGAACGCATTGACTATTTTTATCGGCCGCGGCGGAGAATTTGAAACTTAATTTTTATCCGAGATTTCGACATGACGTAGGTATTTTGCTGATATTTTAGTGAATAAAGATATTGTTGTGACAAATATAATTAAAAATGATTATATGCACAGTTCCACGAACGACAACTCTCGCCGTCGACGCGTTACATTTTCACAGCTTGAAGCGTTGTGAGAGTTTTTAAACTCCCACAAAGAATTAGCCACTGGCTATAATAAATCTGCTCAAGCTCGAGAGCATTCAAAGCAGCTGTGGGTACAAGCTGCAGAATCGTTAAACTCAAACGGTGAAGGTGCCGTAAAAGATTGGAAGGGATGGTCAAACGTAAGCATTCTATAATAACTATAAACAACATACAAAAATATATACTAAAATCTAATGTTATTCTTTTAGTATTGGGTAGATTATAAGGCCAAATTGAAAAGAAAAAGTGCAGCTGTCAGAGCCTCTCACAACCGTACTGGTGGTGGCCCTTCAGATATTCATCTGAATTATCTTGAAAAGAAGTATTTAGGACTGTTGGGTGATGGCTTTGGCACTGGCTTACCTAACACACAAGTTAATCCATTTCCTGATGTAAGTATACTGTTTAATTTGTGCCACCATTTAAAAACAGTAATTCTGTCAATTTCTTACTTTATAAACTAACTTTAAGAAAATTTTTATTTGGTATCACAGAGCTTAAGTGTTTCTGAAATTGATGCTCCTCTTCCTGCTGTCAGTGAAACACCAATTTATGGGTTACTGGTAGATTCACAGCCACAACCCTGTGTGGTAACACAGCAGGAAGAGGCATCCATAACAGAAATGCCACAAGACTGCACCTCAACTCCACCAACAAGTCATGCAAGACAACCTGCATTCCACCCTGTACGTCGACGCCGCTCAAGGACAAATCACATGTCTGTAGAGACTGCCCGACGTACTCTAGTCGAAATAAGCAGGGAACGACTTGAGGTAGAAAAAAGCAACAACAGAATCTTGCAAGAAACGTTAGTTGTTTTAAATAGAATTGCCAATAATGAAAGGTCAGCATAAACATTCATATTTTAATTATTTACCTAACTGTTATAATACACTATATTAAATTAGGAAAAGTAATTCCTTTCTAACCCTAATATTTTAAAAAAATAAAAGTTATTTAACTTTTAAATTGTGGTAAATACATAATAATCGTTATTATAAACTATTTATTTCACATCTATTTTGTTAAAAATTCACAATACTTATAATCTATGTTAGTATATTTGTTTCATTAAATTAATAAAACTGAAAATAAAAGAAGTAATTTATAGCATATTCATTAAAAATTATATTTAAATAATAAGACAATGTAGAATATAATATAAAACATTTATTTTCACAAATATAAAATCTTTAAAAAAAAATTAAGGGTGGTCAATTTGTCCTAGAAGTCCTAGAATCCCAGAGGCGAGAAACAAGGGTGTGCCTGACAGTTAGGCCTTCATTTAAGTCATTGTTCCGAGAAGACTGATCAAGGTTGGTGTGTGATGCTTGCATTGTTGTGTCTTGCAAGATATCGTGGTCTGCTAGCGATGGTGCAGCTGTTGGTGATTTAATACATATGTTATGTAATACAACACATGCATTCACAATACTTGCTGCAACTTCTGGAGTATAATGCAGTACTCTGTGGACCAGCAAACATCGAAAGCGAGCTTTAAGCAAACCAATTGTACGCTCAATAGTATTACGAGTCTGTACATGTATTTCTGTATAGTTAGCTTCTGGGGTACCCGACACAGTATTTGTGATTGGAGTCATTAAATACCTCCTCAATGGGTAGCCCGAGTCACCTGCAATAAAAATTGCACTTTATTATGTACAATATTTTAATTTCTTTTTATATAACATAAAAATAATAATGTTATTTTTTTAATTGACTCTTCTCTACATGTAAGATTATGTCATATCTAAAAATAATACAATACTGACGTTAATTTTAAAATTATTATGTTTTTATATTTGTTATAGTACTGCATGTTTCAATAAAATTAAATAAGGATAAATCAACATATTACACTTAACTAAGAGCATAATAATAATAATAATTACATAAGAATTTTCTATAAAAAATACATACCAAGTAACCATAAAGACTCATTGGTACTAATTTCCTCCAAGTGTCGTCTAATTGGATGGTTGGACCATACAAAGGAATCATGTGTAGCGCCTGCATAGCTAGCATCCACGCTTATAATTTCCATGTCTGCATTACTAATCTAAAATATTTGTTTCAGATTACTATTAAAGAGACAGCAGTGTTGATTTGTTTTAAATATGATAATTATTTTTGTTGTTTGTTTTTAATATTACTGTGAATAAAAAAATATTACTTACTAATTGGACATTTAATGAGTGATATTGTTTCCTACAATAATACCTCTCCTCATTTTGAGATGGGCGTACTATAGCCACATGTGTGCAATCAATACAGCCCAACACACCTGGCATTCCAAACTTCCTGAAAAATCTGTAAAACATTTCATAGCTGATAATGTTGCACTTTTTAAAACTATTAAAACTTTGAGCACCATACTAACTTAAAATATACATACTTGACAACATTAGCTCTGCGTTCATGGGGTGTTTGTGGAAATTTAATATACTTTGCTTGTATATTGGGTAAATTTAATAATTTTGTTATCTGCCTGATGACAATGGATACTGTGGGTTGTGATATCGAATGTGAAACAATATCACCAGTGGGGCGTTGGTACGAACCAGTAGCATAAAATGATAATGCTACCAAAACCTAAAATATAATATATAACAATAAGTAATGTTGAATTACTTAAAAAAAAATCTATCCGTTGATATGCACTTTATAAAATAGGTTACCTTTGTTTCCAGTGATAAATCAGAGGATTTTGAAGGTCCCGACACATGTGGTCTTAGATCCTCGCAAAGATTTCGTACCATATCTTTACTAAGACGGTATCGTTTAATAAATTCTTCCTCGTCCAATGCAAAAGCATTAGTTTGTGTACGAAGACGTTTTCTCTTCGTTTTGTTTTCAGCGTTTTGCTGAGCAGCGTCACTTTCAATAAATTCTAACATCACAAGCTCGTCACACATCGTATAAAATATTATACTATTAAAAATAATTTAACAGAAAACGATAAAATAAACGAAAATATCCTAAGACAATTCAATAAAAGGCACTCTGGCGCAGCGTAAACTGACTGGTTTTGATTGTTTACAATATGGCCGGTTAAACATGAAACGAAATGTCAAATGAACGCTTGTAATACGGTATTTGCCAGGCAATTTTCGGCCAACTGTCACGTGACCGCTGACTGGCTGGAATTATGTGTTTATAATACGAAATTGCAAGGCAGTTTATTTTACGGCGTAAACTGCCTGGGAATAAGAGTTCGTAATAAGGCCCCAGCTCCAGCCTTCTGTCGTCTTCAAACATATTTACTTTTTCCTGCATATGCCGTCTTCATTCTGGCCGACTTCTAGCGAGAAACTCCAAACGTGAAGACTCAATACCGCACTTCTTTATGTGTTTTTCCGCTTACCAAGTTCTTATTCAGAAAGGAAGATGCGCTTCGCCTTTCGTTGGTCGGACATCCTTGCTAGGTGTCCGCACCAACGCAGCCGACGCTTTCGAAATTCAAATTCCTTTGGTATTATTCTGTAGAGCTTCCTTCACAACGACTGAGAAGTATAGAGCAAAAAGTGATCTAAAATACATGTAACATAAGATAGTAATAGAAATAATGCAAAGTTAGTGATTTATGTTATGCAAGCTAATGTATGCTAATTGAACGAATCTGTATTGTGCATGTGTTTGTGTGTGCATGTGTGTGTGAGTGTGTTAGTATGTAGTAAAGTATATAAACGAAAAGCAAGTTATTTTATATAGTTTTAGGGAGTAGATATATGTAAATATTCTTATGGATAATTACGTAATTTTAAGTAGTTCCTCACTCCTGTCATAATCCAGGATTCGAAGCCAACAAGAAAGAGTATTTTTATATTAATAACTGGAGAGAGCATGGAAACATAAGATACGATTTAATTTATTGTAAAGATGGCTACCGAGAAAACAGAAAAATCTATGTGACCATGTGTGGAAGAACGTAGTTGTACATATTTTGATGTTGCGACATTTACTTGATGGCGCATTAGGGTCGTATGGAGACAAAGAGTGCTGCTTAAGAATAATGTGTAAAATAAAGAGTTGACGTACTGTGATAATCTCACATTTTTCATAAAGAGAAGCAGTAGGGTAGAAAAACGGAAGATTGAAGCTTTTTTTTAGGATTGCTCTCAGTGCGCGTTCTAATTCGATTAGGTAAGATTTACACGAACCACCCCAAGAAGTTATAGCAAATGTAAGTAAAGATTGACAAAGAGCATAGTAACGGATTTAATAACATTTTCGTTTGCAATGTGTCTAAGATGCTTAAAAATATACATAAGTTTCCTTAGTCTAAGAGAGAGAAGATTAATATGAGTTTTGAAGGAGAGATTATTGTCTATTAATATGCCTAAGTATTTAACGGTAGAAGTAGTCTGAATTAAAGAACAAGAACAGTTTTGTGGTGATGGAAAAGAGCAAAGATGAGCAGTCAAGCTATAATTTAGATATAAGTTAGAACTGTGGTTTCTCAAGTAAAAGGGTATATATTTTGTTTTGTCTACATTAAGAGTCAGAAGATTTTGGGATAACCATTTAGTGATTGTGTTTAGACCATTTTGGGCATATGTGAACACTTGATGCCACGACTCACCTTCAAAAAGTAGCGCAGTGTCATCAGCAAAAGCTATTAATCGACCGTGAAGTAGTTGTAGGTGACACAATTCGTTAATATAGATTAAAAAAGAGTTGGACCAAGAATACTACCTTGCGGAACGCTACAGGTTACGGGTAGGTCATCACTCGCAATATTACTTATTCTAACACTCTGATAACGCACTATGGGAAAGCCCTATACAAGGCCGTCTCAAAACTGTTTTACATGAAAGTCGTTGTTATGGAGTAAAACTAATTAATTAATTTAGTCTTATAAATAAGCTTTCTTTTCTATATTTTTTTAGCTATTTTTTGCTAACCATAATGTATATAAAAAGACATCAAAGCTAACTCATATTAAATGATGTGATTTTGGCACAATTCATTACTACAATTCAACGCCACATTACTCGAAAGTTTTTGATATAAATATATAAGTATTGTACATTTTTGAAATGCTTATAATCTCCTCATAACGTTTCTCAAATAATATTATGTATAATAAATAAATTAATTAAAATTAACCAATATTGTTTAAGATGGTATAATTTTCGGGTTACTTTTTTTTTAACGAGACTTATCCGTTTGCCGCTGTTTACCGCTGTCAAGATATTTATTCTATTACGATATTTACATATTAGTTTACACAAGGATAAAAAAGAAAGTTGCGCATACTTGCGCCTTTTCTGACACGGTGCCAAAAGATATCACGAGATAAAATTTTTATTTTTTTCTTTTTCCAGTATCTTTTTACTTATCACATCTCACGATATCTGTTATCTATTAAGGTCAAATTGATAAAATGGTCATTACAATGATGATTATTATTAATAGTTATTTGTGGTTTTGATATAGTTTTGACCACATTATTTGATAAAATATGGTCACTTTATCTATTAGGGTCAAATTAAAAACAGGTTGGTTATGGGAAGAGTCCAAATATTAGTTTCTCATCTTTTGCACATAGCACTATTTCATTGGCCTATAAAAGAAAGGCGAACCCTGAAACATCCACAATTGATCGTCGGAAATTCAATGTCCTTAAAAAAATAGTTATTACCTATTTTAAAATATTCACAGAAGTTATCTGATTTGAAAATAATGGGTGAATTTGTTTGTAGCAAACGAGAGTTATGCAATTTGTTAATAAATGGGAATAATATAGAAGACTACTTGCAAGAAAATTTCAATTTGTCACCAGAGGATATGGCTACTGTGGTCTCCTACATTCAAAGAAACTTGATATTTAAATGTAACGAACGCTGGAGAAATGCATCCCGGAAAAAAGAACGCTTTGAAAGTAAGAACGTCGATTGGTTAAATGGTGAATTTCGTGTTCCACTGGAGTGTCGAGTCACAGTTAATGACTCTAATACGTCTGGAAGCAGTGAAGGTGGCAGACCATCGAAACCATACGAAGCATCTTCAGAAAAAACAAAGAAACGAAAAAACATGGAATTAATACAAGAGTACGGTTTGGACTGTGTGCTCAATGCATATGCTCAGGAGTTGCGGTCTATGGGTGAGGCAGAGGAGGCCACAATTGTTAATATTATACGAACAGTGTCAAAAAATGATAAGAAAAACTTTCTTAAATTCATAACTGAGCACCCTGAAGTCGTTATACCTTTTACAAAGGAAGAAGCACTACGGATATTTATTGACTTAGACCTTAACAAAGAACAGTATGGGAAACTTCGAATATGTATGGCGGACAAAAACTGCTCAGTGTTTCCTTCGTATCCAACTTAAGCCGAAGCGAAGAAGATGTGTTACCCACCAGATTCGAGCATAACCATTACTAACATAAGTGCAAAAGTCAATCTGCAGGACTTATTGGATCATACGGTGGCATGTATATTATTAATTGGTTCAGTTTACAAAAACCGTTTAAGACAGTTGAAACTATTCTGCAAATGGGGTTGTGACGGGTCATCAGGGCAAAGAATACAAGCAAGTTTTGCCCGAAGAAAGCGATTTCATATCAGACGCGAATCTTTTTATTGCTTCACTTGTACCCATTAAACTCATAGATGAGACAACTAATATTGTTATTTGGAAAAATGAAACTTGCTCATCCGTAAGATATTGCAGACCTATATTGATAGAATTTGCCAAAGAAACTCCTGAAAAAACCGCGTCTGTTGTGGCTGATATCAAAAATCAAATTGAAAACCTGTCTCCTTCCGTGATAAATAAGAATGGTAAAGTAGCACAAGTATTAACTGAAACTCCTTCGAGCGCTTCTTGTACAATTTGTGGTGCTACTCCTCGGCAAATGAATAACTTAGAGGCAGTTAGGACACGAGATGTGAATGAGGTTCATTTCAATATGGACTGTCAACACTACACGCTTGGATTAGAAGTATGGAGACGATTTTACACATTTCCTATAACTTGTCTTTTTAAAAATGGTCAGCCACTACACCAGAAAATAAAAAAAGCAAAGACGAAAAGAAAAAACTGGTACAAAAGCGGTTTAGGGAGGATATGGGACTGCATATCGATAAACCTCGACAAGGCACTGGAAATAGTAATGACGGAAACACAGCTCGGAGATTTTTTCAAAATTACTCTTGCTCTGCAGACATTACAGGTGTAGACGTAGAACTTATAAAACGAATGTACATTATACTACAAACTATGTCATCTGGAATGGCTATTGATTCAAAAAAGTTCGGTGAATACGCATATAGTACCGCCCAACTGTACGTAAATATTTATAATTGGTATTATATGCCTTCCTCCGTACATAAAATACTTATTCATGGAGAAAAAATCATTGACTACTATGCTATTTTACCTATCGGACAATTGTCCGAAGACGCTCAAGAATCCCGCAACAAGGATTACAAAAACTTTAGACTTCATCATTCTAGAAAGTGTTCAAGAGCGGCTACCAATACAGACGTGTTCCATACCTTATTGTACACTTCTGATCCATATATATCAAGTTTGAGAAGTACCTCAGAAACAATATCGAAAGTCCCTTCTTGCTGTCAACGAAAATCTGTAGGAGCTTGTTGAATTTTGTACATTATTTTTTTCTCGTTAGATACTGTTTGTACAATGATATTTAATTCTATTTTATGTAAGTAAATTACAAAAAAATGTATTTTTTCTTATAAATGCATGTATTTTTTTAAGTTTTATTTTTTAAATAAATTAATATACATAATTTTCAAAATTATTATTTTTTCTATTAAACCTTATACTTTCACGTATATG
Organism: Hypolimnas misippus; assembly: GCA_037950945.1. Lineage (NCBI taxonomy): Eukaryota > Metazoa > Arthropoda > Insecta > Lepidoptera > Nymphalidae > Hypolimnas > Hypolimnas misippus. Next base: position 2,686,150 of record JBBEEQ010000007.1, read on the forward strand.
TGTGCAAAATTACAGACCATTTAGTTTTGAAATAACTGAGATACGGAGTTTTGAGACGAAACATACGCGATTTTCCCATAGTGTAACGCCCTGAAAGGTAATCAGAGAACAAGTTTAACTGCGTACCACGAATCCCTAGATTTTCCATTGATAAATTTAACATTGATTAATTAAAACTTTTCCAATAATAACTTACAATTAAACAGGTACAATTAAATTAAAGCTATTAAAATATTTTAAAATTAAATTAAAAATAAATAAAAATAAATACAATTAAAATAATAATTTAGTAAAAGTTAAAATGTTAAAATTACAATTAATAATAGGTTAATAAATTACAATAAAATATAAAAATATAAAATTTACCTTGTTTTGTTTCGTTCTGTAACAATTTTGGCCGTCTTGAGGCAGAACCGCTCCACATACGGCCTGGAGTGCTTATCAGATATTAAATCCGCTATCGTCTCCTCCGTTAACTTTTTGCCAGTACTTAATTCCAGGTCGTATCTGTCTCGGCGGTGCCTCGGGCATTCGAACAAAAGTATCTCTTAGCTTAAATCTATGGAGATAGGCGGCAAAACCGCCGTGGCCCGTCAGCACTTGCGCCCACAAAGACGTCTTGTCAAGGAACTTCAGGGCCTGAAAAGCACGCCATACATCGGGGAAGAACATGCGGTGTACCTCTCGTTCTACTGCCGGACCACGCCCTCTCTCACACGTCGTTTGACGTATGAGATTGGACACCTGTCATACATGGGGCGACCCTGGACTGAGCTGCCAGCCTAGCCAACTCGTCGGCGCGCTCATTACCGGGGATCTCGACGTGAGCCTTCAACCAGTAGAACTGGAGGGTTTTACCCCTCCCCTGCAACTCCCTAATATTCCGGCGAATATGGGTAGCGAGGTGATGGTGCGAATCCGGGTTCCGGATCAAATCGAGCGAGGACCGGGAGTCGCTGAGCACAGCCGCACAGTCGAAGCCCCTCGCGACGACCAGGTCCGTAGCCCTGGCTATCGCGAGCAGCTTCGCCTGAAAGACGGTGCACACCGATTTCAGCCTCAGCCGCTTTGTCCGGATCTCGGCCCCATCCCGCCAGTAGGAATATGCTACCCCGACCCCGTCAGCCGATTTACTACCGTCTGTGTAAATCAGATGAGCAGGGAGCTGAGCCATAGTTTCGGGGAGCATATCCCCGTTTCGTCCCCGTTTGCACTCAAACAGCCGGGCCACCTCCCAAACTCAAAGATCGAGTGGGAGGAGACCCGACAGCGTGAGCGCTGCGTTGAGCGACACCGTGCGATGACTTGGCGATCTTCTATGCGAAGCCCCTCTGGACGGTTGCAAAGGTTTTCCGCACAGAGATCTTCTCGGCGGTCTTCGCCCAGGAGCTCGCGCCGTACAGGATCGTCGGTTCGACGACTGCGGAGTATATCGTCCGGATGATATCCGGACACAAACCCCATTCCACCCGAGCCATCGTCGACAGTTTCCTGTACAAGTCAGTTGCCTTACGACAGGCGTAGGCAACGTGACTGTTAAAAGTCAGTTTACTCTCGACGATGACTTCGAGGACTACTGCTTTTTTGTTCTTTGGAGCTTCGATGGCTATGACAACTTCCTGGAGATAAAGAGGTAAAACTATTTCTTCAACTTGTGATAGGCTTGGAAGAGATCTCAGGTAATTGAGATCAGCTAAACAATCAAAATTTAGTAACTTGTTATAATGTTCTGCCTAAAGATTCTACGCTTCTCCCTTACTAAGAGAGAGCCATCTGCGGATTTTAGGGGCACATTTACTGTATGCCCGTTTCCGAGGAGCTTCCTTGCTTTTCTTAGTCTCACAAAAGGATTTACCTAACTGATTGGATAAATGGTGACATGTGATGTATCGGATTTTATTCTGCCACCATTCATCTTTTTCTGTAGGAGTTAATTTTCTCAGTTGGGCTGGGCTCTTTCTGATTTTATTAGAAATATTTATCTGATGTTCCTCAGAAAGGAGTTAGCGATGTTTTTTTAAAGCGTCAGATACTACCGTGTCGTTATCATCAAACCAATCTTCATTTGTGCGAGGTTTGAAGCCTAAAGTTTCGTCAGCGGCTTTAAGGATGTTAGTATATAGAACATTTTTTGAGTTGAGCTGTTAATTCATTGACAACTTTCTTGTACTTAACTTAGAGTTTCTTTGGATTCCAGTTTATTAAGATGGAAACTAATACTCTTGGCCTTGTAAAATCTTCTGCGAGGCCATAAGCGCAAACGTATCTTGGTTATAATAAGTCGACGACCTGATTAACAATTTGTGCCTCGCGTAACTCGTGTTATAGTGACTTCAGAGATATCTGCTGTCTAAAAATAGTATAGTTTTTGAGGTGCCAATGCTGAGACCTTTGGTGCATCCAGGTGGTTTTGTATTTGACGGGTAGTCTAAACATGGTGTTGGTAATAGCCAGCTGAAATTACAAACAGAGGCCTACTAATAACTGGCCATTGCTGTTCATGTTTCCAATCCCATGACGTCCCAATACACCAGGCCAAGCCTCGTTTTGGCGCCGACTTCCTCCCCTTCCTCTTTCCCCTCTTCCTCTTTCCGGGCTCCTGTGTGCCGGGAGGGGCGGCCTTCTTGGGCTTCTTCGGCTTCCCGTTCCTCCCCACCTCCGTCCACGCCTGGTTGGACGGTTCGGGCTGGGCGGGGACTTCCAGAGCCTGGGGCTGGGACTCTGTGGGAGCGTAGTCCCTCTGGGCCCGGGGTTTGGACTTGGCCCGGGGCTCAGGCCGGGCCTGGGGCTGGACCTGAGAGGATGGCCCCGGTTTGGCCTGCCTCTTGTCGGCATTCAGCGGCGGGCGGACGTGCTTCTCCGGCAGGAGGCGGTCCTCGATGCCCGCGAAGCAGGCCCTGATGAAGGCCCTCACCTCCGTCACGACCTTGCGGATTACCTCCTCAAGGTTCGTGGAGGGTGAGAGGGCTTCGCGGGATTCGCTTGCGGGCTGCGGCACCTGGCAAGGCGGGGCAGTAACTTCAGCCAGCTTCTTGTGTAGCTGGCTGACTTCCGCTTGCATGCGATCCACCTTCGCCTGCAGCCGACGCGTCTCGTCCGTTGCCGTTCGCTGCAGCAGCTCTTGCACGATGCCCCGCATGCTGGCGGCACTTGAGGGACTTCTGAAAAGTCCCCTTCAAGTTGGAGGACTTGGAGGCGACCTCCAGGATCTCCGCCTCGTTCTCCTTTTTTTTTTTTTTGTTTGTTTTCCCTGGGGAATGCATTTACGCATCCCGCCTGAGGGAATCAGGCGGGTATGTGGGACTCCTGGTACCGAGTGTACCAGACTACCCATTAAACCCCAGGGCACTCCGCTTCGTCGATATGGAAGGGGACTGGGAATCTGGCGCAGCCTTTACGTCCAGTCCCCGTCCGACGATGGCCCGCCCTTACAGCGGGGCCCCGCACACCCCCCCCCCCCCCAACAGTGGAGGGGCCCGGGAATGGCTGAGTGAGGGCCATTCCCGCCCGACGGTGTGGCGAATATTGCGCTATTCGCCACCGGGTAGAGGTCGGCGGTCGTTCCGCCTTCTCCACCGTCTCCTGCGGAGCGACGCAACGAGAGGGTCGTCCTCCCGCGCTCGCTCCGCCGCCTCCTTCTGCGACATCACGTCCTCGCAGAAGGAGGCGACCGCGGCCCAGGCCTCCTCCCTGCCCAGCATGGACGCGACCACGCTGGGGAGCGAGAGGTCCCGGCCGATCACCGCGGTGAGCCTGCGGCGCTGCTCCGACCACGACGCGCACAGCTCGAGAGTGTGCTGCGACGTGTCTTCTGCAGCGCCGCAGTGGTGGCAAGACGGGGCCTCCTCTCTCCCGATCCGGTGCAGGTAAGATCCGAAACATCCGTGCCCGGATAGTACATGCACCAGACGGAAAGAGAGGAAGCCGTGGGATCGCTCGAGCCAGTCCCGGAGCACTGGCCCGAGCGCGTCCAACGTCCTGCGGCCGAACGTGGCGGTGGCGAGCTCCGCCACGTTCGGCCGCAGGACGACGGCAGCCCTCGCCTCGCGCCGGACCGCCTCCCTCTGTTCCGCCGCAGGGTGCTCCCCGAGCGATCCTGACGCCCTCGATGTTGATGTGGGCGTCAGGGGAAGCGCGCCGCCGAGGCCCGTGAAAGTACACGGCCTCGGTTTTGTGCAGCGCCACCTTGAGGCCTAGGCGGCGGATCCTCCCCGCCACGAGAGATCCGCCCGCCGAGGCGAGCATCGCCGCCTCCTCGAAGTTCCTCCCCCGGGCTGTGAGGAGGGTGTCATCCGCGTAACAAATGACACTCGTCCCCCGGAGGAGGGACCCGCGAAGGAGCCAGTCGAATCCGACGTTCCACAAGAGTGGCCCGAGGACTGACCCCTGCGGAACGCCGGATTCCGCCCTGTAGCGCCGCACAGCGCCCGACCTATCTACCAGGAGGACCGCCTCCAGGTAGCTGCTGAGGAGCCTCTGCAGGTATGGAGGCACACCGTGGTAACGGAGCGATTTAAGCGAGGCGCTGACGGAGATAGACGTGTTTTTTTGAGCTCTGTACATTTCATTCGAATAATAATAGTAAAAGTTATAGTATAATTGTAAAAGCTATTTGATTGACTGTACTAATCAGCAAGTTAAGTGATAAGTGGCAAAACTCAGTGTGATAAAAACAAAAAGTGATGAAAATTGTTAAATAAAAGCTCACTATAAAGGGATTATCATAATATATGTAGTGTAAAATCTAACGAAGTACGCTGCTATACCCTCCTTTTATTTATTTATTTGTTTGTTAAAATCGCTAATGACTCTATAGTAGGACAAATTCACCGTTCTAATTATCAAACGATTGGTCCTACGGTGCGAAAGTTAGGTGACAACTCGAAGAATCAGTGTTCAAACCCTGGCGTAATCTCAACTTTTTCTTTGTTTTAAAGTATTCGCCATATCGAACTTAAATAGTGGATCTTTGTAGCAATTATTGAAACATGGCTGACAAACGTATAAATTGTGGATGTTGTAGTTTAAGTTCAGACGAAGATGAACACATACTATGCTCAACATGCAATGTAGCATATCACTGTGGTTGCTTGGGTGTTAAATTAAGTACTGGCAATTGTAATAATTGGATTTGTCCAAAATGCAGTGGATCAACACCAAGAGGAGTCAGACATGATGAAACGCCTGTGCGACAAAGCAATAACCTTACTAAGGCAAGTGATTGTAATGTCACCAAAAGACCACACAAAAGACAGGCCCTTAGTTCTCCAACGTCTATAAATGTAACTGCAGCCGTAACCCAGGAACAAGTACGTGTTATCGTGAGTGAAGTTATTGAAAGGTAGATGACTACTCTTATAGAAAACATCAACAAAACAATTGTATCCACTGTTAGTACTCACTTAAAAACATAGAAACGAAAATTGCAGATCTACAGGAATCCGTGTCATTTATGAGTATTCAGTATGATGACATGAAAAAACAAGTCAGTACATACTCTGAGCTGACTATAAAATTACAACAGGAAAACCAATCTCTTCAGTCTACTATTTTAAATCTTACAAACAGAATAAATCAGATTGAACAAAGATCACGAGCCACCAACATCGAAATCCAGTGTGTACCTGAGTAGAAAAACGAAAACTTAATCAAAATCGCAAAACAGCTGTCAAACACCGTTGGTTTTGACATTGACGATAGCAAAATTCAGAATTGTACCCGCATCGCAAAAGTTGATTCTAGTTCAAAGCGACCAAGATCTATTATTCTACAACTGAGCACACCGTTAGTTCGAGATCAGCTTTTAGCAGCCGTTATTAAATTCAATAAAAAGAATCCCTCAGGAAAATTAAACAGTTCTCACCTTGGTATTGGAGGAAATATAGTACCTGTATATGTATGTGAACATTTATCCCCAGCCAATAAATTACTTCATGCTGCTGCAAGGCGCAAGTCTAAGGAACTGAATTACAGGCATGTTTGGGTACGGAGTGGGCGCATATATATGCGAAAAACAGACAATTCAGACTACAAACTTATAAGCAATATGGACTGCCTTGATAAGTTGAATTAATTATTACCTATTTTAATAGCACGCATATTGGTTCAAATCATTTTAAAATTCAACCAACTAAGTATATATTACCAAAATGTTAAAGGCTTGCGGAACAAAAACTCATGATCTGTATAGAAATATTTGTTGCAATGATGACATCATTGTATTGGTTGAAACGTGGTTAAGTAATAGTATTTTGGACTCTGAAATGTTTAGCGCTGATTATAATGTTTACAGAAGGAATAGAGATAAGTTTAACTCTAAGAAAAAAGACGGAGGAGGGGTATTGGTTGCTGTATCAAAAAGACTAAACTCTCGCAGAATGGGCCTTTGGGAAAGTACTAGTGAAGACTTATGGATTGTTCTTGATATAAGCAAATCTTTTAAATTAGCAATTTGTGCAGCCTACATTCCTCCACCTGTCAATAAATTGGTCTTAGATAATTTTATAGATAATTATAATTGTATCTCTGAATTAATTGACTATAGAACACTTATTATAGGAGATTTTAACTTAAGTTGTATCGATTGGAACTTGGCTGAAAGTCACCCCGGTGGATACCACACTACCACCTTAGCTCAATCTTTAATAGATTTCTCGCACACAAACTGTTTCCATCAATTTAATCGTGTAAAAAACCATATGAATAAAATCTTGGACTTAGTTCTCTTTAATGATGAATTAATAACTCTCACAGTTGACCCTTCAACAAAAGAATTAAGTCGTGTGGATCCTCTACATCCTCCTCTTAACATCAATATTGATCTAGAACATAATTCTCATAAAAACCTGAATAAAAATCTTAACACAAAGAAATATAATTATTTTAAATCAAATTTCAATGCAACAAATTAATTCCTTAGCAACGTAAATTGGATCGAAACGTTTGCAGAGATTAATGATGTAGATGAAATGGTGAACTGCTTCTACGCTATTATACAAAATTCCATAGAACTTCATACGCCTAACATAACAGTTAAAAACACTTTTAAGTACCCCCCATGGTTCAATAAAACTTTCATTAAAAGAATAAAAGAAAAAGAAAAGATAAGAATAAGATTTAAGAAATATAAAAACCCTATGGATGGGGTGTCACTGTCCATTTTAGAGAAAAGATGCGACAAGCTATCACTGGAGTGCTATAATTCGTATCATAAATTCGCGGAAGAGAAAATTAAATCTGATACTAAGTATTTTTGGTCGTATATAAAAAGAAGGAAAAACAACAAAGCTAGCACTTATCCAGCAAATATGAGGCGAAATGAAGTTATAGCGAGTGATGGCCCAAGTATTTGTGATTTATTTGCATCACAGTTCTCTTCAGTTTATGAAGAAAATAAAGTACCTTCCTATAATAATATTGATTACATTTTTAAAACCTTGGACAGTAGAATCAATAGCAGTTTAGCGATAATTCAATTGAAAGAATCCGACGTTCTAGAAAAATTAAAGTGCTTGGATAGCAATAAAGGTTCTGGACCTGATAACATTCCCCCAATTTACATAGTAAAAATCAATGTTTCTATTGACGTAATTGGGTCGTTTCGTAGCTACTTGTTTGATCGTCAGCAATGTATATGTATAAATAATCAATCCTCTTCTCATCTCCCTCTATCCACTGGCGTACCGCAAGGTAGTGTCCTTTCACCTCTTCTCTTCTCTATTTTTATAAATACTATATCACAAATTCTGTCATCTTCTTTCCATCTTTATGCCGACGACTTACAGGTCTACGTTACTTCCTTAACCCGGGACATTGATAATGCCATTGCTAGACTGAATCAAGACTTGTGTAGTATTTCGGATTGGTGTAAGGCGTTTGGAATTTGTGTTAATCACACCAAGTCTCAAGCAATTTTAATAGGTAGCTCTCCGCAACTAGCTAAAATTAATTATAGTAATTTACCCGCTGTTCTATTTGATAATGTTCCCTTAAAGCTCTGTTCCTCTATCAAAAACCTTGGTCTCCTTATTGACAATACACTTTCCTGGTCTGTGCAAGTTGCCGAAGTAAGCAGAAAAATTTTTGCCACTGTTCGAACCTTAAATCGCTGGAAACACCTTCTGCCGATTAAAACAAAAATCTGTCTGGCTCAAACACTACTCCTTCCTTTTCTTGACTACGCTGACTGCTGTTATACAGACTTAACAGAAGGACAGCTGAATAAGTTAGAACGGTTGCAAAATGTCTGCATTAACGTCATTTTTGGCTTACGTAAATTTGACCATGTCAGCGAATACCGTATACAACTCAACTGGCTTTCAATTAGACACCGCCGCAACTTCCATATTCTTTCCCTTCTCTATTCTATTCTTTATAATCCTTCTACTCCTAACTACCTAAAAAAACGTTTCCATTATTTAGGTACGGACACCACTTGTCAACTTCACCTTCGATCAAGGAGTGACAATCGGTTAGCGATGCCAACGGCCCATACACGCTTTTATAGTGAATCTTTAACCACAAAAGCAGTGAAACTGTGGAATATACTTCCCTCGGATATCCGCCAATCAAAATCCGTTAACTTATTTAAACGTCGTGTAAAAATGTATTATCTTTCGCTACAGTAGATATTTTATATATTTTTAGTCTTTTGTCGTATTATATGTATTTACATGTAGATTTTTTTTTTCGTATGTATGTAAGTATTTGAGTATGTATATATGTATATATGTCTTAATTTATGTAATATTGTATTTATATAATGAAATTTATGGATAGTGTCACAAATTAAAGTATTTAATAATTGCACTACCCCATTTCTGCCTTGATATTCCTTACACCAAAGGTTGTCTGTCAGAGATTGCTTTAGCAATAAGACCGCCTTTGCACGCTCTTTATCTTCTTTTTATTGTTATTTCTTGTTTTATTTTATGTCATTTTCGTTTGTGTGCAATAAAGTATTAAATAAATAAATAAATAAATAAAATAAAATGCTCATCAAATCTTGCTCTACCACTCACAATTATATTCAACACTTCGCTACGATTGGGAATATTTCCTTCGAAATGGAAGACTGCAAAAGTAGTTCCCATTTTCAAAAGTGGTGAGAAAAATAATGTGAAAAACTACAGGCCCATTTCAATTCTCTCGATATTTGGAAAAGCGTTTGAGTCATTAATTTACCCATATATTTACAACCATGTTAGATGCTTGTTCAGTAATCATCAGTATGGCTTTGTTGCTGGACGGTCTACATGTAAGAACTTAGTAATTTTCTCAGAAATTTTATTTGAATCTAGCGATAGAAATAAAAGAGTAGATGTTATTTATACTGACATAAGTAAGGCTTTTGACCTTGTGCCATTTTCTGCTCTTATTTTAAAACTGTCCGGTTCTGGTCTCACAGGGCCACTGTTAAGATTGCTTGAGTCTTATCTTACTAGCAGACATTTTTATGTTGTTGCCAGCGGTTTTGAATCTAGTAAACGAAAAGTAAAATCTGGAGTTCCACAGGGCTCACACTTAGGCCCGTTATTATTCAATATATTCATAAACGACCTAACTAGTTCTCTTAAATATTCTACCCCATATTTGTACGACGCCCAATTCGGGTTCCGAGAAGGGCGTTCGACAGTGGACGCACTGGCCCGACTCTGATGTAAAACTTCTTAAAATCATTGGGAATTCAAATGATACAATCCTTTTACAAGATGATTTAACACAATTGTATAACTGGTGTCAAAATAATGGTATGAAACTCAACCCAGATAAATGTTCATGGATATCATTCACTAGAAATTATAATGAGATTCCGTGGATATGATTAGGGATCTTGGGGTGATCTTTGATAAAAAATTAACTTTTATATCACACATGGACAACATAATTAGCAGGGCATCTAAAATGTTGGGTTTCGTAATCAGAAACGGTAAACCGTTTCGAAATCCAAAAACTAAGATCATATTATTCAAGAGTTTTGTCAGGAGCATTTTGGAATATGCAAGTGTTGTTTGGAGGCCACATTACGCAACTCACTGTTTAAGACTAGAGAGAATTCAAAAACGTTTTCTTTACCATCTTACATTTTCTTTAGGTAAAGCCAAATTACTTCCTACCTACAATGAAAGACTAAAGTACTTCAAAATTATTTCCTTAAGTCAACGGCGTGACATGTTAGATTTAACGTTTTTATACAAAACTTTAAATAGTTTATATGATAATTCTTTTCTAGTTTCTAGAATAAATTTAAATGTTCCTGCTAGATACCCACGAAAACCGACAGCGCCATTAGTAAGACCTTTTCGTAAAACCGTCTTAGGAAGTAACTCACCTGTGGCACGTTTTTGTAAAATCTTAAACGAGCACAGTGCCTCCCTAGATCCATTTAGTGACTCTTTATCTAAGTTCCGTAAGAAAATGTTAGAATTATTAGCCATTTGATTGTTATTGTTTCGTTATCTATTTTTTTTTTACTCTTTTTTTGCAAATTTTTTTATTTATACTTAATTTTTAAAATATAGTTAATTTTTTTTTGTAACTTTTCTATTAGCATAATATGTTTAAACTTGTAAATGTACATATGTATTTTATCGTGTAAGCTCTTTTTATATCCACTATCATTGCATGAGGTATTCTCCTTTATAGGTAATGCATTTAGTTTTAAGCCATATGTTGTTATTGTTACTAATATTGTGTTGATGTATTTACTCCTGGAGGATCTTAATAAATAAATAAATAATGGTGGGGTGGGGAATGGAGTTGAAGGCGTTGGCTATGTCAAAAGACACGGCCATCACTCCATCCCCCGCCTCCGCGGCCTCTCGCACCTGGCCCTTGAGTCGGGCCAGTGCGTCCACTGTCGAACGCCCTTCTCGGAACCCGAATTGGGCGTCCGACAGGTCCGGCCCCACCTCCCGCAGGAGGCTCCTCAGCCTGGCGGCGATTATCCCCTCGAACATCTTTCCGGCCTCATCGAGCAGAACGATGGGCCGGTATGCCGAGGGGGAGTCCGCCGGGCGGCCGTCCTTCCTTATTAGGCACAGCCGCCCCTCGCCAGGGCTTCGGGAACCTGCCGGCCGTGAAACACGCGCCGAACAAGTCCCGAAGCCTGGCCTCCATGTGCCGGGCGGCGATTCCCAGCACCCGCGCTGGAACGCCGTCCGGCCCCGGAGCCGTCTTCTTGGCGTGGAGACGCAGAGTCACCACGCCAAGCTCCGCCGAGGTCACAGGAGGAGGGACCTCCTCCTCCTTCTCGGGCGCCGCCTCCTGCGGAGGGCCCATCGCTGGCGGGGCGAAGTCGGTCCCCTCCGGAAACATTGAGGACCTCCTTGGCCTCTACGTATGATGCGTAGAGGCCATCCTCAAGGCCCGGGTCCCTCAACCGGCGCCGACGGCTCCGGGTATACGCCCTCCTAGCCGCCACGCAGGCGGACCGAAGCCCCGCCAGCTCCTCCGACCACCAGAACACCGCCCGGTGGGGAGGCGGACGGCGGGATCGGGGCATGCTCGCGTTGCTCACCCCGGTCAGCGACGTCTTGAGCTGGTCCGCAGCGGCGTCCACATCCAGGACTTGGACAGGCGGCGAGAGCCAGTCCTGGAAGAACACCGCCTCCGCGGCCGCCTGCCGGTCCAGGCGGGTGAGGGTCCACCGCGGGAAGGGGCTCCGGCGCGCAGGCGCCGTCCCCCGGGAGTTGCGGGTGGAGATGTCGAAACGTACGTACCTGTGGTCCGACAGCGTCTCGACCATCTCCACCCGCCAGTTCACAACGCGGGCGGCGAGCACGGAGGTGGCGAACGAGAGATCCACCACCGATCCTCCCCGTTGCCGCACGCAGGTGTGAACTGCCCCTCTGTTCAAGAGGGACACTCTGGACGACGCCGCCCACAATTGGACGGCCTGTCCCCGGGCGTTACAGGTGGCAGCCGAGTTGCCCCAGGCCGTCGCCTTGGCGTTCAGGTCGCCTATGATGGCGACCTGTCGTGGTACCGCCCTCCCGCACACTGCAGTGAGGACTTCGAGAAAATTCTCGAAGTCCGATCGCCCAGCCATCGACTGGGGACCGAGTACGGCTCGGCGACCACCGCCACGTCCACCAACCACTCTGCCATGGACTGCATCAGCAGGTCCTGGGCAGCTCGGCAGTGGTTGGTGTTCGCCTGGAGGATGCGATGTCCGACCCCGTCCATCATTCGGACATCGCACCCCCCTCGAAGGCCCCGCAGCGGCCGAAGGCCCCGCGGGCGGGGCGGCCGAAGCAGCAGGCCGGATCGGCGCCTGCGCTTTCCCCTTCTTTGGGGGAGGATTGCAATTCCTCCCCTTCATGATATGGCCCGCGGGGCGGCCACTGGCGGCGCACACGGCGCAGTGCGGTGTGGCGGCCTTGCAGGAGGCGGATTTGTGCCCCTCCTTGCCGCAGCGGTAGCAGGTGTCCGACCTGTCTGCTGGGGACGGACACCTAGCTCGTGTGTGGCCGATGCCGAAACACTTGTAGCAGCGCATAGGCTGCGCTGCCAGTGTCCGGACCGCACACGAGCTAAAGCCAATGTGGAGCCGTCCTTTGGCCAGGACGGCTGCCGCTGCGGCGATTGGGCACTCCAGGCGGATAGTGCCCATGCCGCCACGGCCGGGCCTGATGTCCCGACCTTTGATGGCCCCAACATCGCAGCCTCCCGCAGCTGCGACCGCCGCCAGCACCTCCTCCTTAGTGACCGTGTCGTCGAGATCGGTCACTTCCAAGGAGGTGGTCCGCACTGGCCGCGCCACCTTCGCCGCGTCGGCGATGACCTCTTGCAGCTTCGCTGCGGCGGTCGAGAAGAGGTCGGCGTTCGCGCCGCCTTGCGCCCCCGGGAACTCGATTACTCGAGCCCCGGTCTGGGTCTGGCGGCACGAGATCTTGCCGATGCCGAGCTTGGCAGGATCGGCGTTGGCGCGGGCCCGCTTCAGTACGGACACGTACGTCTCCCCCCGTTCCGCGGCCTCCGCGGTGAGCGTCACCACGACGGCGGCGGTCCTTGGGGGAGACAGCGGCTTCTTGCCGACAGGTGCCTTGCTGCCGGCTGCTGCGGTGGCGGCGGGTTTTGGCGCCGACTTCCTCCCCTTCCTCTTTCCTCTCTTTTTCTTTCCGGCCGCTTGTGCGGAGGGGTGGCCTTCTTGGGCTTCTTCGCCTTCTTTGCCTTCCCATTTCTCCCCACCTCCGTCCACGCCTGGCTGGACGGTTCGGGCTGGGCGGGGGCTTCCTGAGCCTGGGGCTGGGACCCTGTGGGAGCGGGGTCCCTCTGAGCCCGGGGCTTGGACTTGGCCCGGGGCTCAGGCCGGGCCTGGGGCTGGGCCTGAGAGGATGGCCCCGGCTTGGCCTGCCTCTTGTCGGCATTCAGCGGCGGGCGGACGCGCTTCTCCGGCAAGAGGCGGTCCTCGATGCCCGCGAAGCAGGCCCTTATGAAGGCCCTCTCCTCCGCCACGACCTTGCGGATTATCTCCTCAAGAATTGCTTAATCTAATGTCATTCCCACGTTATGTAATGTATTTTTCCCTCTTTTTTTTAGACTACCATCTAAATTAAACATGTAGTTTGTGACAAGAGCCACAGATCAGAACCGCTTCAGTATGAGTCACCCGTACAAATATGATGAACCAACCTGCCGCATGCGACGGAGCCATATCAATTAGGTAATTAGAACACTCAATTAATACATAATAAAAGAAATTATAAAATAAAAAAAAAATGAATTAAACTATACATATATATGAATAAGCATATATAAATAAAAGAATGTATTTAGCTTATCTTTCCTTCGTTCAAACACATATGTACATACACGCACACATATACACATGTATACACATACATACATAAAAAGTATCAAAAAAGAAAAATGATACATGATTAATATATATACTTATTGTAGTATTTAATTCGAAACGAATTGATGGTTTTCAGGATCCGTAGCGGAGGCGGCAGGTTGTTCCAGCACTTCGTCGCTGCGTACCGGAAACTACCACGAAACGCTGCTGATCGATGCAGAGGGACATTAAACATAAAGGTCGATGCTCTCGTAGGGTAACTCATATTATAATTTTTTGCCCAACTTAGTTTATTATAAAGGTAGATAGGAGTCTCGTAGTGAATAACACCAAACAGGAGGGTAGCAAGATGCAATTGCCTACGGTATTCCATCTTAATCATTCGTGCGTTATTGATATATGAGGTGACGTGCGCGCGAGGCGGTATATTGAAACAGTATCTGACACAAGCGTTTTGAACTCGCTGAATAATGTTTTTCGTTCGCGCCAACAGTCTAGGCCCTATGACAGCGTCAGCATAATTAAACTTTGACAGTACTAAAGTTTCACATAGTTTTATACGCATGTCCTCACTAAGAACCTGCCTAATCTGATATAACACTTTTAGTCTATAAAAACAAATACGAGCTACATTAACTGTATGTTTTTCAAACCTCAAGTCTTCATCCATCAGCAAGCCTAGATTACGTACTTCCCTAACACGTTCTATTCTCTCATTGTTTATATGTATATATGGGTTTATGTTGCCAATTTGTTTTATTTGATTTTTGGTTCCTAATATAATGTATTTAGTCTTGCCGGGATTCAATTTGAGGCTATGAGAATTTGACCACTCAGATATACGGTTCAGATCATCATTTAACCTTTGTATAGCCATACCAACTTCGGTTATTTTAAATGATATATAAATCTGTATGTCATCGGCATAAATATGGTATTTACAATCTTTAATATGTTTAACTATGTCGGCACAATACAGCGCAAAGATAATGGGGCCTAATATAGAACCCTGCGGAACGCCTCTATTGACGGGACGGCAATCAGAAGAGACCCTTAAACCGTCGTCTTTGACTATTTCAACTATTTCTTGTCTACTTCCTAAATAACTAGAAAACCATTTTATTGTATTACTACTAAACCCATAATATTTTAATTTTGATAAAAATAAGCTTCTATTAATCGTGTCAAATGCACGAGAGAAATCTAATAATACAAGAATTGTACCTTCTCCCACATCTTGAGCACATAATACATTATCGATTACGTCTAATAACGCTGTAGTTGTGCTGTGACGCTTACGAAATCCTGATTGCATACGAGGTAAAATGTTGTGTGATTCCAGGAAATTCGTCAATTGATCACATACTACTCTCTCCAAAATTTTCGATATGCAAGGCAATATACTTACTGGCCGTAGATCCTTCAATTCACAAACACTATCTTTTTTGGGGATTGGTCTCACGATAGCAGTCTGCCACAAGGCCGGAAATGTATTGGTTTAAATAGATTTATTAACTATATTAGTAATTATTGATAAAGTATACGGTAATGTCAGATAAAGTATGTCTAATGAAATCCCGTCAATACCTATGGCATTAGACTTTAAACTACGTATTATTTTTGACGTTTCGGTTTCATTAGTAGGTGACAAGGTGAATTCCGTTGTACCATATTTATGTGATTCATAAAAGTAAATTGTAGATAATGAAACGTAATCACTACTAGGTACGTCAAGAAAATACGAACAGATAATTGCAGGATCGTTGATATCCTCTGGTATACTATAATTATGTTTTTGTTTAATATTGACGCATTTTTTTAGATGTTTCCAAAGTACAAACGAATTTTTAAAATTTGAGTTAATATGTGAATTAAAATAAGTATTTTTTTCCCTATAAATTGCTTGTACTACTTGCTGTTTTAAATCTTTGTAATAACTTTTACACGAGTCCGAGTCAGATCCTCTTGCTCTGACTTGAGCATCATCTCTACGATTCATTAATTGTTTTATGTTATAAGTGATCCAGGGATAGTTTGTGTTCTTAATACGTATAGTTCGAATAGGAGCAAGCTCGTCAAATACCGATAGCAAGTATCCAGTAAATTCAACCACCATAACATTTATGTCCTCAATTTCACATAAATCCCGCCAATTAATTAAATCAAGTGTAGTCGTAAGAACTTCTAGATTAATATCCTTAATAGGTCTATACGTTACAGTTTCTGGTAGCGTCTTACTTTTTTTAATATTTATTTCGCAGAATACAAATGCATGGCCGCCAAATTCAGCGACGTAGTCAGTCATTACTCGATTCACTCTAGTATTTGAGCATATAAGGTCAATCAATGTTTCGGTATTGTCAGTGAAGTGAGTAGATTGATTTACATATTGTGCTAAGTCATGAACAGAAAGAAATAGGTCCAGAGCATGTTTCTGAGAACTGTTTGTGTCAAAATAATTAATATTAAAGTCTCCTAATACAAAAAGATAATCGTAATTTGGTAATGAACCAATAGTATCAGATAGAGCATCAAAGAAACCTGTAACATTTGCCCAGGGGGGTCGATAGGCCGTGCCAACAACTATGGTCTTGCTATTTAATTTAATTTGTATCCACATTTGTTCCACTTGAGGTGCAATGGGATGTACGAGTTTTCGCACAGTAATACCTCGTTTAATATAAAAACCTACACCGCCACCACGTGACCTTATTTCTTGTGGTCGTGGAATGTGACGTAGTTGGTAACCGGGTACATTTGGGGCTCTGCCATCTTCACCCTGTCGTAACCAAGTTTCATTGATTGCAATAACATCCACCTTATGTCGTTCCATTAATACTACAAATTCCTCGTGGTGTGTGCCAAGTGAACCCGGGTTGAAAAGACCAAAAGTTAGATTATTTATCTTAACCATTGATAATTATTAAAAAATGTGTATATATATAATTAAAATAAAAAATATAAATGCACTCAGCTTTATAATAAATACTTAATTTACTCATATGTATAAACTTAATTACAACAATATTACATAATATTATATTTAGTATAAAATACTTACTGATGGCACAACTTATAGCATTTGTATATAATTTAAATAATATATAGTATATTATTACCCGGGACATAGCAAATTTGCTAACACTACATTTTTCAAATTTGAAAGCTTCTTTATAGACACAAGGAAATCTATTCTTATAAATAATTATACAAAGAATAATTAACACTGTAAAACTACTATACGATACGATTTTAAATAAAGATTTAAGAATAACAAAATTATTGTTAAATACGCATTGTAAATAAAATAACTGTCGACATGTTACACTATAAAATATAGACCAATTTAGTTTATGCCAAAAATTTTGGAGACATCACTCTCTATGCGAATACGTTGAACTGTAGAATCCGTCTCGCGCCGCGCGTATATTCTTCCGTCCCGAGTCCAAATATAACGCCAGCCACGGCGTTTGCCTTCCTCCCTGGCCTTATAGAATAGCATGCGATTAAATTGAGTCAAATGCTCATTTATATATACCCGAGAGGGGTTGCCGTCGGTGACGCCGGAGGTGTCAGTTCCGCGCCGACTTTATGACTTCATCGCGCAGAGACCGCCGCGCCAGGCGCACGAGCACCGGCCGCGGTCGGGGACGATCCTCGCCGGTCGGCAGCGAGCGCCGCGGGCCGGCGCGCTCGACGCTCACGATGTCGCGGGCGTCGAGAGTGACTCCCAATTTACTGGTGATTGCTTGAGTGAGATGCATCACATTCTCACCGTTGTGTTCGGGTATACCTGTTATTTGAATGTCATTTAACAGAGAGCTTTGTTCTCGGTCATTCATATCCGTCTTTAATTTTATGATAATGTCATCAATTTGAGAGTTAGAGCAGTGTTTTTCTGAAAATTTGTCCTCTAAATTCGACATGCGTTCTTCTACTGTATCTACTCGTTTGTTAAATTCAGTCATATTTTCGTTTAGTCGACTCAACTCCAACCTAAAAGATGACATCTCTAATCTAAGAAGCCTTATTTCCTCGGCCAGTGACATTGCAGCAGTATTTTCTAAATTTTCCAACGAGTTTGCTTCTGCAAATACTTCTTCCGTTGAGGGCAACCCGGTGACTGTAGCCGCCTTGATTTTGTTTTCTGGGCCCCGGCACCCACGACACATCCAGCGCGCAGGGAGGCGGAAGTCGGGGCTGATGTTGACGCACACCCGATGGAATACGTAATTGCATTTATTGCATTTTGCGCCCTCCGTTGTTGATAGAAACTTCCCACAATGATTGCACTTATTTGCCATTGTCTATATATTACAATACAGTTTTCGAAATACTAGATAATTGTTTTAAATCGGTAACTAGCGAAGCAATTTAACTGTATTATATTAGAATTTAAACGTAAAAAAAAAAAAATATATTAAAAACACTACGGTCACATATGTATTTTTTCACATAATGTTTACTTTTTTTTTCTTTTGCGGGTATGTCCGTATCAGCTGATGCAAGCAGCTGATCGATTAAACACTGAAACACAAATGTTTACGAGTTTCTACAAGTGTACTATATTTAATTCACTATGTATATAATCTGTTATTGTTTTAATAAACTTTTTGTAACACTTTATTGACTTTTACTATTTTTAATTTAAGATCACACACAGAGACACTTGTTGCGGCCAAACGTCACAGTCGCCCCCAGTAGATGTTTTAGGTATGAAGATAAATTTATTACTGCCCTCAACATTAGGTGTCATCTGCTTATATACTACACTACATGCCCTACCAAACAAAAAAAATGTTGGATACATTAACATTTTTTTTTAATCAAAATACAATATGAAAAAGTAAAATATAATTGAAAATAATAATTGAACAAAATAAAACAAATATGTAAACAAAGGTATAATAATGCAGCGCTGAAATGTAATATCAAATATCATAATATGTACTAAGGTACACTCATAATCACAAATCTTAATAAACAATATATTTAATGATCATTCAACATAAAGTCTTGTCCTATTTTTATGAACAGTTTTTAGGGTTCCATACCTTAAAAGGAAAAACGGAACCCTTATAGGATCACTTTGTTGTCCGTCTGTCTGTCTGTCTGTCTGTCTGTCTGTCGGAATGTCAACCCTTTTTTCTCAGAAATGCATAGACGTATCATGTTGAAATTAATATCATATACTCAAGTCTACGATGACATGCGGCCGTGAAAATATTAAAGTTCTAAGTCAACGCAATCAAAAGATAATGGAAAATATGTCGTATATTTTGACCATTTTAGCGTTTTCGCAAGGGAATCAAAACCTATAGGGTACTTCCCATTGACCTAGCACGATGAAATTTGGCAAGAAGTAAGATCTTATGGTACAAATAAAGGAAAAAATCTGAAAACTGTAAATGTTTGTATGTATGTTTGTCTGTTTGTAAGTTTGTCTTTCAACCTTTTTCTCAGAAACGCGTGAAGGTAACAAATTTTTATCAACGTCAAGTACTCAGAGTTGTAATTACTAAGAGCTGTGAAAAAATCAAACTTCTAAGTTAACGCAATCAAACGATACGGTCATTTATATCACATATTTTAAGTTTTATAGCGTTTTTAACGTTTTCGCAAGGGAATCAAAACCTATAGGGTACTTCCCATTGACCAAGCATTATGAAATTTGGCCAGGAGCAAGGTCCTTTAGTATACATAAAGGAAAAAATCCGAAAACTGTAAATTTCTGTTCGTGTGTCTGTCAGTCTATACGTCTGTCTTTCAACCTTTTTCTCAGGAACGCGTAAATGTATCAAGTTGTAAATTGATCAAGCGGAAAATATATTAATCTTAGAATTAAAATTATATGTACTTATAACAAATTAACATTGACCATGGTCAAAAAAACAATTTTACAAACACTGAGAAGAAATTTGTATCAATACGAAAACATTAAAAAGCAGCAAACCTTTATAAACAACGCAATGCAATCTATATATCGCAGCTAACAAAATGATAGCGCGATGCAGCGTACAGCTAATGCCATCTATTACAACATTATGACATTAACTGTGATATAATTCTGCTCGATTAATAAACATTTTTATTTTAATTATTATTTAAACGCGCTAAAAATTATAAAATAAACTTTTCATTTAAAAGTTTTATCGTCGATTTATAACGTCATTACGTAATTAACATTCAATATAAGAGCTTCACGCGATTTGATTTAAGTACTCGTATTGACTTAGTACGAAAATTTTAAAATTAAATTCAAACAGTTCGAGTTATTTAATTTACTTATTTACACATATAAGTCTTCTGGTTATTAGTAATATAATTAGTTATTTATAAATAAACAAT
The DNA here is from genome assembly GCA_037950945.1 of Hypolimnas misippus. NCBI lineage: Eukaryota > Metazoa > Arthropoda > Insecta > Lepidoptera > Nymphalidae > Hypolimnas > Hypolimnas misippus. The sequence continues at coordinate 2,706,299 of JBBEEQ010000007.1, forward strand.
TAGTTTTGTTCGAATTAAGGACTAATTATTTTCGTCTTGGCAACACTAATATATATTTTGATTGATAATGTAAATCTAAATATTTTACGAACGTAGTGCAGGGGTAGTGGAGTGTAGTAGAATATAAATAAAAATAAAACGAGAATAAAATATAATATAATTATGTTGTTAATGTCAGTCAACAAGTTAGTTCATTGAAATTGTCAAGAGATGGCGCTAGGTGTATCCTGAATCGCGCTATAACTTTTTTTTTTGAAAGTATAACCTGTATTAGTACTTAAAATAAAATTTTGTGTTTCCATGGATTGCATCCATAATCGTGTTTTAAATTAAAGTGCTCCTAAGTAGTTTCAAAATAGTTTTTGGGACGTGATCCATATTTACATAATATTTGATTATATTTTAGCGACTTCTAAAAAGGAGTGTTTTCAATTCGACCTTGTATTTAATTTTTTTTTATGTTTGTTCGCCGATTACGCCGCCATTTGGGTACCGATTTTCAAATTTTTTTTTTGTTTGCAAAGGTATACTTCCAAGGTGGTCCCATTGTCTTCAGGTCAGGATCAGATGATGGGATCCTAGAGAAATTGAGGGAACTCCTCAAATATTATAGGCAAGCGTATACCGATTTAGGTATTTTTGATAGTAACTTATGTTGGAACTGATGATGAAGACCACAAATGGCGTAGATGGGTTAGTCTTATATAGATTTCTATAAGTTTGTACGGAACCCTCGGTGCGCGAGTCCTACTTGCACTTGACCAGTTATTTCTTTACCATTGACTAAAATTACAACATTCGGTGATAAATCTTTAACAACAGTGTATGGGCCTAAATATAATGGATCAAGTTTGCTAATATTTTCATTTTCAACCAATACTAAGTCGCCTTGTTTATATTCAACTGGGTTTATACTTCTATCATATTTTATTTTTCTTAAAGTTTTACAATTTATGAGGTTTGTTTTAGCATCATTTTGTGACTTTTGTAATCGGTACTTTAATTCTATTGCATAATTATCAAAATTGTAAATTTGATCTATTGTCGACCTAAGATTACTTGGCAAGTTACATTGTTTGCCAAATACTAATTCGTATGGAGTAAATTTTGTACTCGAGTGTACAGAAGTGTTATACGAAAAACACCAGTAAGGAATCCATGAACTCCATTCCTGACTATGACTGTTAACTTGCATTCTCAAATAAAATGTTAAATGTTTATGACTATTTTTAAGTGATCCTAAGGTCTGATGGTGGAAGGCTGTAGACTGTAATTGACTTATATTTAAAATTTTACAAACCTCTTCCATTGTAGAATTTATAAATTCAGTTCCTCTATCGGTCACGATCTGCCGAGGAATGCCATATCTAAGTATAAAATTATTTACTAGAGTTGTAGCTACTGTGCGCGCATCCTTACCTGCTATCGGATATGCCTCGACATATTTGGTGAGGTCGCATTGGAGCGTTAAAATGTAATTATAATTATTATCTCTTGTCAGTGGACCTACCAAATCTAAATAAATCTTATCAAAAGCTGAATTTCCACAGTCCGTTATGGTCATAGGTTCTTTTATGGTATTTAAATATTTATAACGTTGACATTTACTACATTTTCTTACAAAAAGCTTAACATCATGCTCTAATCCTGGCCAAAAATATTGTTTACGAATGTTATTTAACATACGTCTTATTCCTGCATGTCCGCTAGTGGGCAGGATATAATAATCGTTTAATATAACTCTTTTCGTATCGTCGTCGATAATTTTTGTAACTCCTTTAATTACGCATAAACGGTGTCCGGACCACTAACGCATTTTATTTATAACCTAGCTCTTTTATCATTTTAAAATTATTCTCATCTTTTATTACATATAACGTATTTATTTTTAAATCGATACAAAATGTTTCCATTTACCTCACAGAGACAGCTCGTGTACACTGGGATTGGGTGAACAGTTTCACAAAAATTGTACGATTTGACGACGAGTATGCATAATCACCACGTTCTAATGATACGCATTTTTTAACCCTTTTCCATTCTCCTTCATTCACAAATACCAACTCCGTGTAATCCTTCGGTAGTTTTAACATCTCTACAACTCTTGGGTGATCAGTCCAATCGTCAGTAGAAATATCAGAAACCGAAGTAGAATTACAAGGTTTTTCATCAAGCTTCTTCTTTTGTGCCCTTGTAAGTACTGACAAAATATGATCATTCATCGCCTTTAATTCTTCACTACTAATTTCTATGCGTGACTAGTGTACCGCGCGCCCTCCGGCGACGAGTGCGCGAGTTTTCTTCGCGAAAACTCGCGCACTCAGCTCGTGACCACGGCGAATGTAACTTCGTCGAAACGTCGGGCAATAAAAAGGTATTACTACTATTACTTATCGCGATAAGACCCGTTATATTAAATATGAATAGTATAAATCGCGAAAGTTTAAAATATATAATTGTATAAAAATATTAAGGGTCTATGATCCGTTTCTATAATGAACTTTCGTCCATAGAGATACGGTCTAAAATATTTAACAGACCAAACAATCGCTAAAAGCTCTTTCTCAATCGTTGGATACCTACGTTCAGCTCATCCTCCTTTTAGTTTTTCCCTTAGTCGGCTCTTACGGCAACCACGGGAGGAGAGGGTGGTGGACTATTCTTATGCCGGCCCACCACGGCAAGTGAAGTGATGAGTTACACTTACCGAACCTCCCATTTGAAGGACCTCAGTATAGAGTCGAACTCCTTATATACAGCGTGTTCTAAAAACTGTGTCCTCCCTTAAAGGCATGTATACATATAAGTATAAGCTTATTATTAAAAATAGTATAACTTAAAAAATATCAAGCAGAGGTCAGTTACAGTGCATAGGCTAAATAAGTTTTAAATCGATATTATTTGAAAAAACGTTTCAAACATCTGACCCATAAATAACCAGCTTACCTTAACCCTTTAAATACCGACTTAAAATTTACTTTAAACACTACTTTTAAAAAATCTGCTAAAAAGTGTTCCCGAATAATATGATACATACTATTTACTTTTATTTGTTTTTTTGTTTTATTCTTGTTATTCCTCAATACTATGATGCATATTGTTTTAGAAAATTTTTATTTTTTATTTCGTAAATAACTTAAGGATATTCTTTTAAATGGTTGTAATATGAGTAATTTCAGTAATAGTTCATAAAATTCAATATGCTATGTTAGTTTTATTTATTTACTTAGTTTTGTCATATTAAATATTACCTATAAATTTTTATATGCAAAAAAGTACGCGTTATTAAACGGTTAAGGCGCCGTATAGTCGCGCCGGCGCACGCGCGGCCATTCATCGCAGGCGCCGGGGCGCCGGCGTGGCGCGACGCGTCTTTTGTTAGTTTTTCGAATAGAGATTTGCAAGTTTCAAAATTAGGTATATCGATAAATATTCTATCGATATTTTCAATATTGCTATAAATAGTTATACTTTTCACATTAAGATAATTTCATTTAAAATAACTTTTATTAATAATAAATATTATTAATCAATATTATAATTTGGAACTTCTTCAGGTAAATTAACTATGTTGTATTATTAGGATAAATCGTTAATCTACTTCTGTTAAAAATGGTGTTTTACAATCAAAAATAATATTAATGTTTGATATATCAAAATAGGTATCGAAATAATATGAATATTAAATATTTATTTATTGCTATGATTATTTAAATATTGATAATTTCATTTATCGATATTTTTTATTCGAGCCTATGCCGCCCTTTTTATAAAAAAAAATTATTAGTTAGCCGTATATTTTTTAGTGACGAGTGTACTTTTGCTAGATCAGGCGTATTTAACACGCACAACGAACATGTATGGTCAGTCACCAACCCACATGTTACTAAACCTAGCCATTTCCAACATCGATGGAAAATTAATGTTTGGGCCGGTATTATTGGTGACAAAATAATTGGCCCTCTTTTTTTACCCCAGTCTATGAGTGGTGACAGTTATCTTTCCTTCCTGCGAGAACAACTAAGCCAGGAGCTTGATAGTTTAAACTTAGATCTTTTACGCCGTATGTGGTTTCAACATGATGGTGCGCCACCACACTTTTCCCGCGCCGTGAGAAACTATTTGAATACGGAATTCCGTGAACGTGGGATTGGTCGCAGTGGACCAATTAATTGGCCTGCACGGTCACCGGACCTAACGCCATTGGATTTTTTTTATGGGGTACTATAAAGCAGTCCGTATTCAAAAAGAAGTGCGATACTGAGGCTGAAATGCGTTCACGAATCATCACAGCTTTCGAAGAAATAAAATCAAATACATCTGTCTTACAAAATGTACGTGCTAACTTTATTTCCCGATGCCGTAAATGCATAGAAGTAGAAGTAGAAGGCGGGCATATTGAGCAACACATTCATGGCCGTCAAGTAGATGTTATTATTAACTAAGTATTATTATTTTCAATTAAATTCTTTGGTTTATGGCTTTTAGTTGTGCCAATTAGACATATGTTATTTCGCCAATGTCACGTGGAATGGAGAAAACACGATGGAGATTGATCGGTGGGGTCGAGAATCCAACCTTGACTAAATTTTGAAAACACCTTAAAATAGTGTGAATTTCATTGTTAGTCCTAAAACAACACAAAAAAGAGTTATAAATATAATAAATATATAGTATAAAAATACAACTAATAATAATGGGACAATCACATGTTTTATTTACAACTTAATTTTATTACATTTAATATATTTACACAGAAAAGAACACAGTGGACTAAACACAAACATCAATAAACATTCAACATTTATAGGACGGGGGATTTTAGGAGGGAGAACGTCATAGAGGGGATGAAGAAGTCTGGGACAGTTAAACAGGATATGGGATGGGGAACCTTCGTCTAAACCGCATTCGCACAGTGAGTGGTCACGAACTCTAATTTTAGCCAGGTGACTGGGAGTACATGTATGGCCAAGACGCAGACGACAAATAGTGGAAGTGACCCAGCGGTCAGCACGTCTAAAAAGAAAGAACCAAGGGCGTCTTGGAATGTCAGGTTGCAAAGTAGCAGAATATTTACCCTTAACCGATTTTGATGAAATCCAAAAAAGTGTCCAAGATTTGGACAAACGAGTATTCGCAACAGCACAGAGATCTTGTGAAGAATTTTTAAAGTGCTCTAAAGAACCAAGCTGAATGGCGGATTTGGCACACGAATCAGCAGTTTCGTTGCCAGGGATTCCGGAATGGCTGGGAATCCAAACTAGCGAGACCTGTAGTCCCTTTTGATGACACAAGAACAAGGCCTCTCTGATCTTTAAGATAACGATCCTCTTTCTACTACGAAATGGGTTTTCCTTGATGGCTAAAAGGCAGCTTAAGGAGTCAGTCAGGATAACTGTCTGTCTTAAGTCATGGGAGTGGGCATATAAAATGGCTTCCAATAAGGCGATCGCCTCACCAGTGAATACTGATGATTCAGGTGGGCATTTAAATTGTAAAATAATTTTGAATTTAGGAATCCAGCAGGCTGCACCAACACAGCCTTCTGGAGATAGTTTAGACGCATCGGTATAAATGAGAAGATGATCTGACCAATTTTCATGAAGTATACTATTAAAAAGAGACACAGTATCGGGTGAGTCTTTAACGAATCCAAGATTCGTTACAACAGGAGGTTGATGGACATGGGCCTTATAGGGGATGGAAAAAAGAGGATTTAAAGGTAGTTGAATAAGAGGATTCGGGAGTTTAGTAAAATAAAGGAAACTATTTAAAAGACAGGATGAGGGTTTGCTAGGATTAACAATTTGGGACAATTCATTTAAACGATTCCAAAGAGGATGGGATGACAGCTGTAACATCTTGCTGACGAAACGGTCACACAGATACTGTCTCCTTATTTGCAAGGGAGCATCAACGCATTCAACCTGTAGAGCATTCGTAGGTGTAGATTTCATAGCACCCAGAATGATTCTAAGGCATTTAAATTGAATTTTATTCAGCTTATCAGATGCTGATTTATTTATTGGTTCCAAAACAAATAAGCCATAGTCCATATGGCTACGAACTATGGCATTATATAGGAGTTTAAGTGAATATGGGTGAGCTCCCCACCAAACGCCTGACACCGCACGAAGGACATTAATGCCCTTCTCACGTTTTTTAATAATATGCTCTGTATGAGAAACTCCGTTCAGTCGGTTATCGAGTATGACTCCTAAAAATTTAGCCTTATCTACAAAGCTAATACGTTGATCCCCATAAAATAAATCGAAGATAGGAACTATTCTTTTTCTAGAGAATGCAACTGCCTGACTTTTGGCTATCGATAGAGATAGGCCATGATCAGATAGTCACTGGCCAAGATAATGCAAAGCAGAGTTGAGACGAAATGTAATATCTTCTACTGAATTTGATCGATAATAAATTGCAATATCATCAGCATACTGTAAAATATTGCAAAAATTGTTAACAGATAATTCGAGATCGTGAGTGTAAATGCTGTAAAGCAGAGGACTAAGGACAGAGCCCTGGGGGAGACCTTTCCAGACAAGTCTGGGGGGAAGAGATATGGTTTGATGTTTTACCACTATAGATCTGCAAAAAAGCAGATTACATATGAAATGAATCATCCTCGGAGGCATACTCAGCTGGTGCAATTTTTGCCTGAGTAATGGGAGAAGAACATTGTCATATGCAGAAGCTACATCCAGGAAAACACCCACAAGGTACTCTCCTTTTATAAAGGCTATTCGAATATCTGTTGAAATAATGCTGAGACTATCGATGGTGCTCAATCTCTTTCGAAAGCCAAATTGAGAGGGTGAGAGTATATTCCCGCTTTCCATTATCCACTCCAGACGGTTCTTTAACAAATGTTCAGTTATTTTTGCTAAAGTGGATGACAATGCTATGGGTCTGTAAGAGTTAGAATCTGAAGGATTCTTGCCAGGTTTCAAAATAGGTATTATTATTTGTGATTTCCAAGAATCTGGAATAACACCTGTCATGTAAAATTGATTAATTATATTTAAAAAGACTTTCTTAGAATTTTCATTTAAGTGTGTGACAAAAGAATAAGGAACACCATCTTCTCCAGGAGAAGAATCTGTGAGACCGGACAGAGCACATTGAAGCTCAGAAAATGAAAACGGGGCATCCATTTCATCTGAAATGGGTGCAGGAAAAGAAGAAAGAAAGTTATCCTGACAAGGTACGAAGGGGCAAGTTTGTCAGCAAAATTGTTGAGCCATTCTGATGGATTATTGGAGGTAGGATTGTCAGAATTCAGGGAACGACGAAATTTTTTAAGTTTTAACCAAACTAAGTAAGAAGGAGAACGAGGGGAAAGGGATTGACAAAAATCAACCCAACCAAGTTTTTTCTTTTTAGAAACTATTTAATTTAGCGTCTAACCGTTGGTATCTTTGAAAATTCAAAGGAGACATAGACAGAGAATATGAATGCTCTGCCTCCGTTCTTTGTGTAGCTAAGCGGGTGCATTCCTCATCCCACCAGGGGGTGGAAAGCACCAACTTTTTAGGAAAATGTTTTTTAGGGAAGTTAAGATCTCCAGCACTTAAAAGAGCCTTAAGGAATGTTTCATAGTAAAAACTGATATTTTCATCGCCTCCAGGCTCAGAAAGAGAGTTCAATATGTCATCAACAGAACTAGCATAGTCTAACCTGTTTGCATTTTTAAGGGAATATTTAAGGAGGGGATTTGGGGTAATAGAAGGAATGGAATTTTGGTTAAAGGAAAGAAGAATAGGGAAATGATCACTGCCAAAAGTGGAAGGCAGGACATTCCAGGAAAGTTGAGCGGCAAGAGAAGGAGAAGATAATGATAAATCTACTGCAGTCTTAGGGTTCTGCGAAGGGTAGACTCGACGTGTCGGCGAACCATCATTAAGGATGCAAAGATTGACATCATCAACAATATCCACCAACAAGTGAGCAAACCCATCACTATAATGACAACCCCATGCAGTATAATGGGCGTTGAAGTCACCCATCACAAGGATAGGATGAGGAAGTAAAGATAGGATAGAGTGAAGTTCAGGGATAAAAGTAGAGGATGGACGGGGAATATACAGAGAAAGAAAGGAAATGTTAAGGGATTTAACAGCAACAGCACTAAAATGCTGGCTGGGGGGGAGAGGGATTTGAGAGAAAGGAATGGAATGACGGATAAAAAGGGTACTACCTGCATACTCATCACTTCTGTCATCCCTCAAACAGGAAAAACCGGGAACCCGAAACCGAGAACCAGGAATTAACCATGTTTCAGAGATGGCAATAATGGAGGGACTATACAGGTTGATAAGGGAGAGTAATTCATGTTTTTTAGGACGGATGCTTTTACAGTTTCACTGAAGGAATCTGGTTGGGGCCATTTTTAAGGACGAGAAGCAATTGGGACAGGTTATTGGCAACGTTGGACGGTAAAGGAACATCGCTACATGCTGTAACAATGTTAAGGATCATTTGTGAAAGGAGGACGGATCTAACTACAGTTTGACGGTAGGATTGGGTGGATTTATTTGGAGAGGGAATGGTTTTAGAAGGACTGGAGTTAACATAAATGGGTGGGGAAAACATCTCTTTAGCAATCTCTGCATAGGATCTTCGGACTGGTGGGAATCTTGCGGATGCTTCAATATAGGAGACATTATCGGATGCCATGACCAACTTGATTGAGTGCTGTCGCGAATATTCAGGGCAATCTTTATCAGAGGCAAAATGTTTGCCGGAGCAATACAGACATGTGGCATTTTCCTTGATGACATTACATGTCTCACCAGTATGCTGTTGGGAGCATTTAAAACATCTTGGTTTCGATCTGCATTGAGTTTTTATATGACCATAGCGGCAACAGCTTAGACACATAATAGTAGGTAAATTGTAGGTCTCTACAGGAAGGGAAGTGTGATAGGAGTAAACTTTAGGAGGCAGAATTTGCCCCCTAAAAGTTACAACAATGGATTGGGTAGGAACCCAAGTGACGACTCCCTCATTAGAAACTTTGCGATTCAAACGTCTCGCTTTCAAAACTTCACCACATCCAGAAGGAATTTCTAACGAGTCGACGAATTCCTCCATCGACCATTCCACAGGAATTCCTTTAACTAAACCCATTCTTGTAACATTGTAAGTTGGGATAATAACTTTATATTTACATAGGCCTAAAATGGGATGATTTAAGAAGTCATTTGCTGCTTGCCACGATGAGAACTCAACAGATATTTTGTTTCGGCCTATGTTCTTCACTCCATCATTTATAATCGAGCTGATTTTATGCTTGTGTAAAAATTGCCCAAATGTAATAGCCCGCACAGTAGTTCCTGCAGATGGGTCTGCGACTTCCCGTGATACATGGACGATGAAGGGACCTTTGTCGTCACTAGAGTACTTTTTAGGACCTTCTGAGAAACAAGGATGAACATATATTGACTGGATCGATGGAGTTGCGGTAGATGGGTGGACTATGGTTTTCTTCGCTGACGAATCAATCACAGCACTTTCGTTAGGACGTTTACGAGATTCAGGCAGAGAATTAGAGGGGGACGGGTCACACACAACAGATGAGCCTCCAGGATCGGGAGGTTCGGGAGGCCGATCGACATACATTTTAACTTAAAAACTAGTATCTAAATATATTATCTAATATAGAACAAAAACTACAATTTACACACTTACCGCAACCAATACTGTTAGTAAATACGATAAACAATAAAAACAAACTATTTTCACAGTGAATACCCAAAAAAGACGAAAAAGAAACGGCTAAATCTCTCTAACACGTGTGTCAACCAGAGCCAACGCAAGCGAAAAAAACTATTATTATTTTAAATTGATTTGTAACATAGTGAAACGTATCGATATTTGAAAAAAAAGCGGTATCAGTGAATCGTTAAAGTGATTAAACAATCAAAATAATGTGAATGTACGTTCGAGTTCGTCACTAGTAGCGCAGCAGGTGTGATGGCGCCATGGAGTCTCATCGTGTTATACCAGTGCGTACAAACATTTTGTTACTCTACATATAATAATCATTTAATATTTAATTTTATTATTTTGATTGAAGAGTTTGTAAATGTAAGTTGTTTGATTGTGCTACATTTTCGATACTGATAACGCAGTTAAGGGGGTTGACACAATTTTTTATACACACTGTATATATATATATATATATATATTTTAATTTAATTATATATTTATAATATATCTTCATTTAAATGATCTGTATTCGGATTATATTGATATTAATTTTTAATATGAATATTATAAAAAAAAAATAAGAGAAATTAATAAAAAAATATTTAATTATATTAAATATATAATATAAAAAAAATCTATGTCTATTTATATGTAAAAAATATATGAATGTATAATAAAATAATTATGTTTTTGAAAATTCATTATAAATTTTTATTTTACATATAAATTTTAGTGTGAAATTTTAATTATTTTAATAATAATTAATTTAAATTTTAAGTAGTAATTAATATTAAAACTTTAAGAAATTAAGATTTACTAATATAAAAATTAATAACTAATTTTGTGCCAGCAGTTGCGGTTGAATAAAGGTTAAATTAAATTATTTCAGTATATAATAAATAAATTTATTATTAAAATAAATATTAAATTATTAGGTGAAATTTTAATTTAATTTAATTTTATATAATAGTTATGATTTAATAAATTTTAATATAAACTAGGATTAGATACCTTATTATAAAAATTTAATTTATAATACTAAAATAGTAAATAATAATTTATTGAAACTTAAATAATATGGCGGTATTTTAGTTCATTTAGAGGAATCTGTCTAATAATTGATAATCCACGAATAAATTTACTTAATTTATAATTTTGTATATCATTGTTAAAAAAATATTTTTTAGTAAAAATAAAATTTTAATTTTATTATATAAGTTAAATCAGATCAAGATGCAGAGTATAATTAAGAATATGATGGAAAAAATATATTTAAATGAATGATTTTATTGTAAAATAAATTTGAAGGTGGATTTAAATGTAATTTTAATTAGTTTATTAAAATGATTAATACTTAAAATATGTATATATTGCCCGTCACTTTCATTTAAAAATTGAAATAAGTCGTAACAAAGTAGAGGTACTGGAAAGTGTTTCTAGAAAGAAAAATTAGAGCTTATAAAGTATAAGTAATAAAAAAAAATTTAATATTAAAAAAAAATGGGGGTTTGAGTATTTTTAATAGAAAAAACATAATATTTTTATAGTTAAATATTACTGTAAAGGAATTTATAAATAGTTGAAATTAATTAATATAAAAGTAAATTTAATTTATTGTATCTTGTGTATCAGAGTTTATTAAATAATAATAATTTATTTAAATTAATCTCGAATTTAAAAGAGTTAATTAATTAAAAAAGTTAATGTTGTATATTTTTTTTAATAGTTAATTGGAAATTAAATGTTAATCGTTTTTAAAGATATCTAGTTTTTTTAGAAAAAAAAATAATTTAAAATTTAAATAATTTTATAATTATTTAATTGATTATAAAAATTTAAAATTATATATTTTAGGGGATAAGCTTTAAATTAAATTTTTATAATTAAATAATTTAAAATTAAATTTTTTAATATTTATATTGTTTACAAATTATAGTTTATTATAAAAATTTTTAATTAAAATATAATTTAAAATAATTTCAATTTTTATAAAAAAAATAGTTAATAATTTTATAAAATTAGAAATAATGATAAAATAAGTATAATATAATAAAATTAAATAAAAATTTATTTAAAATTAAATTAAAGGAATTCGGCAAATTTTTATATTCACTTGTTTATCGAAAACATGTCTTTTTTATTATAATAATTTAAAGTCTAATCTGCCCACTGATATTTATATTAAAGGGCTGCAGTATATTGACTATACAAAGGTAGCATAATCATTAGTCTTTTAATTGAAGACTTGTATGAAAGATTTGATGAAATATAAACTGTCTCTGATTTATTTTTAGAAATTAATTTTTTAGTTAAAAAGCTAAAATAAAATTAAAAGACGAGAAGACCCTATAGAGTTTTATATTTAGTTTATTTAATATTAAATATATAATTAAATTATATTAAAAAAAAAATAAGTATTGTGTTGGGGTGATAGAAAAATGTAATAAACTTTTTTTTGTAATTAAACATAAAGAAGTGAATAATTGATCCATTTTTAGTGATTATAAGAAAAAATTACCTTAGGGATAACAGCGTAATATTTTTTTTTAGTACATATAAAAAAAAGTTTGCGACCTCGATGTTGGATTAAGATAAAATTTAAATGCAAAAGTTTAAAATTTTGACCTGTTCGATCATTGAAATCTTACATGATCTGAGTTAAAACCGGTGTAAGCCAGGTTGGTTTCTAGCTTTAATAAATATTTGAAATAATTTTATACTAATTTGTAATATATATATATATATATATATATATATATATATATATATATATATATATATATATATATATATATATATATATATATATATATATATATATATATATATATATATCGGCGCAACAACAGCCTTATAATTAAAAATTATTGAAAAATATTGTAATTAATAACTTTTAAAATTAATTACTTTGATGTAAATGAATAATGATTAATTTCAGTTGTGATTTCGAAATCTTGTTTAACAAACGTTTTCTATTTTGATTAATTAGTTAAAATTACATTGTAATAATTTATTTACGTTTAAAATCCATTACTTAAATGTTATAAATAAGTGCATGTAAATTATTGATAAAACCATTTTTGTAAAAATTATGGAATGTAAACCCCCACTCTTCAACCTATAAATACGAGTGTTTGTTGCTGCACGACTCGTTCTTACGAACAGCCACGGCTTCACCGTGGTACGTACGTAATATAGATTTACATAAGGACTTCGGACTCGATTCGATTGCCAAACATCTAAAAACGCTGTCCACTACCTTCTTCGGGACAGCTACCCGCCATCCGAACCCCCTCATCAAAGAGGCTTGTGATTATTCCGGTAGGAGAGGTAACCTACCGAAAAGACTAAGACGTCCCATGCACGTCTTAGCCGATCCCGATGACCCCATCACCCAGGCGAACGCGCCATTCCTAGGGACAAACACGAATACACACACACACCGTCTCCGCCGGCGGAGACGAGGTCCCCGGTTTGCGACGGCTCGGGCGCGCTTAGGCGCGTCGTGAGACCGTCACCCTCGTCATCCGCGCTCCGCACAGCGCCATCCTCCACTCCGACGACGTTCTAAGCCGAGGTGCGATCTCACTAGGAGACACCCTTAGACACGGGCGTCCATTCTGAGCCCCAACGGGGGCTCCCAATTTCAAGGCTGAGTCTCAGTACTCGGCCCCCCCCCCCCCCCCCCCCCCCGGTGACGCTGTCAAGGCCAGTAGGGCCAATAAACAGCAATACACATTCAGAAGAAAAAAAAAAAAAAAAGCTGCACGACTCACTCGGGTGCGGGCAGCGTAACAGAAAAGATCTTTCTGTTATTCTTAAGCATTAAGTTTCAATAAAAGGATTATTGAAAGAAACTGTATTTTGAATTGCTGTCAGTATGCAGAATGATGACAATAATGAAGAATATGACGTCAGCATTACTGACGTCATTGTTTTTAAAAACAATACTGCACTGGATCTTCGTCATATATAAGGAGTTCGACTCTATACTGAGGTCCTTCGAATGGGAGGTTCGGTAAGTGTAACTCATCACATTTCGCATAGAAAAAAAATCCCAAAAATAGTTTTTAAACATTTAAAATATTTAAATATTCGAGCTCCACTGTTCTCGCGCACGCATTACACTATCTCAGGCGCGCGCCGCACAACTTCGGTTTACACTTACCTCGTAATGAGTAAAAGTGGTCGAGTCCATAGCACCTACAAATACGCAATCCGTAAGCATATAAGGTTTGATACTCATGTTTCGAGTCATCCATTTAGTGTATCGTAATACTTTAATTTTCTTTTACACAACAACCGCACTAAACTCACTGTATCACCACTTAACAAAACCTTTAAAAACATAAACACTTTCTGGTGGACACACGAGTGTAAACGCGCGCGAAAGATAATTTCACAAAATAGCTAGGCGGGTCACTGATCTCAGTCAGCTGTGGTTAGATCATTGACCTACGGTCTACGTCTTATTACCTCAGGTATAATTCGAATTTACCGTCACACTTGATCAGGCTTCGGACTGGCAAAGTAATTGTAACAACATATCGTAAATAAACTTAATTGAATTTATCCCAACAGTTACGTAAGCGAAGGATTTCAAAAATTAATCACGTAACATTAAAATCAAAATGTGTCAAAACAATTTGGCGTGTTTAAAAATTAGAATCATCTCTGATTACCAAAGTCATTTAATATTTCAGTAACAAACTGACGAGCGTATAAATAAGAATTATTAATAACTGTGTTGCGACATTTCGCTAACATAACATTTTTTTAATACCTTAAACAAGGCTACTTAAAAACTAAAAAAGAAAATTAATCATTCTTCTAATAATTATTAAACAAGTACATAAAGATCACACGCGATCACAATCACTAGACACTCAAAACTAAATAAAAACAGATCATCTCTCTATGGCATTACGAAGTATCCTTCGAAACAAATAAACAAAATAAATCAAATTTGGTAACACCAATTGAATATTTTATTCACAATCTTTATCAAAGCATAATTTTGATGACATTTGTTATACCCACTGTATTAATATTTTACACGATATTTGTCATAGCCTATACGTGTTTATAGAAATCGTAATTTATAATAACGTATTGTCACTATTTTCACGACTTTAAAGTCATTTAAAACATTACAAATTAACGACATTGTCACAACAATTGGGCATGCATAAAAATTTAAATAATCCCTATTTACAGTAATATCTCTTTAAAAAAAAAACTATTATAATTATTTGAGTTTATAAACTTGAATTAAAAGAAATTAGACAGTATGAGTGTATAACCTAACCTACACATTTAACAAATGAAAAAAAAAAAACAAAGCAATATCAACTTGTAGTTGCGCGAGCAATTCATCGTAACGCAATTTCTAAGGGCTAATGAAATACTAATAATTCTAATAGCCACGCAGACGCGCGACTTGCGATCCCGGGGCCTCTCTGTAGGCCTAACGATGAAGGAGAAAGACTCTTGCGCAGCGGCGATGGCCGTATCCCGCGCCCCACTTTCCATTTCTCTGTTATTTTTTTTACACGTGTCAAAACAGAACAATAAAATTATTTTTGTTTAGCAAATTAGAATAATATTCCTAGTTACCTAAAACAGATTTTTTTTTAATCTGCATTACACACTTTCGTATAAAATATGATTAACTTTCTTACTAAGCTGTATTATTTTCGTACTTTTATGGTTAAAGATACTTTATTTCTCAAAAAGAAATTACATTTCACTTACTTGAGAAAATTATGTCTATAAACATATTTTAAATTAAAACTTCGACAATCATAATAAATGTATCACTATTTTAACATATTCTTACAATAAATTTTGCTTTAAACAAGAAATTAAAACATACCCTCAAAGCAACAATAATTGTGTACAAAACAGCGATAAGAAATACAAACTCATAGACACAGAGTAACAAAAACAGTTTGATCGTCAGTTATTTATTTCATACTTTATTTTTATTCTATTTAATTTTATTTTATTTTAATAATATATTGTCATGTAGTATATGTTTTTTTAGTTTAATTTTAAAGATTTTGAATGAATTTGCATTTTTTATCTCTTTAGGTAATTTATTATAGACTAGCTGCAAAACAGTAAGTTCGCACCTAGGTTTTCCTAGTATTATATATCGGGTGACTTTTTCTACTGGGCTTAATAGGCCAAATCCGGAACTATAAGGAATCGCGAAAGATACTTAATGGAGTCTCGTGTCCGATTTTGAAAAATCTAAAACTGCATCATAATTTTTTTTTTATTTCATGATTTTCCTGGCCAGAAATAAAACCCACTAATTAAAAAAAAATACATTCTGTATGTACCACCTAATAGTGTCACTTGTAAAGATCAACTTTTGGAAGGTAATAGTAAGCGACAAATTAAAGGAAAAGTTTTTTTTTTACAAAATAACATTAAATCTATACATTAATTAAGTTAAGTATTCGATTCTATATAGACATAATCAAATATGTGGGTTAAATCATGGGTTCCGGTAAGTTTAGAAAAAAATGTGCGTTACTTCGAACGATTTCTTTATAAATTGCATCAAAATGCTAGTCACCTACTGAGGAAGAGTGTGAACAATACAATCGAAAATATAAAAAATGAATTACTCACAGTAACTTCTTTTATGTTTGTCTTTTTTTTCTATGTAAGTTATACAAAGTTGATAGAATGTCACGTTTGTTTTGGTCCCCGTCACCTACTCCGTTACCTAAGTAGGTTTAGATAATTCTTAAAAAGATGAATCAATTTGTTGAAAATCTACATTTCACTGGACTCGGCTATTATACTCACCCGCTTTTAGCGTTACAACATCCCGTTGCTAAAGATTTAATTAATGTAAGAATTTTTTATGTAAGTACTGTATATACTTTCATGTTTTTAGTTATAAACACAAAAAAAATGTTCAACGTGATTCCTTAAATTGACATAACTTTTTTATTTATGGACCGATTGACATGAAACAAACCCTAAATGTTAAGTGAAGCTTACTACAATATATTAGTGAAAACCGCATCTAAATCGGATAAGCCGTTTCTGAGATTAGCGTGCACAAACGCACAGATAAACAGACAAACAGACAAACAGATAAGAATTCTAAAATTCATTGTTTTGGGTTCTATTGCGTTGGTATAGGCCCCCTATAATATTTTTTTTTCATATATCTTTCATGTACAGACAGCGACCCGCTAGAATTTTATTATTAGTATAGATTTGTACTCCAGCACAGATCACGGTGCGCATACCTAAAGCGGTTCGGACTTGAGGTAATAATATATGGTCTCCCCTTCGGCTACTACGGGTGTGAGCCTGATGAACTTTTGTGAATAAGATTTGTGAATTCATTGATTTAATCAGGATTTTTCTTATTAATATACAAGTGCCATATGCGTGTAATTGTTTTATATTCATGAGCTTTGTCTCCTTATACAATTTGACTGTAGGTGTTAAATAATCGTAATTAAATAATATTTTCATGATTTTATTTTCTGCTATTTGTAGGTCCTTTAAGTTGCTTTTTGGAGCAAAACCCCAAATTTCAATTAAATATTGTAAATGTGGTTTTACTAAAGAATTGTATATTATCAGTCGCACTTGTCGCGGAACACAGTGAACGAAGTTACGTAGCTTACCCATTAAAGAACAGAGCTTTGATCTTACGTGGTCAATCTGTACCTTCCAGTTCAAACAATCGTCTAATCGAAGTCCTAAATATTTTTCAGATTGTAATTGTAGCAGTTTTTGATTATTAATTTCGAGAGGAGTGTGTACTGGAATGTTTTTGTTCTTGGGTTTAAAAATGACGTAACTAGTTTTAGATGCATTGATCGTAAGTAAATTTTGTTGAAACCAATGAACTAGTGTGTTAATATCTTGTTGAGCTTGATTTATTATTTCGTTTAAATTACTACCAAAATAAAATAGACATGTCTCGTCTGCGTATAGAGACAGATGACCTTGTATTGGATTTTTATGTATGGAATTTATGTAGATTAAGAACAGTAGTGGACCCAATATGGAACCTTGGGGTACACCAAACTTACCAGTACTGTGAGGTTTACTTTGATACTCCCCAATTTTAACTATCTGATAACGGTTCGATAAATATGATTCAAACATTTTGTGTGCTATTCCTGATACTCCTACGTTACAAAGTTTACTCAACAATATCGAATGGCTTATCGTATCGAAAGCTTTTTTGAGGTCTATGAATAGCCCCAAGGCAATATTTTTTTTATCGATATTAGTGTGCAATTTTGTTATCATATCAATCGTGGCTGAGAGAGTGCTAGATTGGGAGCGAAAGCCATATTGTCTTTTGTAAATAAAGTCGATGGATGTAAGGTAGTCATCTAAATGTTTAAATATAATTTTTTCAAAAATTTTTGAAATGACTGGAAGTAGGCCGGTAATTGTTCGGATCACTTTTAGACCCAGATTTGTATATAGGAATTACTTTGGCTACTTTTAAGGCATCTGGAAAGATGCCTTCAGCAAGGTGATAGTTTATACATTTTGTTAAAGTTTCTGTTATTAGGTTACCAATGAACTTTACAGCTTTAGTAGTTATATAGTCGATCCCAGTACTACAGTTTATATCAAGATTATGAATAATTTTGGAAACTTCAGCGGCATCACAAGGTTTGAAAGAGGACAATTTTGATGAGTAGCGTATTTGTGTTTGTGTGATAGATGGATTTGAAGTGTTGTTATTTTGTTTAGCTAAGATAGTCTCTGCAAGAACAGAACCAATAGTAGCGAAGAAGTGATTGAATGTTTCACAAATCTCATTACCTTCAAGTATAGGGCCGGATTCAGTTTGAAGCTTTGGAGTATTGTCAGCCTTAATTGTATTATTTGACAAAGTATTTAATAAATTCCACATCTTCTTAGTATTTCCTAAATAATTTATAAATTTCTTCTTGTAGTATTTCTCTTTAGCACTTCTGATTTTTTCTGCTGTTTTCGATCTTTCAATTTTGAACTGCTTGTCAATTTCTTCATTTTTAGGATCTTGCTTTAATTTAAACCAAAATACATTTCTTTCTTGAATACTAGTTATGATATCTTTGCATATGCAGTCTTGTCGAGGAGGATTTATAATTTTTGTCTTGGTTACTTTGCTGTTGTTAATTCCAGCTTGTATTATTTTTTCTAAATTTTCATATCTATAGTTTGTAGAACAAAATTTCGTATTGTTAATATAGCTATTAAGTGTTTCATAATTAATTGCTTCGTAATTTATTCGCTTTTTTGTCGGTGGTTTATATTTTTTTATAGAAAAGTAAATTTGCTTATGGTCGGACATGGGGCTTTCAATAATGGCCATATGAAAGCGTTTATCTTTAAGATTTGAGCATACATGGTCAAGAATAGTCTTAGACAGTGTCGTTTCCCGTGTGCAATAATCTTGATGAATGTTGTTGATGAAAATGTATCCAGATTCTTTTATAATACTTTTATAGCATTTGTTATTACGACTTTGGGATAATAAGTCTATATTAAAGTCACCGAATACAATTGCTCGTTTCTTTTGAACCAATTGTGTTGAGTAAAGCTCAAAAAAGTCAGATATATTTGTTGTTCCGGGATTGTAAACAAGTCCTATGTCCAGTGCGTATTTCTCAAGATATATCCAGAGGTAATTAACCCCTCCAGCGTATACTTCTTCAAATAAACTGTGTTTTAAATTATCGTGTACAAATATAGATACGCCACCACCTCTTGAATCTGTTCTGAGGTTGTAGTAATGAGTGTAATTCGGTAATTGGTACAAATTAACGTCATCTATGGATCTTAACCATGTTTCGGTCAAGAGAATTATGTGAATTTGACATTGAATCGATTGAATTATACATTTAATTTCATCAAATTTACCATCTTTACGGATACTTCGTACATTAGCATAGAAGAAATTTAATTGAGACTGCGATACAATAAGATCTTGATATGTGTGGCAATACTGGTATGATATATTTTCGTGTGTAATAGTTTCTTTGTCCTGTAAACTTAATGTTTCGAGTTTTTTGGTAAGTTTTGTATAATTCTTGGTGTCACTTTGATATATTTTATAGTTAGGTTCTCTTCTCCGTTTACTTTCCGGCGATTGAGTTCTTCACTAAGTTCCTTGATTATAGTTCTTTGAGTAGGAGTCTGATCTGAGTATATTTTTACGTTATCAGGTAATTTATTCTTGTTTTGTAATATATATTTCACTTCATGTTGATTTTCATAACATACCTTAAGCGGTTGATTTTTTCCTTTAGAGTATTTGCCGTATTTGCCGTACCTTAAAAGGAAAAACGGAACCCTTATAGGATCACTTTGTTGTCCGTCTGTCTGTCTGTCTGTCTGTCTGTCTGTCTGTCTGTCTGTCTGTCTGTCTGTCTGTCTGTCTGTCTGTCTGTCTGTCTGTCTGTCTGTCTGTCTGTCTGTCTGTCTGTCTGTCTGTCTGTCTGTCTGTCGGGATGTCAACCCTTTTTTCTCAGAAATGCATAAACGTATCATGTTGAAATTGATATCATATACTCAAGTCTACGATGACATGCGGCCGTGAAAATATTAAAGTTCTAAGTCAACGCAATCAAAAGATAATGGAAAATATGTCGTATATTTTGACCATTTTAGCGTTTTCGCAAGGGAATCAAAACCTATAGGGTACTTCCCATTGACCTAGCACGATGAAATTTGGCAAGAAGTAAGATCTTATGGTACAAATAAAGAAAAAAATCTGAAAACTGTAAATTTTTGTATGTATGTTTGTCTGTTTGTAAGTTTGTCTTTCAACCTTTTTCTCAGAAACGCGTGAAGGTAACAAATTTGTATCAACGTCAAGTACTCAGAGTTGTAATTACTATGAGCTGTGAAAAAATCAAACTTCTACGTTAACACAATCAAAAGATACGGTCATTTATATCACATATTTTAAGTATGATAGCGTTTTTAACGTTTTCGCAAGGGAATCAAAACCTATAGGGTACTTCCCATTGACCAAGCATTATGAAATTTGGCCAGGAGCAAGGTCCTTTACTATACATAAAGGAAAAAATCCGAAAACTGTAAATTTCTGTTCGTGTGTCTGTCAGTCTGTACGTCTGTCTTTCAACCTTTTTCTCAGGAACGCATAAATGTATCAAGTTGTAAATTGATCAAGCGGAAAATATATTAATCTTAGAATTAAAATTATATGTACTTGTAACAAATTAACATAGAAGTTGACCATGGTCAAAAAAACAATTTTACAAACACTAAGAAGAAATTTGTATCAACACGAAAACATTAAAAAGCAGCAAACCTTTATAAACAACGCAATGCAATTCATACATCGCAGCTAACAAAATGATAGCGCGATGTAGCGTACAGCTAATGCCATCTATTACAACATTATGACATTAACTGTGATATAATTCTGCTCGATTAATATTTTTTTTATTTTAATTATTATTTAAACGCGCTAAAAATAATAAAAGATACTTTTCATTTAAAACTTTTATCGTCGATTTATAACGTCATTACGTAATTAACATTCAATATAAAAGCTTCACGCGATTTGATTTAAGTACTCGTATTTACTTAGTACGAAAATTTTAAAATTAAATTCAAACAGATAGAGTTATTTAATTTACTTATTTATCTACACATATAAGTCTTCTGGTTATTAGTAATATAATTAGTTATTTATAAATAAACAATAAGTTTTGTTCGAATTAAGGACTAATTATTTTCGTCTTGGCAACACTAATATATATTTTGATATTTTGATTGATAATGTAAATCTAAATATTTTACGAACGTAGTGCAGGGGTAGTGGAGTGTAGTAGAATATAAATAAAAATAAAACGAGAATAAAATATAATATAATTATGTTGTTAATGTCAAAGTCAACAAGTTAGTTCATTGAAATTGTCAAGAGATGGCTGAGTGTATCCTGAATCGCGCTATAACTTTGCTTTTTTGAAAGTATAAGGTGTATTAGTACTTAAAATAAAATTTTGTGTTTCCATGGATTGCATCCATGATTGTGTTTTAAATTAAAGTGCTCCTAAGTAGTTTCAAAATAGTTTTTGGGACGTGATCCATATTTACATAATATTTGATTATATTTAAGCGACTTCTAAAAAGGAGTGTTTTGAATTCGACCTTGTATTTAAATTTTTTTTTATGTTTGTTCGCCGATTACGCCGCCATTTGTGTACCGATTTTCAAAAATTTTTTTTTGTTTGAAAAAGTATACTTCCAAGGTGGTCCCATTGTCTTCAGGTCAGGATCAGATGATGGGATCCTGGAGAAATTGAGGGAACTCCTCAAATATTATAGGCAAGCGTATACCGATTTAGGTATTTTTGATAGTAACTTATGTTGGAACTGATGATGAAGACCACAAATGGCGTAGATGGGTTAGTCTTATATAGATTGCTATAAGTTTGTACGGAACCCTCGGTGCGCGAGTCCTACTCGCACTTGACCAGTTATTTTTTTTTAACAAACCTAACCCATAGTTCATTCCGTTTTCGCTGAAGTACGGTTTCATCATTTTTTTATAAAGAAAGCTAATATGTGGTTGATGATAAGGGTTTAGTAACAAAAACAAACAATTTAGAATTCAATAACTAAAATAATACGTAAGTTGCAGAGGTCATCCGAAAAATGAGAATTCATAATATTGCGTAAACTAGCAAAGTTCAATAATATTAATGTACTGAGGTATTTTTAAATAATACTTTTGAAAAAAACGAATTACGTGTTTAACACTCAGCCGTACTACTGTTGAGTAATATTTTATTTATTTTTACGTAATACGCAATTCTGTATTTTATAATTATGTATTAAATATTTTTAAATAATGATAATTCGTTTTAAGTTATCAGTTTCGCCTTGTTTTTTTAACTTTAGTTGCAAAAAACTTCCGATATCTCCAGACATTAGAAATTACGTGTGTTAAATTTTTAGTTTCGAATGTGTAAAAACAGTGAATTAATGACAATAGTCGTGTTATTAGAAGTACAAAAATGTTTAAACAATGATGACTGTGAAAGATATCGTAATAAATATGTTTAATAGATACTGTGAAAAATAGTTCAGTGTTATAAAATATCTATTCACCTAAGTAAGGATACTTCGTAAGCTATTTTTTTTTTAATATTTTGTGTAAGTTTCAGATGTATAGTGATCAACCGATCACGTGTGACACCATTTAATTTTATTAGAAAAGTATTTCATTACTTTTTTTATTATTTGAATAGGCTTGTTTAAGGTATAAAAATTATGATTGTTATTTAAGATAGCTTATGAAAGATTAGTTGTGATAGACTATAAATACAATAGTAGAACATTTTGTAAATGTAATAATTATTAAAAAATAGTTTTTTAATACTTAATTAGGTAAAGGATTATGTTGTTACTCGAAATATTACTCGTATCTTACTAATATTATAAACGTGAAATGTGTATGTATGTATCGATGCTTGTTATTCTTTCACGCAAAAAGTACTAAATGGATTTTAATGAATCTTTACAATAATAAAGCTTCTACATCCAAATAACACATAGACTACCTATTCTATCTACTTTTATCAACATACCACGCGAGTGTAGCAGGCGGAGGCTAGTATAATAATTATTATAAATAGAGATGAGTCCAATTTTTAAACACTAGGTGTGTTGTTTTTGTTGTTGTTGTTTTTATTGTTGTGATAGTTTATTTATTTAAATGCTATGATCAATTTCTAATACCTGCCTTGGCGTTATTCAGTTTTGTTATATGTTTTTATGAATTTCATTAAGTTAATTAACATGATGTCAAAATTAATTTGCCAATCTCAAGCCTGGTGAAGTTTGACGGAAAATTCGAATCATACTTAGGTAAAGTTAAGTAATGTCCCCCCTCCGCCGGCTTTCGTCGAGTACACACGTATTTACTGTAGCTCCGTAGATCAATAATTTTTATTTCGTTTAAAGTTAATAATACCATATATAAGTTATACCAGTTTAACCGTAACAAAATAACGAACAATTTGGCTAATAGTTTACAATATACTATTCTAAATAAAAGTGTTAAACGTTAAATTGTTTCAAACAGTGACGGTTGAAGTGCTAAAAAAGTGAACGGTGTAAACAAAAGATCTGCATTATGCAGTAACTGACCTTTGGACCATAATATTACAATCCTGCGGTCTTACAAACAGCAATCTACATTCGCCAGTCCGTGTGTCGTAGTATCGGCGGCATATGCAGTGCGTCTGAATTACTACAGTTATAGTTGAGGGTTCAAGATCGAGTGACATCACCACATTTATATATATATATATATATATATATATATATATATATTCTTTTCCTTTTTTAAATTTTATATTTTATAATGTCTAAAATGAAAAGACAGAATAAATCTGCAACAACATCTAAACAACAAATTCCTTTGCAACAGTGCACATCGGAACCGAATCTTGATATTATCGATCAAACTGATACTGACTCAACATCATCGTCCCAAACCACCGTCCATCGCAACAAACGTAAACACGGAGAGAACGAATTGCTGACCTTTATGGACGAGATAAGGGACATGTTAAGTTCATTTAAAGAGGAACAGAATGATAGAATTGAAAAGATTTATGACACTATTAATGAAATAAAGCATCAAAATATTGAAATCCATGCATCGCTTGATTTTTTATCGCAAAAATATGAATCAGTTGTCACTGCCATCAGCAAATTGGAAGCCGATCGACAGAATAATTTAGCTTATATTCAATTACTCGAGGATAAATTGGATAATTATGAAGGACTGTCAAGATCGTCGTGTATAGAAATTCATAATATTCCTGTCATTAAATCAGAGACAAAAGAATGTTTGGTTAAGAATATTATTTCCACTGGGAAATTTTTGAATGTTCCCATAGCAGCTCATGAAATTAGGGATGTGTTTCGTATAAAAACCCGTGATGTCTCTAAGAAAACCGTCATAGTTGATTTTAATAGCGTTTTATTGAAAGAAAAAATTATAAAAATGTACAGAAAAGCAAGTAGAGAAAATAATAAGTTAACAACAGAAAAAATTAGACTTGATGGACCTTCTCAGCCAATATTTATAGCAGAAAATCTACCATCTAAAACTAAGAGGCTCTTCTTCAACACGCGTGATTTTGCTAAAAGCAATGACTACAGATTTTGTTGGACATCAAATGGAAAGATTTTTCTCCGAAGAAGAGAAGGGGATCAGCTGATACTTATTAAGAATAATTCTGATTTGTCTAAACTAAAAACTGAAAATATTTGACTATGTACTTCATTAGAAGCAATTTTGTTCACGTCTAGTCTCATCGTAAAAATTGCTAAGAAACTATACTTTTCTGCTTGTAAAATAGTGTTAAGCTCGTTAAGTTATTCTTATAAATCAAAAATACACTTTATACACACCTTACATATAATCACACGTAACAATTTATCATTAATATGTTCACATGTTCACAAACGCATATTCGTATATATAATGGTTTCGGTATCTTTGGTAAAATTTAAAATATATAAACAAAGCCCCAAACTTTTAGAATTTACTAGATATACACACATTACGTTAGTTAACTTCAAGAATGACCAAATGTTATTTTACAAAATAGATTATGGATGAAGGTAAAATAATCTCAAACGATATTGATCAATTATCTTTAGCACAATCTTATACCTGCTTACCTGAGGAAACGGATATATATATATATTAAAAACATGAATAAGCTCTTCAAAATTCTACATTTGAATATACGCAGTATAAATTGCAACTTTAACGAACTACTCGTACTATTGAATAGAATTAAATATACACCTGACATTATCGTTCTAACTGAATGCTGGCTGAGCAAATCTCCTTTTATTCCTACCATTGATGGGTATAATTTGTATAACTCCACTTACACTAATCAAAATGATGGAGTGGTAGTCTATACTAAGAGCGAATTGAAGGGTATGATTCTTGATTCTAATATCGATGATGCCAATAGTATAGTGCTTAAAGTTTCAGACCATCTTGCCGTTGTGGCATTGTATCGATCCCCCTCTTATAAAAAAATTGACTCTTTTCTCAATAGTCTTAATTACATGCTAAATGTTTTAAAAACTTTTCAAAATATTGTTCTAGTTGGAGATATAAATATTAATATTATGCCTGGTGGTAAAGACCCCAATGAAGATACTTACCTTAATGTGCTTGCGTCACATGGCTTGCTTCCTGCTCATCAACTACCAACTCGTGGTAATAATTGTCTTGATCATTTTATGTTTAAATCACCGAATCAGGTTATCACATTGGTCTTTGATATCAACATAACTGATCACGCGCCTGTCCTATTTTTTTGTGATACAAAATTAAAAGCACAATTAGCTGAATCTAATTCCACTAAAATAAATGTACCAGCCGTAGTCAATAGATTGGAAACAACTGATTTCACATCTGTACTAACATCGACTGACCCTGATTTTGCCATGCATTCCTTATTAACTATAGTTACTGAAGCAGTGAACGCAAATACGGTTACAACAAATATTCCTTGTCGAAGGCGTGTCATTAAGCCATGGATTACGCCTGGTCTTCTGAGATGTATTCGTCACAGAGACAATCTTTATCGTAAATTAAAAAAAAATCAAGAAAATCAAGTCCTCAAAATAACTTTTTTTAGATACCGTAATTTTTGTAATAATTTACTTAAAAAGATTAGACGTGAATTTGAACAGAATGAATTTCAAAAAGCCCGTAAGGATTCAACCAAGACTTGGAATTTAGTAAAAAAGATTGTTAATATAAAACCCAAGAAATCGAGTCCAATTGAGCTTCTTCGTATTTGTGATGAACCTTACACGTCCATTAATACTGTAAATAGCTTTTTCGCAAATGTTGGAAAGAACCTAAATGAAAAATTAGGGCCACCATCGAACACCTGTAAAAATGACTATGTATCACATCTATCTCTTCACCATAAAACAATGGCACTATTTGATGTTGACCAACGTGAGCTTAAACTTATTATTCTAAATCTTAAAGAAAAATGTGCTGTTGGTTGGGATGGCATTTCTACCTCAATAATTAAAGCTGCTGCTCATGTTTTAATTCCTTTGTTAGAATTTATCTTTAATCTATGTTTTGCATCCGGCGTCTGCCCACGAGTCTTTAAGAAAGCTATTGTCCATCATATTTATAAAGATGGTAAAAGAGATAATGCTAGCAATTATAGACCTATATCGGTATTGACAGTTTTTTCCAAAATTTTCGAAAAGGTTTTAAACAAAAGATTACTCAATTTTCTAAATGATAATAATATTATTGCAAAAAATCAATTTGGATTTGTAGGCGGAAAATCAACAGAGGATGCTGTGTTGGAACTAACATCCAGCATAGTTGAAAATCTTGACAATAAGCTAAAAAGTGTTGCTATATTTCTAGATCTATCTAAAGCATTTGACACTGTTTCTATTCCGATTCTACTGACTAAACTCGAGCAAATTGGAATAAGAGGTCTCACTTTAAAAATTTTTAAGAGCTATTTATCAGATCGCACTCAAATTGTCAAGATTGACAACTATAATAGTAATGAACAACCACTAAGTTTTGGAGTTCCACAGGGCAGTGTGCTAGGCCCTACTCTCTTTCTAATTTACATTAATGACTTATGTACATTATCTCTCACTAACTGTAAAATCATTACATACGCTGACGATACGGTTCTTTTAATAAACGGTAAAAGTTGGAATGCAAGTCAAAACTATTCACAAATTGCATTTACTGCTGTTAAAGATTGGCTAACTTGTAACAGACTTATACTTAATATCTCAAAGACGAAATTTGTAACTTTTGCTCCAAATTTGTCTTTACAAGCTCCTACCTCTTTTGTGATTCGTGCCCATGTCTGTTTCGGCTTAAATTCAAATTGTAGCTGTCCCTTACTACTAAGCACGACTTCCACTAAGTACTTGGGGGTTATGATAGATAATTCGTTGACTTGGACACAACAAATAGAAGCCGTTACCTCTCGCGTCAGAAAGCTAATATTTGTTTTTAAAAAAATAAAAAAATTGCTGACTTTCAGTCATTAAAAATGGTTTATTATGCTTTAGCACAATCACTGTTATCCTATTGTATTATAATATGGGGAGGATCGACACAAACAGCAATGTTAAAACTCGAAAGAGCTCAAAGAGCAGTTTTAAAAGTTATGTTAAATAAACCCATTCTTTTCCCAACGGCTGAATTGTATTCTATTGGCAAAGTCGCAACAGTCAGACAACTTTTTATACTTTCAACCATCTTACGCAAGCACTCAGAATTACCCTATAATCCTGCTATAATAAATGAGAAACGTAGATCGCATACGGTATGCTTCTACGCACCATGTCGAACTTCTATAGCTAAACGCCATTACTATCGCTTAAGTTGTCTGCTATATAACAGAATTAATAAACATCTAAATATTTATCCTTTAACATTAATGAAATGCAAATTTAAATGCCTTGAATGGCTTCTCACATTATCGTACGAAGAAACCGAAAACGTTTTAAAAATCATTAACTAATTGCGCGCACACACACACACACACACACACACACGCACACACACACACACACGCACACACACACACACACACACTCACACACACAAGCTCAAACCCTTTTTTTTAGTATTTGTACCCTTAAACTTAGTTTTATTAACAGTAAAATCATTTTATAACTCTATTTTGATTATATAGTATTGTAATGTTAATATAATATTTGTCTCGGAGGAGGGCGTTGATACCTGCTACGCAGTATTAACTTTTGCAGTGTCATCGTTTTTCATCAATTTGTAAAATTTTTGTTATTGTAAAAGTTATGAAATAAATAAATAAATAAATGTCGTAGTTGTACGTAGTTTGGTAGGTCCATACAGCTGACTTTTGTCAGTGACTTACCTAGTGATTTTGTTCGCTTATCTTTCGCACACGATTGGACTCGTGGTTTGTGTGTACACTCGAAAGTGTTTGTTTTCTATCTTAAATGGTACGTTGAGACTCGAATACTTCGTAATGCCATAGACAGATGATCTGTTTTTATTTAGTTTTGAGTGTCTAGTGATTGTGATCGCGTGTGATATTTATGTACTTGTTTAATAATTATTAGAAGAATGATTAATTTTCCTTTTTTGTTTTTAAGTAGGCTTGTTTAAGGTTTTAAAAAAATGTTATGTTAGCGAAATGTCGCAACCCAGTTTTTAATAATCTTATTTATACGCTTGTCAGTTTGTTACTGAAATATTAAATGACTTTGGTAAACAGAGATGATTCTAATTTTTAAACACGCCAAATTGTTTTGACACATTTTGATTTTAATGTTACGTGATTAATTTTTGAAATCCTTCGCTTACGTAACTGTTGGGATAAATTCAATTAAGTTTATTTACGATATGTTGTTACAATTACTTTGCCAGTCCGAAGCCTGATCAAGTGTGACGGTAAATTCGACTCATACCTGAGGTAATTAGACGTATTAGGTAGGTACCGTAGGTCAATGACCTAACCACAGCTGACTGAGATCAGTGACCCGCCTAGCTATTTTGTTAAATTATCTTTCGCGCGCGTTTACACTCGTGTGTCCACCAGAAAGTGTTTATGTTTTTAAAGGTTTTGTTAAGTGATACAGTGAGTTAAGTGCGGTTGTTGTGTAAAAGAAAATTAAAGTATTACGATACACTACATGGATGACTCGAAACATGAGTATCAAACCTTATATGCAACTTACGGATTGCGTATTGGTAGGTGCTATGGACTCGACCACTTTTACTCATTACGAGGTAAGTATAAACAGAAGTTGTGCGGCGCGCGCCTTAGATAGTGTAATGCGTGCGCACGAACAGTGGAGCTCGAATATTTAAATATTTTAAATGTTTAAAAACTATTTTTTGGAATTTTTTTTTTTATGCGGAATGTGATGAGTTACACTTACCGAACCTCCCATTTGAAGGACCGCAGTATAGAGTCGAACTCCTTATATATATGTCGGAGGAAGACGTCAAGTTGATAGTTCTTTTAATTATATCACGAGTTATTAATTATTCACTAAAATACAATTTGTTAAAAATAATGTTAAATTAATTTGATTTTGTTTGCGTGTAAATTCTTTTTAAATTTGAATTAAATGTTCTTTATTCTGTGGATTGCATTGACCAATCAGAGCAGAGCGTAAGACTCGAGCGGGGTCGAGGCGCCATCTTGACAACAATGGCGAATCGCGGGAATATGAGAATAGTTGTAGATCGAAGTGGATAAATTATTGTATTGATTTAAGACAGTTGTGGTGGAGATATTGGTGTTGTGAGATTAGTGTCACGAACCCGCTGCTCGTATAAAATAGTTACAATTCATATTCTAAATTGTTAATCGTAAAATAATTATTTTGTCTTTCTATTCAAAAGTGACCTCTTCAACATTGTAAAACGGTTTGCAGAGCAACGAAGAACAATGGAGATTACTTTTCGAGATGCAGAATCAACAAATTCAAGCCCTTGTTCAAGCCTTGAAGTCGAACACGTCCAGAGATACGAAGGTAGTTTTACCAGAATTCGAACCTGACAAACAAGACACCGACGCGCGATCGTGGTGCGCAACCGCCGATTTATGCTTTGATGGAAATGTACCACAAGGAAGCCAGCTTATAATGACCTTAACCAAAGCTTTAAAAGGTTCAGCGTCGGCATGGCTATCGCAGATAAGCTATCCAGGTATGACGTGGACTCATGTTAAGGAACTTTTCACGGCACGTTACATCGACGTAGAAACCTATGCAGCTACCCTCATTAATTTGAGCAACGATCGACCTAAGGAAAATGAGACCTATGCTGCCTATGCTAGTCGTCAACTTTCTCGCTTATTGAATCGTTGGAAGGATGCTAGTGTTGAACAAATAGCAGTATCGACAGTTATCGGTCATCTGGCACAGTTCGATACACGCCTGCAACGCCTTGCATTTACTACGGAAATAACCACGCGACAAGATTTGCAAAAAGAACTGCAAGCGCTATCGTACCTAAAGCGCAAAGGTACGAGTTTATCTGAAATGCGTACTGATGCCAAGAATGAGAAGCGGTTCAAGCCTACCCCGTTGCCGCAGATTAAATGTCATGCGTGTGGAAAGCAGGGACACAAGCAAGCCGATTGCTTTTCAAAGAAGACAGAAGCCAAGAGAACGCAGTCTTCTCCGACTACAGCAAACATCGGACCACGACAGCAAGCCGGCGGCAGCTCCGTGGTGTGCTACAAATGCGGTGCGCCGGGCCACATTGCCAGCCGCTGTCCAGCCAGGGGTTCTGACGTCACAGAGCCCGCCGTCGAGCGACGTGTCGACTTATGCGCGGTCGAGCCTCCGTCGGGAACATTAACCCATTTTGGTGAGTATTACAAATTTGATTATGATTCTGGTGCGGAATGTTCTCTGATTAAAGAAAGTGTAGTGAATAAGTTTAGAGGCAAACGAGTTAATGATGTCGTTTCGCTTATAGGTATTGGCAATAAAAGTGTGTATAGTACGCTCCAATTGATGTGTCAAGTGCAAATTAGCGATTTTACAACGGAGATCTTATTTCATGTTTTACCGGACGTTTATTTAAAGAGTGACATTTTGATAGGGCGCGATATATTAAGTAAGGGATTTCGAGTGACTATGACTGCGACTGACTTTTGCTTGACTAGAGATGCTAGAGTGGATGTATGTGGCCTGACGGAAGACCATATATCGCCGAATAACTTTGACAATATTGAAACTAATATTCCTTCTGATAAAATAAATAAACTTGTAGATATTTTGAAAAAATATTCTGACTTTTTCATAAACGGCTTTCCAACAACCCGCGTTAACACCATAGGTTAATAGGTTATCCCCAGTCGAACGAGAGATAATGCGCGATCGGGTTACTGAGTTGTTGCAAGCAGGTATTATTCGACCTAGTAATTCGCCATACGCTAGTCCGGCCCTTTTAGTTAAAAAAAAACTGACGGATCAAACCGCATGTGCATAGATTATAGGGAGCTCAATTGTAATACGGTCCCAGATCGCTATCCATTGCCATTGATTTCTGACCAAGTTGCACGGCTTAGCGGTGCATATTTCTTTACAAAACTAGACTGTGCAAGTGGATTCCATTTAATTCCTGTCCAAGCGGAGCGCACTGCGTTTATAACACCTGATGGGCAATACGAATTCCTTGCAATGCCGTTTGGGCTGAGAAACGCAATCTCCGTTTTTCAGCGAGCGATAGTCAAAGCATTAGGTGATCTCGCACACCAGTATGTGGTGGTGTACGTTGACGATATTTTAATTATGTCGGATTCAATAGAGCAAGGTTTGGAACGGCTGGAAGTAGTACTGGAGGCATTGACGGAAGCTGGTTTCTCGCTCAATATGAAAAAATGTTCTTTTCTCAAGTTACGCGTCGAGTTTCGTGGTTATAAAGTAGAAGCAGGTAAGGTTAAGCCAAACAAGCGAAAAATCGACGCTTTGTCAAAATTGCCAGCTCCCCAGACGCTTACACAGGTAAGACAATTTCTAGGTTTAGCGTCCTATTTCCGTCAGTTTGTGCCAAACTTCTCGCGTCTCATGTCGCCACTGCATAAGTTGACATCGGCTAAGTGCCCATTCCAGTGGACTTCAAGTTGCGAGGAGGCACGTCAAAAGGTAGTTGACATTTTGACAAGTGAGCCTGTGCTCATAATTTTCGACCAACAATATCCAGTAGAGTTACACACGGACGCCAGTGCAGAGGGTTACGGTGCTATTTTATTTCAAATTGTGGAAGGTAAGCAGAAACCAGTTGCTTATTTCAGTAAACGCACGACGCCTGCTGAGTCTCGTTATCACTCCTACGAGCTGGAGACACTGGCGGTTGTGAATGCAGTGAAGCATTTTAGACAGTATTTACATGGCCGTAAGTTTACAGTTGTGACTGACTGCAACTCATTGAAGTCGTCGTGTACCAAAATTGATCTGACGCCGAGGGTTCACAGGTGGTGGGCTTACCTGCAATCGTTTGAATTCGACGTGAAATACAAAACAGGTAAAAAAAATGTCGCATGTTGATTTCTTTTCTCGAAATTTGTTGCCATCAACGAATCCACAATTGGTTCATAAGCCCAAACAAAAGCGTGTCAACATAACCGAGCTTGCTGACAACTGGCTTATCGCAGAGCAACAACGGGATGAAGAAATTCAACACATTGTTGTTAGTCTGAGTCAGGGACTACTTGGTGATGACGTAGCTACAACTTATGAGGTAAGATCGGGTATCCTTCATCGTAAAATACAGCGAAACGGTCGAACCAAGTGCCTGCCTATCATTCCCCGCGCATTACGCTGGTCTGTGATAAATAACGTTCACGAGTCGATTGTACACCTTGGGTGGGAGAAAACCTAAAGAAGTTGTACAACCACTACTGGTTCGAAGGTATGAGTAAGTAAGTGAAGAAATTTGTCGAAAACTGCGTGACTTGCAAAGTGTCAAAATCTCATTCAGGTAAGGTACAAGCTGAACTTCACCCCATACCTAAGACTGCGATTCCATGGCACACAATACACATCGATGCTACGGGAAAACTGAGTGGGAAAAATAATAACAAGGAGTATGTCTTCGTGATCATCGATGCCTTTACCAAGTACGTATTGCTGTATCACACAAAAAATATCGACACTAGGAGTAGTATTAAGGCTATCACAAATGGAGTTGCGTTATTCAGGGCGCCTGTTCGAGTAATCGCCGATCAAGGTCGTTGCTTCGCTAGCAAGGAGTTCCGAGACTTCTGTGAAGGTAAAAATATCAAACTACATTTGATTGCTACAGGGTCAAGTCGCGCAAATGGTCAGGTTGATCGAATAATGAGTGTAATTAAATCAATGCTTACTGCCGTGGAGTCCAACACTGACAAGCCTTGGCAAGATTCTTTAGGAGAGGTACAACTTGCCTTAAACTGCACAGTAAACCGCGTAACTAAAGCTAGTCCCCTAGAACTCTTAATCGGAAAAGTAGCCCGCCCCCTTACTTTAATGGCGGATGACTGTGACGAGACTATCAATCTTGACGAAATTAGACGACAAGCTACTGACAGTATATCACAATCCGCGCGTTATGACAAAGAGCGGTTTGATAAGGATAAAGCGAAAATTCATGGGTTTTCTGTAGGTGAGTTTGTCCTCATTGAAAACGAGGAGCGTAATCAAACGAAGTTAGATGTCAAATTCAGAGGTCCGTTTCAAATTGTAGAAATATTAGAGGGTGATCGCTATGTTTTAAAATCGCTAACTTGTAATCGAACCTACAAATATGCTCACGACCGTCTCCGAAAAATGCCTGAGGGTTAAGTACCAATTGAAATAGTTGATGAATTAGATGAAATCGATGACGAAGGTCAGTCGGATTAATGTGTATACACAGGTTCTTGATTCGTTGGGCCGGAGACTATACCAGAGTATCGTAGCCGTAGCCTGTAGAAGTCGGCGTCTGCTCTTGAGTAGTCCGTAGGTAAACGATAGTACGGTAGCTCTGGGTGGTATAGTCGGGTCTTGCCTTGTAGCGAAGACCATAGACTCAGCGTTCGGTGGGTAACGCGTGTTAAGTAGAGTTGTCTACTGGAGCTATTTCAATAGCGATTGGCCACGAATAAGATACCTGGGGTTTTCTTTTGTTGTGTTTCGTTGGTTTTGAGATTTTAATCTCTGAATGTGCTGTCGATTGATTGGTGACTTGACCTCAGAATTCTTGATACCTGTGTTGTTGATAATAGAAGTGATTATGTTTTAATTCTTTGTAATAAGCAGTGAATCAGGTTCCCTGTAAATTGTAACGTTGAGTAAAATGATATAAAGTGAATAAACTGTTTGCAATATCTTATTTTAATTTTTTTGAGATATTTAATTTTAGACATTAGTTGCCAGGATTGGCCGAACAGACACTGTTCTGGTGTTTTATTGTTACAGATTAACACACGAGGACGTGTGTCAGCGCAGGATGGCCGTGTCGCATTCTGGATTCTGAAACACGAAACGAAAGCGCGCCAACTATCAGTAGTTGTTAGAACTACCTCTCCGTGTAATATCGGGTGACATGATGGCGTGCTTCGGCAGAGTCGTCAACACTTGCTGAGCGGCCGGCGGCGTTCGCTCGCGCATTCTTAGTTAGATCGCCAAGGAGTGCAGACGTTACGGAACTGTCTTACCGTTTTGTGCTTCGCATTGTTAAGTTCAGTTGATCTACGTACCTGTAATATTCAGTTGATTAAAGGACCACTGGAATCAATACGAGTTGTCTTTTGTACGAATACCCACTAGACGCCCACCTATGTCGAAAGAAAACGAACATGTCGACCTGCCTGCGACATATATATATATATATATATATCGGATTATCGTTATTTTCGATGTCTCGAGTCTTATCCATAGTATATACTGTGGGCTGAGAAGTGTTGGTCCAAATAACAAGCAATCAGTAATCAAAGATTTTATTTTAAATCACTATTTTATTACGAACACAACAATTAGAACAATTAAAATTACTTATCACTTAATTATAACACTGACTCTAACTTCTTTATTTTAATAACTTCACTTCCACTATGTACACTCTATTTAGAACGCGAGACAGTTCCAAGTAGTGAGCTGTCCGCCTGACCGAGCAGAACTGAACTCAGCCCGGAGGACTGCCACGACGTAGACTCTGTCGAGCTCCTATAGATGGAGCTGGCGTTCCAATAGTTGTGGTTTTGACTTCATTTCCGACACGGCCATCCTGCATTCACACGTCCTCGTGTGTTAATCTGAAAACAAAATAACCAACCCAAATACTTGTCCAGCTCGGCCATTCCTGGCCAAATAAAATGAACTTTTAATCTGATTCGTCTTTATTCAAACAAAATTTAACTTAAAACGAATACAACTGTCCAGAATCATGTACCAACGTCAATCAATCTTTCAACAATCATACTCACTTTTTTTTTTTTTTTTTAAACACTAACAACTATGTAGGCCACCCCTCACTTGGCCACGGCCTCACAAGCCATCAGCAATTACATTGCTTTATACCCTACGGTCATAACAGACCCCGACCTCCGCCAGTACCAAACGCGCATCACACACCCACGGTCTAATTAAGATTCTCAAAAGACCGATTTTTACCAGGCTATGACTACGTTTTAGCTACTAGTACGGTCGATACTACATCACTAACATTTTCACCATCATGATCCTCTACATTCAAATCAATTGGTACATGACCTTCTGGCACCTTCCTTAACCTATCATGAGCGTATTTGTACGTACGCTTACAATTTAAAGATTTTAATGTATAACGGTCACCATCCAAAACCTCTATTACTTTATATGGACCTTTAAATTTTGGATCTAACTTAGTTTGATTTCTTTCTTCATTTGCTATTAAAACGAAATCACCAACGGAAAATTTAGCTACTTTAGATTTAGATAGATAGATAGATAGATAAATTTTTTTATTGCACACCACTCAAATGAAAAAAAAAAAATAAATAAATATTACCCAGGAACAAACATGATTGAACAACAAGGCGGCCTTATCGCTTAATAGCGATTTCTTCCAGGCAACCTTAGGGTTAGAAATTTGCATAGAAGAGATAGGTAGGTGGTGTATAAATAAACATACATACTAACAAGTACATACTAATACATGCGATACAAATGCATAATGTACAATAAACTAATATATACATATATAAATATATAATTGTATATACATACATATAAATAATGAAATAAATGTATACATATATTATTAATTGAGTATTATGTAATCATATATACGTCATATAACAGACAGATAATAGTCTTTTACTCGTTTTTTGAAAATATTAATATTTTTGGTTTGCCGAATGTTTAATGGAAGAGCATTCCACAAACGAATAGCCTGTACAGCAAAGGATTGCTGAAAATATTTTGTTTTATGTACAGGCAACCTAAGCGTAAGATTCTCAGAAGAACGTAGAACCTTGCTGTGCTCTCCCATAAATTCAAACTTCTCCTTTAAATAAGGAGGACTCGTTGGATTAAATAACACACAGTACAGAAGAGAAAGTATGTGTAGATTCCGGCGAAGGCGGATTGGCAACCACTTGAGTTTTGAACGAAATTCTGAAACATGGTCGAATTTGCGTAACCCAAATACGAACCGAATAGCAATGTTTTGAAGTCGCTCAAGTTTGTTAAGTTGCTCTTCAGTTAGATTAGGATAGCTAGCGTCAGCATAATCAAGGACAGAGAGAAGTAGAGATTGTGCTAACATAGTTTTAGTCGGAATGGGAAGAAAAGACTGCAAGCGCCGCAACGAGCTAATAGCCGCAAATGCCTTTTTACTAAGTTCTTTAATGTGATGTGTCCATGTCAAAGTGGAGTCTAAGTGGATGCCTAAATTTTTTACCGAGGTACTGTAAGGTATAACAATATTATTATATAATAAAGGAGGAAAATTACTCCAGTCAATTCTCGAAATCAAGTTAGGACTTCCAATAATTATGGCTTGCGACTTAATGGGATTTACTGTCAGACCAAAGGATTTACTCCAATTATATATAGTCGCTAAGTCATTATTAGTGGTAGATACTGCTGAAGAAAGATCATCGAGACTTGACTGGGTATAAATTTGCAAATCGTCAGCATACATATGGTAGAGAGAAGTTATATTTTGAGATATAGTGTTTATAAAAATAGCGAACAATAAAGGAGACAACACGCCACCCTGAGGTACGCCGGCCAGGACATCACACCAAGAAGAGAAAGAATCGTCAATTTTTAGCCTCTGCTGGCGCCCTCCAAGGTAATTTTGAAACCAGCCCAGTACAGATGGAGATATGTTAAAAGAACGCAAAAGACTTAGTAATATCTCGTGATTAACAACATTAAAAGCATTGCTGAAATCAAGCAAAGTAAGGACAGTTAGTTGCTTGTTGTCCATACCCCATCTAATATCATCGGTGACTTTAACTAAAGCACTAACCGTACTATGACCAGGACGAAAGCCAGATTGAAAAGGATTAAGGAGGGAATGTTTGATAAGGAAGGTGTTTATTTGGTGATAGACCAATTTTTCTAGGACTTTAGAGAGAAATGGAAGAATAGAAATTGGGCGATAGTCAGAGAAACTGGTAGGATTAGGTTTTTTAGGAATAGGGATTATTTGCGCACTTTTCCATGCTTTAGGAAATTGGCCAGTTACAATGGATTCATTTAGGATGTAGGTTAATATGGGTAAAATAATATCAAGTATAGGTAAAATCATGTTACGGCTAATGTTGTCAGAACCAACTGCATTAGATGAGATTGAAAGTACGTTCTTTTTAACATCACACTCAGTGAGTGGGCAGAAAGTAAACGGTTGAAAATCAGGTATTGGCAACGATGAAAGAAAGTTTAGAGTGAGATTTTTCTCAGTGTCATCTATTGAATCAGATGATGAAAAATGTTTATTAAGGAGTTCAATATCTAAATTACTAGACGTAGGATTATTAGATGGCTTGCCAACCCCAAGTGTTTCAAGAAATTTCCAAACTTTAGCTGGGTCGCCGTTTTCGACTGATGTATAGATATGGCGTCGTTGTGCATCCCTACACAATGTATTGCAGCGATTACGTATCTTATAATATTTTTCTTTATTTAGCTCTGAATTTTTAAACTTAAAATTGCTTTTGGCTTGGTGCTTCTTTGCGATCAGCTGTTTTAAGTCTTCAGTAAGCCAAGGTGCGGGTAAATGTTTTAATTTAATAAGCTTGAAAGGCGCATGGACATCATACAACTGTGTGATTAAAGAATTGAATACTTCAACTTTATTATCAATTGAGTGAGGTAGAGTAACAGCCGACCACTCAATCGCTTGGGCATCCTCTCGAAGGCGGTCTAAATCCATCTTTCTAAAACTACGCTGCAGAAGTGTCCTTGATTTAGCTTTAGGGGGACGTAATTTATAAGAAAGGTAAATTAAATCGTGGTAAGAAAATGCATCTGCCGCACACTGGCCATATTTAGAAACAGAAGTTGGAGCAGTAACCATCATAAGGTCTAGGAGAGAAGGAGTGTAGCCAGGTAGGTTGTGCGTGGCAGCCAGAGGCAAGATGTGCAAGTTAAAAGCATCCACTACAGACGTTAATCTCTTACAGCGCGTATCATCTTTTAGCAAGCATGTATTGAAGTCACCCATAAGAATAGAATGATCATATATTGGTATAAACTTGTCTAAGATATTTTCAAAAGAAACGAAATAATCATTATGGCAAGAAGGGCTATAAAACACACCTAGAAGGATTTTAGAATTGGATAAGGTGACTTCAACTAAGAGATGTTCAATCGTATCAGCAGAAGGAGGCTGAGGAGAGGAACTCACTATGGTAAAAGGAATATATGATCTTAGATAAATCGCTACTCCGCCACCTCCCTTACCAATACGATCATTACGGATAAGTTGAAAACCTGGCAATGAGTAAGAAGTAGAGGGAAGACATGGTTTAAGCCAAGATTCAGAAACTAAAATGGCGTGAATATTACGGGATTCGAAAGACGCAAGCATATCGGTATAATGAGCCGGAATACTTTGGGCATTTATATGAACTATATTAAAATTTTTCATTGAATCTGAGAAGCAAGAGTTGAGAGTTACGTTCAGTGGAAAGAAAGATGTACTGTGGAAACTATCCTCACTTAAAGCATCGTTTGACGAGAAAGACATAAATTGATCACTTAATGAACTACTATTACTTTTAGATGACATTATATTATATTATATTATATTATATTATATTATATTATATTATATTATATTATATTATATTATATTATATTATATTATATTATATTATATTATATTATATTATATGATATGATATTATATTATATTATATTATATTATATTATATTATATTATATTATATTATATTATATTATATTATATTATATTATATTATATTATATTATATTATATTATATTATATTATATTATATTATATTATATTATATTATATTATATTATATTATATTATATTATATGATACTATATTATATTATATTATTTCAAAACAATAAGTTGCGATAAAATAACTTTCTAACCCGCCAGCAGTATGGAAGTAATTTCTTATAGTATGAAAAGAACAAACAAACAAAATATTAATAAGAAAATAGTTATGTTAACACCTAAGAATTACATTGAAATGTCTAAATATAATTATACCAAGACAACAATAATTTACAAAATAAACTAATGATAAATAGTCTGTCAAAAATTCACAAAGGAAAAAAAAAATATATACATATACAAAAAAAAAGCACTATACTACATTTAATATGCGAAAATATTATTAAAATATATAGTTATATCAGTAATAAAAGAAAAAAATAAATAACCAACTAAATATTATAGGCATCTGTCGTTCAAAAATTAAACGTCCAAGCAATATCAAAACGCCAAATGTCAAAAATGACAACTGTCAATCTAACAAATGATGACTTAATTTTTTAGTTTTTTAGAAAACAATAAACAAAGGTAGACAAAAATTATAAGTTAAACTAAGTATTTCGATCAAGTTTACTATAAAAAAAGCATTTAATGTAAGGTAGACCGAAATAAACATTAAGTGATAAAGCTATAAATGGAGAAATAATGAAATATAAAAGTAAATCATTTTTTTACAATTCTCTTCGGTCTTACGCCTGACATTTTGGTATCCTTTACCGTTTCGGCAGCAACTGTGGCAGTGGAAGGCGCCGGCGCATCCGATGAACTAGCAATGGCATTTAGTTCCGACTTCGTGCTTACTCGGTGTTTTGCACCATCACTGCAGACGACGATGGTGCCTTCCTTTGTCCAACATTTGGTGACACCAAAACGTCGTCGAGCTGCTAGGAATACTTCGTGACGGTTTTTCGTCAGAAACTCTGACAAAGTAATTCCTGTGCCTTTTAATGTTTTCTTAGCGTACCATATTTTGTCTCTGATCGAGATATTACAGAACTTCACGACAATGGCACGCGGCTTATTTACATCAGGACGTCCCAGGCGATAACAGCGAGTAATAGAGTCAACTGTTATGTCCGGAATTTTAAGATGTTGGTCTATTATGGTGGAGACACATGAAGAAGAAATCTCTTTTTTGGCCTCAGGAACACCATGAATAAGAAGCATTTTCCTCCGTGATCGCATCTCAATTTCATCATACTGCCTAGATAGAAACTCCACTTGCAGTTGCAAGTTTTCTAGTGCAGTCATAACAAAAAGCCGGAAGGAATTAAATTGAGCATTGATGTTCGATGTAGGACTGGTAGCAGGTATAGATGTTTTTAGTTCTTTTTGGAACTCAGTCATTCTTGTATTGAAGTGCTCAGTGAGATCAGCCAAAGTGTTTTTTATTGTTTCCATTGTGACGATAAGGTGTTAATAAAATGTTCTTGAAAATGATATAGTGTAGTTGCTGGCAGGTTAAGAAGTATCACAGGTACATTACCCAAATATATTATAATAAAATAAATGAAAACTTACAGAGAGCAATTTTTGTGACTTATTTGTAACACTCCTACCCGCAAAAAAGATTTAGTTATATCAAATCGGGCTTTATCATAACTAGCACAGTTTCGAATACTCTCTGAAGCTACTTCGCGAATTTGGTCAATATCTACACTCGTATTGACGTCATTACACATCAAAGATAAAGGTCTAGCGACTTTACCGATCAAAAGTTCCAAAGGTGAAGCCTTTGTAACTCTGTTAAAAGTGCAATTAATCGCGAGCTGTACATCACCTATTGCATCCTGCCATGATTTATTTTCATTAACCTCGACTGCCGTAAACATAGTTTTAAGAACACTCATTATACGCTCTACTTGACCGTTAGCGCGACAAGAGCCAGT
Organism: Hypolimnas misippus; assembly: GCA_037950945.1. NCBI lineage: Eukaryota > Metazoa > Arthropoda > Insecta > Lepidoptera > Nymphalidae > Hypolimnas > Hypolimnas misippus. Next base: position 2,747,960 of record JBBEEQ010000007.1, read on the forward strand.
AGCTATAAGATGTAAATTGATATTTTTACTTTGACAAAAATCACGAAATTCTTTACTAGCAAAGCATCTACCTTGGTCTGCTATAATACGCGTAGGGGCTCCAAACAACGATACACTTTGGTTAACTGCACGGATACTATTTTTAGAGTCTATATTAGTGGTATGGAAAAGTAACACGTATTTTGTGAATGCGTCAATTAAAACAAAGACATACTCTTTGCGGTCATTTTTACCGCTAAGTTTACCTGTCACGTCAATATGTACGGTATGCCAAGGAATACTAACTTTTGGAATTGAATGAAGTTCTGCTTGAACCCTACCTGAGTGAGATTTCGCGACTTTACAAGTGATACAATTATCTACATACTTCCTAACGTACTGACGCATACCAGGAAACCAATAATAGTGAAAGAGTTTTTCTAGTGTTTTATCAACTCCTATATGAATGAGAGAATCGTGAAAATTGTTTATTACAGACCATCTTAAAGCCCGGGGTAAATAAGGTAAACACTTAGTTTTCCCGTTACGTTGGATTTTACGATAAATAATTCCCGACCGTAGTTCATAAGTCTTAGCAATTGCCTCATCTAATTGACCACTATTTAAATCACTAATAATCTTTAAAATTTCTGTATCACGCTGTTGTTCAGCTTTTAACCAGTTTTGGGAAAGTTCTGTGATATTGATACGTTTTTGCTCTATATAAGGAATCCGCGGAATTGATTGAATAGGAATAGGGTTGCGTGAAAAGAAATCTACATGTGACATTCTTTTACCATCTCTATAGACAATATCGAAATCAAAAGACTGAAGATATGCCCACCACCTATGCACCCTTGGAGTCAGATCACGTTTAGTTTGAGATGATTTTAACGAGTTACAGTCTGTGACAACAATAAACTTCCTGCCATGTAAATATTGTCTGAAATGTTTGATTGAGTTAACTACCGCTAGAGTTTCTAGTTCGTAAGAATGATATTTACTTTCTGCAGGAGACGTTCGTTTGCTATAATATGCTACTACATGCCGTTTACCGTCTATAATTTGAAATAGTATACCTCCATAGCCTAAACTACTGGCGTCCGTGTGAAGCTCTACCTGATATTTAGGGTTATAAATCATTAGAATAGGATCACTGGTTAGAATATTGATGATACTCTGACGAATATTCTCGTGCTCCGTTTTCCAAACAAAATTACCTTTAAGAGAAGTTAAGCGATACAAGGGAGCCATAAAACGTGAAAAATCCTTTACAAATTGACGAAAATAAGATGACAACCCGATAAATTGTCTCAATTGACTAACGGTTTGTGGTGGTGGAAGCGCTGTTAGTGCTTCTATCTTTCTATGGTTTGGTCTAATATGTCCTGCTTCTACTTCAAAGCCTAGGAACTCTACTTTTGTTTTAAGAAAAGAACATTTCTTAAGATTTAAAGAGAAACCAGCCTTAGTCAAAATCTCTAACACGACATTGAGTCTTTCTAACCCTGATTCAACATCTGGAGAGGTAATCAAAACATCATCAACATATACGATAACATAATCATGAGCCAAGTCACCCAGAGCATTCATTATAGCTCTTTGAAACACAGAGATCGCGTTCTTTAAGCCAAAGGGCATAGTCAAGAATTCATATTGACCGTCTGGGGTTATAAACGCAGTTTTTTCTATTGAATTTACATTTACCGGAATTAAGTGGAAACCGCTAGCGCAATCTAATTGTGAGAAATAATTAGAGCCACCAAGACGAGCAATTTGATCTGATATTAACGGAAGAGGGTATCTATCCGGGACGGTATTATTGTTGAGTTCGCGATAGTCAATACACATCCGATCTGAACCATCATGTTTCTTTACTAAGATAGCAGGGCTAGCAAAAGGAGAACAGCTAGGTCGAACAATTTTCGCGTCTAATAATTCACGAATACGATTCCTTAAAATACTACGCTCTTCAATTGACATTTTATATGGTCGTCGCTGTACCGTGCGGTTTGGGTCAATCAATCGTATATTGAGTTCACCTGTGGTTACTCGTGTTATAGGCATACCCGTAATAAAGAATTTAGAAAACCGGTTTAAAATTTTAAGAAGTTCCGATTTGTACGCATTATTAACATCTGTATTGACAACACTTATAATTTGTGATTGTTGTTCAGTACAGTATTCTACCATATTAATAAAGGGAATTTTGTGTAAAGAAAAATTAGTTGCAGTCATAGTAATCGATAAACCTAAACTCAATATTTCTCGCCCTATCATAATATCACTTTGTAAATAATTATCAGGCAAAACATGTAATAGAATTTCAAATGAATGACCGTTAATCGTTACACAACATAATATTTGTTCTGTGCTGAACACTCGACTTTGACCAATACCAGTCATTGCAATTACCTTATTAAATCGCTTGCCACATAATTTGGCTGCTACACGTTCCTTAACTAATGAGCATTCAGCACCAGAATCGTAATGAAAATAATACAGATTACCTCTATGTTCCAAATAATTCGAAGGCGGTTGTACGACGCATACGTCTACGCGGCGCTCGTCGCGCGCTGCACCAGCTCCGCTGCCGTCACCCGGCCTGCTTCCGCCGACGCTCGTGCACCGGACGGCGATGTGACCTGGTTTTCCACACTTAAAGCACACCAGGGACTTCACTGGTGGTTGCGATGTCGCAGCTATCCTCGTAGGCCCTTCCTTGCTATCGTTCGCCTTGCTTCGACATTCGGATCGCTTGTGACCCATCTTTCCACACGTATAACATCGTAACGATATCTTAGCGCGCTTGATGTCTGACACTTTTGACGATTCACCAGATATGTTAGCTTTGCGTTTCATATGGCTGAATGCTTGCAATTCTTGTTGTAACCTATCACGCGAGGTTATATCAGTTGTGAAGGCCAATCGCTGTAATTTCGGATCTAATTGAGATATGTGAGCGAGTATAGTTGCAATTGCTATTTGATCTTTACTAGCATCTTTCCAACAATTAGTCAGTGACGTCATCAAGCGGCTTGCGTAAGCGACAATAGTCTCGTTTTCATTCGGCTTATTATTGTTGAGGTTAATAAGCATACCGGCCAATGTCTCAGTGGACACAAATCTTGCTTTAAACAGTACCTTAAACTCGTCCCACGTCAATCCCGGATACACAATCTGTGAGAGCCACGTCGATGCTGCTCCTTTTAATGCCTTACTGATTATAACAACCAGTTGTCCGCCTTGTGGAGGGTAGTCGGTAAAACATAAATCTGCAGTTGCACACCATGATCTTGCATCCATATCAGTGTTGTTAGGATCAAATTCGGGTAATTCAATATTATTCTTTGTTTGAGGTATTTGTAAGGCCTCAATAAGAGCTCTCATGTTAGCGTTTTGTTGCTCAAACATACAACGCCATCTTTCACTCTCACTTAAGTCCTTTTGCGGTTGAACCAACACCGATCCCTCTTCTGATATCGGATTATCGTTATTTTCGTTGTCTCGAGTCTTATCCATAGTATATACTGTGGGCTGAGAAGTGTTGGTCCAAATAACAAGCAATCAGTAATCAAAGATTTTATTTTAAATCACTATTTTATTACGAACACAACAATTAGAACAATTAAAATTACTTATCACTTAATTATAACACTGACTCTAACTTCTTTATTTTAATAACTTCACTTCCACTATGTACACTCTATTTAGAACGCGAGACAGTTCCAAGTAGTGAGCTGTCCGCCTGACCGAGCAGAACTGAACTCAGCCCGGAGGACTGCCACGACGTAGACTCTGTCGAGCTCCTATAGATAGAGCTGGCGTTCCAATAGTTGTGGTTTTGACTTCATTTCCGACATATATATATATATATATATATTATTCATTCATGAACAGTACCTTCCCTAGGAGTTAAAGTAGATGCAAATCCTGGTCGATTGAATCAAAAATTTTATTAATCGACCAGGAATTTTCTTCGGTCAATGCTCAGAAATTAGTGGAGCTAACCATAGACGTATACCAATTGTAATTGAAAGAATTTCATTAGATGACTGAAAGCAAGTATTGGTCTCTTAAACCACTTTATGATAATTTAGCAACTATCTCTAATGAAAGAATTAGTTAATTTATAACATAAATATATCAAATTTAAATTATTACCAAAGTAATATTCTTTTATCCCACAAATAATACCAATTAATTGAATTTTTTTTTTAATTTGCATTTTTAAAATTTTTATTATAATAAATTGTTATATTTTTAACTATAAAATAATAAAAAAAAATATAATATATCTAATAATCAAATCTGAAAATGATAAACAATTTATGTTAATTTCAATTTTTGATCCATCAACAAAAATATTTTTAATTTACCATTAAACTGAATTAGAACTTTCATTGGATTAATATTTATTCCTTACTCTTTTTGATTTATTCCTAATCGACATTTTATATTATGAAACTTTATTTTAACAAAACTTCATAATGAATTTAAAACCGTATTAGGAAATAATAGATTTAAAGGATCTACATTTATTTTTATGTCATTATTTTTTTTGTAATATTTAATATTTTTTAGGACTATTCCCATATATTTTTACAAGTACTAGACACTTAAATATTTCATTATCAATTTCTTTAACTTTATGATTAAGATTTATAATTTATGGTTGAATTAATAATACACAACACATATTTATTCACATGATTCCACAAGGTACCCCAACTATTCTTATACCATTTATAGTATTAATTGAAACAATTAGAAATGTAATCCGACCAGGAACATTAGCAGTACGTTTAACAGCCAATATAATTGCAGGACATTTATTACTAACACTATTAAGAAATACTGGAACTTCTATATCTAACTACTTATTAATTATTTTAATTTTTATTCAAATTTTACTTTTAGTTTTAGAATCTGAATTAGAATCTGCTGTAGCAATTATTCAAGCCTGTGTAATCACTATTCTTAGAACACTTTATCCTAGAGAAGTTAATTAATGTCAATAAATCAAAACCATCCCTATCACTTAGTACATTATAGTCCATGACCATTAACAGGAGCTATTGGAGTAATAACCTTAGTCACAGGAATAATTAAATGATTTCATAATAATAAATATTTAATTGTATTATTAACTATATATCAATGATGACGAGATGTTTGTCGAGAAGGAACATATCAAGGAAAACATACTTTATTAGTATCTAATGGATTACGATGAGGAATAATTTTATTTATTATTTCCGAAGTATTTTTTTTTATTTCATTTTTTGAGCATTTTTTCATAGAAGTTTATCACCAAATATTGAAATTGGAGCTATATGACCCCCTATAAGCATTATTCCATTAAATCCATTTCAAATTCCACTACTTTACACAATTATTTTAATTACATCTGGAATTACAGTAACTTGAGCCCATCATGCAGTAATAGAAAATAATTTCACTCAAACATCCCAAAGTTTATTTATTACAATTATTTTAGGAATTTATTTTACCATATTACAAGCTTCTAAATATATTAAAGCCCATTTACTATTGCAGATAGAATTTATGGATCTATCTTTTTTATAGCAACAGGATTCCACGGTCTTCATGTACATTGGAACAACTTTTTTAGCTACATGATTTATTCGACATTTAAATAAACACTTCTCAAAATCACATCACTTTGGATTTGAAGCAGCAGCATGATACTGACATTTTGTAGATGTAGTTTGATTATTTCTCTACATTTCTATTTACTGATGAGGAAATTAACTATTTATATAATATATTTAGTATATTTGACTTCCAATCAAAAAGTTTAATAATTAATTAATATAAATAATTATCATCTTATTAATTTTATCTATAATAATAATAATTATTATTTCAAATTTAATAATAATTATTTCATTTATTATATCAAAAAAATCTCTCCTCGACCGAGAAAAATGTTCACCATTTGAATGTGGCTTTGACCCTAAATGCTTAGCTCGAATTCCCTTTTCCTTACATTTTTTTAATCACTAAAATTTTCTTAATTTTTATAATAAATAAATAAGACATGTACCAAGAGATCAAAACTCAGGTAAAAAGCCCAGCCGGTTTAAGCGACAGTTTTGAAGTCAAAGTAGGAGTACACCAGGGATCGGCCTTAAGCCCGTTACTTTTTAACCTGGTCATGGACTATTTAACTAAGGACGTTTAAGCTCCATTACCGTGGAGCCTACTGTACGCCGATGATATTGCCTTGGTGGCCAATACGCCTACACAACTCCAGAAAGATTTATCCGATTGGACGAAAGCCCTCGAAAAATACGGTCTTCGCATTAGCAAGTCAAAAACAGAGCACATGGAATGCCTGTATGACCCAAATCCGAATAACAGGCCAGCTACCGTTTATTACCCCGATGGAACACCTGTACCAAAAGTGATACAGTTTAAATACCTGGGTTCATTGATGACAGCAGACGCAAATATCGATGCAGACGTAGCATATAGAGTGAACGTGGGGTGGCAAAAATGTAGAAGTTTAACAGGAATCATGTGTGACCCTTGGATGCCTATAAAAACCAAGTGAAAAGTCTATAAAACTGCAATTAGACCTGCTTTATTATATGGTGCTGAATGCTGGACCGTCAAACAAAAGCACGAACAGAAACTTCATGTGAATGAGATGAAAATGTTTAGATGGTCAGGGGGTGTTACTAGACTAGACAAAATTAGAAACGAATATGTAAGAGGTAGTTTCAAAGTAGCTCCAATATCCGAAAAAATGACAGAGAGAAGAGACAGTGACAATGTTGTTCAAAAGGCGCTAGAGTTACCCGAAATAAAACGCGGAAGAGGGCGTCCGCCCGGCACCTGGTGGACAAGCATGACCTGAACAATAATGAATGCCAAGTTAGACGTAGGGACAATCCAGGACAGAAATGCTTGGCGCAAATTAATTAGGAGATCCGACCCCACCTAAAGTGGAAAAAAAGGGAAAGAAGAAGAGAGAAAGACTATAATTTTCTTAATTTTTGATGTTTAAATGAGGCAAATAATGTTTTAGCTTTTCTTGACATTCTTATTATGAAGAATCCTGACAATACATTAAGTCACACAGTTTATAGGAAACCCACACACACTAATAAATACCTCAATGGTGACTCAAACCACCACCCTAGTCAGTTAGCTACCGTTGGCAAATCTTTGTTTCAGAGAGCCCACCATCTCTGCGATGCTGAACACCTAGAGGACGAGCTACACCACGTCAAGCTTGCACTCCACCAGAACAAGCTGCCCGTGCCTCGCCAGCATCGTAGAAGCCGTATCAAGCCAAGTAAAATTTCTACCATATGTGCAGGGAGTTACAGACAGAATTGGCAACATCTTGAAGCGAGCTTCGATTAAAACCATCTACAAGCCTCATAAGAAAGTGAGCCAGTTCTTGAGACCTATCAAGAGTAATATTCCTTTACAGACTGCGGGAGTATACAAACTCGAATGTGAGTGTGGTTTATCTTTCATAGGCCAAACAAAGAGAAGCATCGGTACTAGGGTCAAGGAACACATAGAAGATGTCAAAAATAGGCGTTCCTCAAAGTCTGCAGTTTGTGAACATGCTTTGGATAAACCTAACCATTTTATCCGATTTGATAAACCATAGATCCTCGCTAGAGAACACAGATTCATTCCTAGAATGATACGCGAGGCTATTGAAATTCAAAAACATCCGAACTTCAATAGAGAAGATGGTTGGAGACTTTCGAACACCTGGGATCCACTTATTAAAAATTTAAAATCCCAAGTCCAACAGACTGCAAGACCAAAAGATACAGTTAATGCCTTCTGCGTGCAACCGGAACGTTATTCAAGATACCATCAAAGAAACCGTTGGCGGTAGTTGTAAATAATATTTTCTAAAACCTCAAATAGACAAATGTCACCTTAGTCTACCCGTGACCACGAACGCTGCAAAGTGCTCGAAACGTCGGGATGATAAAAATAATTAATATACGCGATTTAAATCCGTTTAAAATAGTTTTATTTTAATGAATAATAATCGCGAAAATCTAAGACAACGATATGTGAACTGAATTAATTAAATTTTTTTATAGGATTATAGTTTATAATAAAACATTTGATTTGCAATAAAAAATATTGAAATCAATTTATCTTAAATAAGAAGCAATTATTTGCATTTAGTTTCGACCTAAAATACAGAGTATAATTACTCCTTATTTATTAATTGAAACCAAATAAGAGGTATATCATTAACAGTTAATGATAAAATTTAATAAAAATTCCAATTAGAAATATATTTTTATTTAAGCTGCTATCTTAAATTATAGTGATTAAAATCATTAATATTTCTTAATTAATTTATATAGTTAAAAAAAGTTTACATTTTCATTGTAAAAATAAAGATAAATAGTTCATAATACAATATTGTATGTTTATATGTATATATATTTCGGGTAGATGTCAAAAAGTAAACACAGTTTTTAAATTTTTCTCTGCATTATTTAATTGTTTAAATAATAAATTCCAGTAATAACTTACATTGATTGTGCAATCCCTCACATATAACAATATATGTATAATAGTGTAAATTACAGTTAAATTATGCTACTTAAGCTTTAAATTTAAACCACCTGCACTACTGCTGGTACTGCACTTTCTTCACTTCACTTCACTGAGTCTTCTAGACAGTTTTACATTCATTTGGTTATTAAAACATAATGGCGAAACTTGAAGAGATCCTTGAGGTGCACAGCAGCATTGCGGATTCCCCTGGGCAACGGATGTCTGAATTTGAGAACCAATTAAAGAGTTCATCCAATAGTGAGCCGGTGAAACCAAATTTAGAGAAGTTGGAATATGAGTTCAAGGAATTCAAGATTTCAGTGTTTAATATTCTTGACCTACTTAAATCCCTTACACTGAACCTGGCTACTCAAAACGTCTTTTAAATCGTGAAGCTTTAGATGATTTAATCGAAAAGTTCCCAAGATGTGGCAGCTCATCAGTGCCTGTGAAAGAAGCTGCTAACAAGACGTCTACAAACATTGGTCTTAGCCACAAAGCTTCATCGGATAAAGCGCCTGAGCGTTCCAAGAAGGTCAGTCCTATTTCAGGGATCGTCACTCGCAGGAACATAGCAAAAAAGCTGTAAAGGTTAGCTTTTTTCTTCGCTTCTTGTGTTTATTATTTTTGTTATGGACTGTGCGCTTAGTTATTGTTTATAATTGTGTATATTTATGTTCATAGTTGTTGTTTTAATACTCTTTTTTTACCAATTACTTGATTTTCATGATTTTGCACGATGTTACGTGTAATGTTTTCAATTCAATTCAATTCTTTGGTTAATGGCTTTTAGTTGTGCCAATTAGACACATGTTATTTCGCCAATGTCACGTGGAAAGGAGAAGACACGATGGAGATTGATCGGTGGAGTCAAGAATCCAACCTTAGCTAAATTTTGAAAAGACCCTAAAATAGTATGAATTTCATTATTAGTCCTTAACCTAGAACAACACAAAAATATATATAAATATTATACATAATAGTACAAAAATACAGGTAATTTTAATGGGACAATCACATGTTTTATTTACAGTTTAATTTTATTATATTTAATATATTCACATAGAAACGAACACAGTGGACTAAACACAAACATCAATAAACAGTCAACATTTATAGGGCAGGGGATTTTAGGAGGGAGGACGTCATAGAGGGGATGGAGAAGTCTGGGGCAATTAAACAGGATATGGGATGGGGAACCTTCGTCTAAGCCGCATTCGCACAGTGAGTGGTCACAAACTGTAATTTTGGCCAGGTGCCTAAGTACATGCATGGCCAAGACGCAAACGACAAATAGTCGAAGTGACCCAGCGGTCGGCACGTCTAAAAAGGAAAAACCAAGGACGTCTTGGAATTTCAGGTTGCAAGCTGGCATAGTATTTACCCTTGACCGATTTTGATGAATTCCAAAAAGATGTCCAAGAATTGGACATTCGAGTAATCGCGACAGCACAGAGATCTTGAGAGGAATTCTCAAAGTGTTCTAATGAACCAAGATGTATGGTGGATTTGGCACACGAATCAGCAGTTTCGTTGCCAGGGATTCCGGAATGGCTGGGAATCCAAACTAGCGAAGTCTCTTTTGATGACATAAGAACAAGGCCTCTCTGATCTTTAAAATAACGATAAACCTCTTTCTACTACGAAATGGGTTTTCCTTGATGGCTAAAAGGCAGCTTAAGGAGTCAGTCGAGATAACAGTCTGTCTTAAGTCATGAGAGTGGGCATATAAAATAGCTTCCAATAAGGCGATCGCCTCACCAGTGAATACTGATGATTCAGGTGGGCATTTAAATTGTAAAATAATTTTGAATTTAGGAATCCGCCGCACCAACACAACCTTCTGGAGATAGTTTAGACGCATCGGTATAGATGAGAAGATGGTCTGACCAATTTTCATGAAGTATACTATTAAAACGAGACACAGTGTCAGGTGAGCCTTTGACGAATCCAAGATTCGTTACAATTGGAGGTTGATGGATAAGGGCCTTATAGTGGATGGAAAAAAGAGGGTTTAAAGGGAGTTGGATAATAGGATTCGAAAGCTTAGTGAAATAAAGGAAGCTATTTAAAAGACAGGATACAGGTTTGTTAGGATTATAAATTTGGGTCAATTTATTTAAATGATTCCAAAGAGGATGGGATGACAGCTGTAACATCTTGCCAACGAAACGATCACACAGATACTGTCTTCTTATTTGCAAGGGAGCATCAACGCATTTCACCTGTAGGGCATTCGTAGGTGTAGATTTCATAGCACCCAGAATGATTCAAAGGCATTTAAATTGAATTTTGTTCAGCTTGTCAGCCGCTGATTTATTTATAGGTTCCAAAACAATTATACCATAGTCCATATGTCTACGAACTATAGCATTATATAGGAGTTTTAATGAGTATGGGTGAGCTCCCCACCAAACACCTGAGACTGCACGAAGGACATTAATGCCCTTTTTTACATTTTTTAATGATATGCTCAGTATGAGAAACTCCGTTCAATCGGTTATCGAGAATAACTCCTAAAAATTTAGCCTTGTCTACAAAGTTAATGCGTTGATCCCCATAAAACAAATCGAAGGTGGGAACCATCCTTTTTCTAGTAAATGTAACTGCCTGACTTTTGGCTATCGATAGAGATAGACCATGATCAGACAGCCACTGGCCAAGATAATGCAAAGCAGAGTTGAGGCGAAATGAAATATCTTCTACTGAATTTGATCGATAATAAATAGCAATGTCATCAGCATATTGTAAAATATTGCAAAAATTGCTAATAGATAATTCAAGATCCTGGGTGTAAATGCTGTAAAGCAGAGGACTAAGGACAGAGCCTTGAGGAAGACCTTTCCAGACAAGTCTGGGGGGAAGAGAAATGGATTGGTGTTTTACCACTATTGATCTGCAAAAAAGCAGATTACATATGAAATGTATCATCCTCGGAGGCATACTCAGCTGGTGCAATTTTTGCCTGAGTAATGGGAGAAGAACATTGTCATATGCAGAAGCTACATCCAGAAAAACACCCACAAGGTACTCTCCTTTTAAAAAGGCTATTCGAATATCTGTTGTAATAATACTGAGACTATCGATGGTGCTCAAACCCTTTCGAAAGCCAAATTGAAAGGGTGAGAGAATATTTCTGCTTTACGATACGTAGACGATAGTACAATGGGTCTATAGGACTTAGAATCTGAAGGATTCTTGCCGGGTTTTATAATAGGAATTATTAACTGAGACTTCCAAGAATCTGGAATAACACCTGTCAAATAAAAGTGATTAATTACATTTAAGAAGAATTTCTGAGACTTTTCATTTAAATGTGTGATAAAAGAATAAGGAACACCATCTTCACCAGGAGAAGAATCTGTGAGACCAGACAGAGCACATTGAAGCTCAGAAAATGAAAACGGGGCATCCATTTCATCTGAAATAGGTGCAGGAAGGGAAGAAAGAAAGTTATCCTGACAAGGAACGAAGGGGGGGGGGGGGGGGGGGCAAGTTTGTCAGCAAAATTGTTCAGCCATTCTAATGGATTATTAAAGGTAGGATTGATAGAATTCAGGGAACGGCGAAATTTTTTAAGTTTCAACCAAACTACGTAAGAAGGAGAACGAGGGAAAAGGGATTCACAAAAGTCAACCCATCCAACTTTTTTCTGTTTCGACACTAGTCTCTTTAATTTAGCGTCTAACCGGTGATATCTTTGAAAATTCAGAGGAGTCATAGACAGAGAATATGAATCCTCTGCCTCCGTTCTTTGAGTAGTTCAGCGGGAGCATTCCTCATCCCACCAAGGGGTGGAAAGCACCAACTTTTTGCGGAAATGTTTTTTAGGGAAATTAAGATCTGCACCAGTCAAAAGAGCCTTAAGGAATGTTTCATAATAAAAAGTGATATTTTCATCACTTTCAAACTCAGGAAGAGAGTCCAATATGTTATCAACAGAACTAGCATAGTCGAACCAGATTGCATTTTTCAGGGAATATTTAAGAAAGGGGTTTGGGGTAACAGAAGGAATGGGATTTTGATTGAGGAAAAGGAGAATAGGGAAATGATCACTACCAAAAGTGGATGACAGGACATTCCAGGAAAGTTGAGATGCAAGAGAGGGAGAAGATAAGACATTATTATGGAACGCATTGTCATGACCCGCAAAGCCACCACAAAGGACATGGAGATTAAATTAAAGTTAACGCTTCAGGAGTTGCAATCTGCCAAGGACTTTTGCAATACACTTCTTAAAGAAAGGGAAGAATGTGAAGAAGAAATTGCAAAAACGATAAAGAAAAATTCAGACTTAAAGACTGAGCTCGCTGAACTTCACTGTAAATACTTGGACATTGAAATACAGCGTGATCAACTGTATAACATTGTGACCTCTTTCAACCAGTGCAGTGATGAACATGAGAGGGCTCTAGACCGTATCTCAAACCTGGAAGTTAATCTCCATGAGGCCAGGAAATCAATCTCAGCATATGAGAAATTAAAAGGCAATATGGTTCTGACCTTGCATAAAGAAATAGTTAAGTGTGGTTCGGGTTCAAATGAACATGTAGTTCCAGACCTAACTAATAATAAGTCAATACAGAAAGAAATTCCTACATTTAATACACAAAAAAAGTTAAAAAAAATATATAAAAGTAAATAAATTTATTAAAAAAACAAATAAAATCATAAAAAATAGGCATAGTTCCCTTAGAATTAATAAATTGAAACAGGAATGTTCATTTTTAAAAAATAATTTAAAATCATATACAAAAAAATTGCAATTAAATAGAATAACATATGATAGTGACACACAGCAACTGCAATTTAAAATTGAAAATTTAAAACAGTCGTTAAAATCAATAAGCGACTTATATGAGACTTCAAAGTTAAAAATGCAGGAACATTCAGCATTATTTGATTTATGCAATAATATTACAGAATCACAAAAGTCTGTCAGTTCTTGTGACACCAAGCAGCAACAGTGTGACACTACCATAGAGCATAAAAATAGGATATCACATAAAAATATAAATAAATCATTAAATAATTATAATATAGTCATGGTATCCGATAAGCTGGGTCAGAATTTTGGCTCCTTGCTTAATAATGAAATAAATAATGTTTATAACTTATGTTCACCCGGGGCAACTTACCAACATCATGTAAAAAATATTAATTCAATGAACCTGGACAAAAATTCAATAGTTATTATTATGCATGGAGACAGTTTGTCTATAAATAAAGTAGATTTAATAAAATGTATAGAAAAATTATTTTATATACAGAATAAAACAAAATGTAAGTTTATGATAAGTGCATTTCCATATTCAAATAATTTGACAGATGCACAGAATAAACACATATATAATTTGAACATATGTTTATATAATTTAATTCATTATTATACTTATAGTGACAATTTCATTTTATTTGACATAAATAAATTCAATTATAAATTTAAGTTGACAAAGGATACTATGTTCCTGCCATTAAAATATAAAAGACATATTGTTAATTTATTAGTATATGATGTAAAAAATTCATTTATAGAAAATACTGTCACAGTTAATTATAATTTAAATAATAATAGTAACATTAAAAACATTAATTTAAACTAAATAAAAAGACAAAGCCTAAGCCCTCCTATTTAAATATTGTACATCAAAATATACAGGGTATAGGTGGCAAGGAGCATGAAATTGAATTATTTTCAGAATATGATAAAATCCATATATTTTGTATTACAGAACATTGGCTCCAATGTAATGACATCATTATCATGTCAAGTTCGTTCGTAAGAGGGAATGCCATTCGTGGAGGTTCATTAATATTAGTTCGTAAAGATATAGCATGTAAATTTCGTCAAGATATTGTGGCTCTCTCTATCGAGCGAACTGTGGAATTGTCCTGTGTGGAATTTCAGCAGTACATTGTAGTTTGCGTATACCATCCCCCTATAGGAGATTTTAGTTTGTTTGAGTCAACTATGGAGGATATTTTAGGAAAGTTATGTAAAGTTAATAAATATATAGTTGTATGTGGTGATTTCAATGTAGATTTGTTAAAGACCACGACAACCAGTACACGACTGATTAACTTATTTAAATCGTTTAATTTAACATACAGATATTGTGAACCAACTCGAATTACTAGTATGTCTTCTACCTGCATTGATAATATCTTTTGTCATTGTGAAATTTATGAAAAGTCAATTATTAATAACTTAACATCTGACCACTGTGGTCAAAAATTTTCACTTCAAGATAGGGTTATTTTAAATAAAAGAAAAATAATATGTAGACCAATAACTATTAAAAAATTAAATTGTTTTAAAGATATTATGGCGTCCAAAATAGGTAAATTAGATATGACTGCAGATGATCCAGATGTACTTTATGATTCGGTTTTTAAATTAATTTTAAATGAATTTAATAATATTTTCAAAATCAAGACATTTTATAATACTGTAAACTTGAAATTTAGTGACTGGGCTACTCCTGGCATTTATAAAAGTAGAAATAAATTATATGAATTATACAGTGTGAAGCGGTGGTATCATGAGGAACATTTTGTAGAATATGTAAAAAAGTATTCAAAAACTTTTAAGGCGGTGTGCGTTTCTGCTAAGTCAAATGATATCAAAGGAAAATTTTTTAATTCGGAAGATAAAATTAAAGCTACTTGGGACGTTATTAATAGTTTATGTGGTAAATCTAACAAGCAGATTTTGCCAATTGAATTGAATGTAGAGAATAAACTCGTTAATTCAGAATTAGAAGTTGTAAATATATTCGAACAATTTTTTGATAAAATACCTACAGATATAACATCTCAGTTAAATTCGTCTTCATTAACTGCTTCTACATTGTTAGCAAATAATGTACCCAAATATGATATTGAATTCTCTTTTAAACAAATTACATCACTAGATATTGTAAAACATTTAATACTCTAAAAATCAAGAAAACAAATGATCTATGGGGTATCTCGGTTAAAGTAATTAGTAGTATCATCCGAGACATTGCTCCCTATTTAGCTTGTATATTTAACAAATGTCTTAACACGGGTTCATTTCCAGATTTATTAAAATGTAGTAAAGTTTTACCACTTTTTAAAAAGGGAAGCAAATGTGATCCTGGTAATTATAGACCTATTTCTATATTACCTTCCCTAAGTAAAATATTTGAAAAACTAATTTTAAATCAGCTCCTTGTTTATTTTAATGTAAACAATATTTTTCATGGTGAACAATACGGTTTCACTAAAGGTCGCTCGACTTCAGATGCAGGAATAGCACTCCTCAAACACATATGTATATGATGCGTGGGAAAAATCACAGAATGCTATTGGTGTATTCTGTGATTTATCTAAGGCATTTGACTGCGTGGAGCACGAAACGCTTTTATATAAACTTGAATATTACGGTGTAAAAGCAAAGCTCTTGATCCACAGCTCTTGTTCCACAGGGGTCAATTCTGGGTCCTTTTCTATTTTTATTATACAACAATGATCTTCCGTTTTATGTTAAAAGTATTTGTGACATTGTATTGTTTGCTGATGATACTTCGCTTATTTTTAAAGTTGACAGAAATAAAACTAATTATGACGATGTAAACAATGCATTGTCACTGATACAATATTGGTTTACATCTAATAATCTGGTCTTAAATGCTAAGAAAACGAAATGTGTAATATTTACCTTGCCTAATGTTAAACAGCAAACTTATAGTTTAATATTAAATAATGAGATCCTTGATGTTACTGATACAACGGTGTTTTTAGGAATAACTTTGGATATGAAACTTCAGTGGAGCTCCCATTTGTTATCTCTTACGGGGAGACTCAGCTCCGCATCGTACGCGGTTAGAAAAGTTCGTCAACTAACCGATGTTGATACAGCTCGATTAGTATATTTTGGTTATTTTCATAGTATCATGTCTTATGGATTGATGCTATGGGGTAATGCTACAGATATTAATACTGTATTTATCTTACAAAAAAGAGCTGTTCGTGGTATTTATAATCTAGGAGCTCGAGACTCCCTTCGGGATATTTTTAGTAAAGTAGGTATACTTACTGTTGCGTCACAATACATTTATAACAATATAGTATAAATTCATAAAAATATTCATTATTTTGAAAGAAATAGAGATAAACATAATATTAACACGAGAAAGAAAGATAAACTTATAACACCTTGTTTTCGACTTCACAAAGTAAATGTTTCCTTTCTGGGGCAAGGTATTCGTTTTTATAATAAAATCCCCCAGAAATATTTGCAGTTTTCTATGAATAGATTTAAATCATATGTTAAAAAGTCTCTAATAGCTAAAGCATATTACTCTATACAAGATTACGTTGACGATAAAGATGCGTGGGCTTAGTATATGCTGAATTTCGTACAGGATAAATAATCAATTTGTAATCATAAACTGTGTTGTGATGTATTGACAATATTTTAAAAGAGTAACTATCGAGTTTCTTGCCGGTTCTTCTCGGTAGAATCTACGTTCCGAACCGGTGGTAGCTTCATTATTTGATGTAATTTTTTTTTGTTTTTTCATGTATTGACGATTCAAAAGTGCTCGTGAGAGCCTACTTGAATAAAGTATTTTTTGATTTCGATTTGATTTGATAAGGATAAATCTACTGCAGTTTTAGGGTTCTGCGAAGGGTAAACTCGACGTGTCGGCGAACCATCATTGAGGATGCACACTTTGACATCATCAACGATATCCACCAACAAGTGAGCAAATCCATCAGTAGAATGACAACCCCATGCAGTATGATGGGCATTGAAGTCGCCCATCACAAGGATAGGATGAGGAAGTGAAGAAAAGATAGAATGAAGTTCAGGAATAAGAGAAGAGGATGGGTGGGGAATATACAAAGACAGAAAGGAAATGTTAAGGGATTTAATAGCAACAGCACTAAAATGCTGGCTGGGAGGGAGAGGGATTTGAGAGAAAGGGATAGAATGACAGATAAAAAGAGCACAACCTGCATACCCATCACTTCTGTCATCCCTCAAACAGGAAAAACCAGGAACCCGAAAGCGAGAACCAGGAATTAGCCATGTTTCAGAGATGGCAATAATGGAGGGACTATGCAGATTGATAAGGGCGAGTAATTCGTGTTTTTTGGGACGGATGTTTTTACAGTTCCACTGAAGGAAGCTGGTTGGGGCCATTTTTAAGGACAAGGAGCAATTGGGACAGGTTATCGGCAACGTTGGACGGTAAAGGAACATCGCTACATGCTGTAACAATGTTGAGGATCATTTGCGAAAGGAGTTCTAAAAGGTTTGATTGGAAGGGATAGGTTCCACATTGTTGTTGAGGGTACAACCATTGGGAGTGGAAGAGGGACAGTTGCCCACTATGGCTTGGTGGGCTTGTTTATCAAACCAAGGGGGGCTCTGGGTCGGACGGATCTGACTACAGTTTGACGGTAGGATTGAACAGATTTGTTTGGAGAGGGAATAGTTTTAGAGGGACTAGAAGAAACATAAATGGGTGGGAAAAACATCTCCTTAGCAATCTCTGCATAGGATCTGCGGACTGAGGGGAATCTTGCGGATGCTTCCATATAGGAGACATTATCGGATGCCATGACTAACTTTATTGAATGCTGTCGCGAGTACTCAGGACATTCTTTGTCAGAGGCAAAATGCTTGCCTGAGCAATAGAAACATGTGGCATTGTTCTTGACGACATCACATGACTCACCAGTATGTTGTTGAGAACATTCAAAACATCTTGGTTTCGATCTGCATTGAGTTTTTACGTGACCATAACGGCAACAGCTTGAAACACATAATGGTCGGAAGATTGTAGGTCTCTACGGGAAGGGAAGTGTGGTATGAGTAGACTTTAGGAGGCAATATTTGTCCCCTAAAATTTATGACGATGGATTGGGTAGGGACCCAGGTGACGACACCCTCATTAGAAACTTTACGGTTCAACCGTCTCGCTTTCATAACATCTCCGCATCTAGAAGGAATTTCTAATGAGTCGACGAATTCCTCCATCGACCATTCCACAGGAACGCCTTTAACTAGACCCATTCTAGTAACATTATAAGTAGGAATAATTGATTTGTACTTGCAAAGGCCTAAAATGGGATTATTTAAAAATTCATTTGCTGCTTGCCCGGAAGAGAACTCAACGGATATTTTATTTCGGCCTATATTCTTTACGCCGTCATTTATTATTGAGCTGATTTTATGCTTATGCAAAAAATAGCCCGAACAGTAGTTCCTGCTGATGGGTCTGCGACTTCCCGTGAGACATGGACGATAAAGGGACCTTTGTCATCACCCGAATACTTTTTGGGACCTTCTGAGAAGGAGGGATGGACGTACATCGACTGGATCGACGGAGTAGCGGTAGATGGGTGAACTATGATTTTCTTCGCTGCCGAATCAATTATAGCACTTTCATTAGGCCGTTTACGGGAATCAGAGGGGGACGGATCAGACGTAATAGGTGTGCCTCCAGGATCAGGAGGTTCAGGAGTTCGATCGACATCCATTTTTATTTGCAAACAATAAATATATGAATTAACTACTACTACACAAAAACTACTATTTACACACTTACCACAGCTAAAATTGTTAGTAATACACTATAATTATTAAAAACAAACTATTTTCACAGTGATACACCACAAAAACCGAAAACGAAACAACCAAATCTTTCTAACACGTGTGTCAACCAAAGCCAACGCAAGCGAAAAAAAAAAACACGTGTAATGTTTTTCATAAAATTAATTACTACTTTTTTCACAAACTACCTCTTAGCTCACAGCATAATTTTTGCTTGTCAGTTGTCAACTTGTCACTAAGTATATAATTTGACATCCATACGTTAATAAAACAGTATCGACTTGGACTCTTGTATTTTAAGCCAACTTTGTCGGTGTGGCAATTGATTATTAATTTATAATTGTGTATTTTTTTATTTTTTTTTCTAAGACCTTTTTTTTAAAAAAAAAACTTTTGTTAAGTAGTTACAGCCAATAACGTGTTTTTTTTTTATTATAACTAATTAGCTGTGCTGCTTACTAAACATTAAGTTGTGCTTGTGTATAATATATTTGCATGGCTTTTTTTTAATGATTTTGTTAATTTAGTTTTTGTTTTTATACTTTTTCACATTTGTGTTGTAGAAAGAAATTTAGTATACACATATTTTTTTATGGTTTAAATTAGTCCATATGCTTTTGCTGTAATGCGTTTGTCGAAGTGCCAGTTCTAGCAGTATGTGCAAAAAAAGAGATTGTTTTTTTTTCACATTTCGTGTACTTATTTTACACATTTTATTATAATATATATATTTTAATATAAATTCATTTATCGTTGTCTTAGATTTTCGCGATTATTATTCAATCTTTGTTTCAGAGAGCCTACCATCTCTGCGATGCTGAACACCTAGAGGACGAGCTACACCACGTCAAGCTTGCACTCCACCAGAACAAGCTGCCCGTGCCTCACCAGCATCGTAGAAGCCGTATCAGCCACCCACAGTTGAGCGACAACCTGCATTTCTACCATATGTGAAGGGAGTTACAGACAGAATTGGCAACATCTTGAAGCGAGCTTCGATTAAAACCATCTACAAGCCTCATAAGAAAGTGAGCCAGTTCTTGAGACCTATCAAGAGTAATATTCCTTTACAGACTGCGGGAGTATACAAACTCGATTGTGAGTGTGGTTTATCTTACATAGGCCAAACAAAGAGAAGCATCGGTACTAGGGTCAAGGAACACATAGGAGATGTCTAAAATAGGCGTTCTTCAAAGTCTGAAGTTTGTGAACATGCTATGGATAAACCTAACCATTTTATACGATTTGATTAACCACAGATCGTCGCTAGAGAACACAAATTCATTCCTAGAATGATACGCGAGGCTATTGAAATTCAAAAACATCCGAACTTCAATAGAGAAGATGGTTGGAGACTTTCGAACACCTGGGATCCACTTATTAAAAATTTAAAATCCCAAGTCCAACAGACTGCAAGACCAAAAGATACAGTTAGTGCCTTCTGCGTGCAACCGGAACGTTATTCGAGATACCATCTAAGAAACCGTTGGCGGTAGTTGTAAATAATATTTTCTAAAACCTCAAATAGACAAATGTCACCTTAGTCTACCCGTGACCACGAACGCTGCAAAGTGCTCAAAACGTCGGGATGATAAAAATAATTAATATACGCGATTTGAATCCGTTTAAAATAGTTTTATTTCAATTAATTCATTTATTTTATTTTATATTATATATTATTTATTAAAGTAACTAAATACACAACCATATGATATCCAGTGATGATTCTTTTCTTTTCAGCCGAATCTCACGATGTTTCCTTTAGCAGTTTAAACAATAGTAACAGTTTGTTAACTTTGGGTGATATACTAACTGCTGAGTTTCAGGGCTTGGGTAAGAATTTCAACGTTTGCCACATTAATGCACAGAGTGTGCCTAGTCACTACACTGATTTGTTAAATTCCTTTAATATTAACTCTATTCATGCGATTTTAATCTCCGAAACTTGGTTAAAAGCTTCACTTTCTTCAACTTGCTTTCCCATTCCAGGCTTTGTGTTAGTGAGGATCGTGTTGGGAGGAGAGGAGGTGTTGTTGCCATTTATTTAAGGAGCCAATTTAGCTATAAAATTATTTGTCAGTCTCCTTCTAGTTCTAGCTCTAACCCTGATTTTCTCTTTCTGGAAATAACTTGTGGAAGGAAATTAGTTCTGGGTGTAGTATATGGTCCCCCAACCATTGATTACTTTTCTACAATAGAAGAAACTTTCGAAAACATCTTATCCAATTATACTGAACTTTTAATAATGGGCGATTTCAATATCTGTATGCTTAAACACAACTCTCGATCATCTAAATTACGCTCTGTAGTAGCATCAGTGAACATTGAAATTCTTCCATTATCTTCTACACACCACACTTCTACTTCCGATTCTCTTCTAGATCTTATACTTTGTTCTCATGTTAATCGCATAAATAAATTTGGTCAACACTCTGCTCCGGCCTTTTCACAACATGACTTAGTCTACGTTTCCTACAACATTAAAAGTCCTAAGTCTAGAACGGAGACTTTATCCTTAAGAAACTTAGCCAATCTAAATTTTAATCAATTAGAGTCTGATGCTCTCAGTATTAACTGGGGTCGTGTAAGTGATTTAGATTCTATTGATGCTAAGGTTGATTTTGTATGCTAAAACGTAATTTCTCTCTATAATTTGCACGCACCTTTGCGTTAGTCGAAATTAAAAACCAAGGGACAGCCCCTTGGATTAATAGTGACATCCGCAATGCCATAGCTAAGAGAGATCGCGCTTTTCGTAAATTTAAATCTGACCGTTCGGAGCTCAATCTATAAGGCTGCAAGGAATAGGTGTAATCAGATTTGTCGAACATATAAACGCCGATATATCTCTGAAAAAATCTGTAACTCGTCTCCTTCTAAAACGCTAAAATTTCTTAAGTCTCTTGGCATTGGCAGAAATTCTAATATGTCCAAAACCATTTCTTTAGATATTAACAGTCTTAATCGCCATTTCCTATCTTCTCATCATTTTGATGATAATGTTAAACTTGATACTCTTTCGAAGATTCAATGCCAGCCAAAATTTATTTATTTATTTATATTTATATACTCTTTATTGTACACCAATATAGACAAAAAAATAGGAGTAAAACAAAAACAAAGAAAAGAAAAATGTACAATAGGCGGCCTTATCGCTAAAACAGCGATCTCTTCCAGGCAACCTTTGGTAGAGGAGAGAGATAGGATGGTAGGGGTGTACAAATTATTTAATACTTAAAAAATAAATACAATATATATTTGTATAAATACGATACATAAATAAATATTCCATAAATATAAATACGTTATTATATAATAATATACATACACATTATAAATATATACATTTACATACTATAGATACTTACATAATAAATATAATATTTAATTGCAGTATTTTTGTATTTTCTATGAAGCAAGATAGTGCTCTTTTATAATTTTCTTAAAAGTAGTAATAGTTGGTGCACGCCTTGTTTCTAGTGGAAGAGAGTTCCACAGACGAATTGAATGGACTGTAAATGAGTCACTATAAAAAGATGTTGTATGGGGAGGTATTTTTAGCACCAAATTCTCTTCAGAACGAAGATTATGGCTATGTGAAGAACTAAGACATTGAAAAAGTTCTTTTAGATATGAAGGGGAAGACGGATTGAACAGAATACAGTAGAGAAGTTGAAGGATGTGAGTATTCCTGCGAAGCCGGATTGGGAGCCACTTAAGCTTTTTACGAAATTCAGAAACGTGATCATATTTGCGAAGACCAAATATGAATCGGATGCAAAGATTTTGGAGACGCTCAAGTTTATTAAGTTGCTCCTTTTTTAGATCAAGATAACATGCGTCAGCATAATCGAGAATTGGTAGTGGGAGTGACTGTGCTAACATAATTTTGGTAGGAATGGGTAGAAAGTTGCGTAATCTTCGAAGGGAGCCAACGGCTGCAAAATTTTTTTTACTAATGTCATTTATCTGTGGTTCCCAAGATAGGTGCTGGTCAAAGGTAATTCCCAAATTCCTAGCTGTAACACTGAACGGTATGTTAACACCGTTAAAGTGTACAGCCGGGAGATCCGAAAAAGATATGCGTGAAATTAACTTTGAACTACCAATAATCAGCACCTGTGTTTTTTATTTGGGTTTACTCGTAATCCAAATGAAGTAGACCACTTAGAAATATTTAGTAACTCATTATTAATTAGATGTATAGTTTCGGGAAGGTTCGTAATTTTACTTTGTGAATAGATCTGAAGATCATCTGCATACAGGTGATAGAGAGAAGATATATGAGAAGTGATGGTACTTATAAAGACCGAAAACAAGAGGGGAGACAACACGCCACCTTGTGGAACGCCCGCAGTTATAGGAGCCCATTCTGAGAAAGAATCTTGAACTCTTATCCGTTGCCGGCGCCCATACAAGTAAGAATGAAACCAGTCAATTACTTTAGGAGATATGTTAAGAGAACACAATATAGCAAGAAGAATATCAAAGTCTACAGTGTTGAAAGCTTTACTAAAATCTAGTAATGTCAACACAGTAACCTGTTGATTATCCATTCCTAATCTAATGTCATCAGTTATTTTGATCAGAGCCGTAGTCGTACTATGACCCGGACGAAAACAAGATTGTAAAGGATTCAATAGGACATTTTTTGAAAGGTATTGGTTTAATTGATGATGATGTGAATAAGGCGCTCAAGTACTTTAGACAGGAAAGGAAGAATGGATATAGGACGACAATCAGTGTAAGATGAAGGATTTGTTTTTTTCGGGAGGGGGATGACTTGTGCGTCTTTCCAGGACTCAGGGAATTCACAAAGGATAATGGATTGGTTTAAAATATGTGTGACTACAGGAATTATAATATCTAGCATTAGGAGGATCATCTTACGACTAATGCAATCCGAACCAATGGCATTAGAATTTATAGCTAAAATGTTCTTCTTAACATCACTATCAGTAAATTGAGTAAAGGAAAAAGGAGGATTTTCAGGAGTTGATTTAGCAGAAAATTTCTTTTAAAGTATTAGACTTCACAGCAGTGTCGAAAGTTTGAGAGGAGGAAAAGTGATTATTTAATTCATTCAAATAATTATTATTAGTATTTATGTTTCTAGATGATTTTCCAATTCCTACGGACTTGAGAAATTTCCAGAATCTAGCTGATTCGTCTTCCTCAGCTATAGATTTATGGATATGGCGTCGTTGATTATCTCTACATAGCCTGTTGCAGCAATTGCGAACCTTCAGATACTTGTCGCGATTTGTGTCAGTCGGATTACACCTATACTTAGCCTTGGCAGCATTCTTTCTTTCTTGAAGCTTCTTTATTTCTGGGGTGAGCCAAGGTGCAGGAAGGTGTTTTAGCCGGACAGGACGAATTGGTGCATGTAAATCATACAGTTGAGTTAATAGAGAATTAAAAACTGTAACTTGTTCATTAACTGTATTAACATTCAAAATAACACTCCAGTCAATGTTGGCAGCATCCTCCCGCAGACTATTCAAATCCATTCCACCAAAATTACGCTGCAGAAGAATTCTCGATTTTGCTTTGGATGGTTTGATTTTATAGGAGAGATAAAGAAGATCATGATATGAAAAAGCAAGGGCAGAGCACTGTCCATGCTTTTCAACATGATCAACAGGAGAAACCAAAATTAAGTCGAGAAGAGAAGGAATAGAGTTAGGGAAGGAATGAGTAGCAGATAGAGGTAGGATTTGTAAATCTGCACTGTTTAGTACAGATTTCAACAGACTAGAGCGGTGGTCATTTTTTAAAAGACAAGTATTAAAGTCTCCCATAAGAATGGTATGGGCATACAACGGTTTAAATCGCTCTAGAAGGATTTCTAATGATTAAAAGTAATCGACCGTGAGGTTAGGACTATAGTAAACACCTAATAACATCTTAATATGACCAAAGATAACCTCAATAAAAAGGTGTTCAGCCCCTTCAACGGACAGAGGTGTCGATTGGCTTACAATTGAAAATGGAATGTGAGAGCGGAAATATATCGCCACTCCACCACCTGCCCGACCTACACGGTCGTTACGAATCAAATGAAATCCAGGAAGAGAGTAGGAAGTAGAAGGTAAGCAGGGTTTAAGCCAGGACTCAGATACAAGGATACATGCTGTATATGACATTTTTAAAATAAATATTCAGCAAATAAAATAAGGAAAAATATAAAGATAAATATATAAAATGTATATGTAAAATAATAATATATTCATTTTATAATTACTAAGAATAATCACTTAAACACAAACAAAACAAAATAGTAACAACAATAACATTAAAACTAACATTAACAATATATATATATATATATATATATATATATATATTGGTAGGTGCTATGGACTCGACCACTTTTACTCATTACGAGGTAAGTGTAAACCGAAGTTGTGCGGCGCGCGCCTTAGTAGTGTAATGCGTGCGCACGAACAGTGGAGCTCGAATATTTCGGGTTTAAGAACTTTATTTAAAAAAGAATTTACATTCATTAAAACAATAATACAATTATAAAAATTTTGTTGGGTAGTTCGACAATTTGTGCGGTACACTCGATGCATAGAAACAAAGAAATATTGCAACTGGAAGTGTTAACATACCGAAGTTTAGAAGTTTGATATAATGTTAAAAATATTTGATATGTAATGTATTATACAGTAATTTATTTAACACGGATTCTGTGAATATCTATATTAGTTTAAGGTTCCTAAATATAATTTTGGACATATATTTTTAATTATTAAGTAATTTAACTTAGAATGTTATGATTACTAGTAATGTAGGATTTGAGTAATTTTTTGAAATTAGCCATCGTTTTTGCGTCTTTTATATTTTTGAAACTTATTTTTTACAAGGTTAGAGCTTACGTGATCAATAATGGTTTTCGAAGTAGCGCACTCTCGAGTACAAAATTTTTCACTTATATTATTCATAATTTTATATCCTGCTTCTTGAAGTATTTCTCTATAGGTGGTTACAAATTCCATATTTAATAAGTTGAGGTTGAAATCGCCAGCTCTGCCTCTTTTATGCAGTTGTTGGGAGTATATCTCTAAAAATTCCTTAAGATTTGTTGTGTCTGGTTTTCTATAAATAGCACCAATATCCAGGTTATAGTTTTCGACATGAATCCACAAATAATGACAGTCTGCTGTACATTGTTCTTCAATTAGCCTGTGTTTTAATTAATTATGGACGTAAATTGAAACTTCACCTCCTCTAGAAGTACTTCTATAATTATAATAGTGTGTATATCCAGGAATTTGGTAGTGATTTGCCTCATCACCAGATTTTAGCCAAGTTTCCGTTAATATTATCAGATGAAGTGAGTACTGAAAACATGAGAGTGTACATTTCAATTCATCAAATTTGCCTGGTTTGACCATGCTGCGTACATTTGCGTATAGAAATTTTAAGGATTTCATATTACTTATTATGTTTTTGTAACTATTAACTAGCTGATAAGAGGTGTCAGTGCATGCTAAAGGATCGTTGCTGGTAATAGTATCTAATTCTTGTAGTTTTTTGGCGAAGTTGTTATTATTTTGGGGATGTCTTTAAAATATTTTATGACCAAGTTCTTCTCTCCATTTTCCACCCGGTTATTCAGTTCGACTTTTAAATTTTTTAAGTAAGACTGTTGTTGAGGTGTTTTATCTGAATATATCTTAATGGAACTGTTATTTACTGTGTGTTTATTACGTAATATCAGTTTAGCTGTGTTTTTAGAACTTAAGCAAGCTTTTATGGGTCTAGTTTTATTCGGATCGTACTTCCCAAGGCGTATTACTTTTACTGGCTTATCGCAATTATCATCAATAGCCTGTATAATTTTGATTACTTCTTCTTTATCCATATTTTTTCGTTCATCTTTACTTGTAGAGGTCGATTCCTTTATACCAGTGATAATAATATTTTTGCTTCTTTTATCTCTTTCTTGAATTTCGAATATGATATCTTCATAGCCATTTGTGGACGACGAATTATTAGTAACGGTTTTTAACAGGTTAACTTCGTGTTCTATGTGTTTAATAGAATTTTGTGTGGTATTGTTTTTATTTATTAACTCCAGAATTTCGGATTTCATCGAGTTTTGTTCTATTTTGAGACAATCAGTTGTACTTTTTATGTTTACTTCTTCTTTTTTACTTCTTCTTTTATTGATTTTATATCTTCAGACATTTTGTTCATGAATTCTTTTTGGTTATCACTCATCGACGTCAAGATTGACATCATTTGAGATATCTGGGAACGTAGTTCGTCTATTTCCTCCATCATGTGATTACTATCATCAGTTAATTTACGTTTATTACGATGAGTAACAACACAGTAGTAAACACTTCCTAATGTTTTGATAATAGGTGTTAATTTGGCAAAACTTCCAATATACAGTATTTTTAAATGACGCACAGCACGTCCACTCAGTACGAACTACTCGAACGAAATAACGAATATTTAAATATTTTAAATGTTTAAAAACTATTTTTGGGATTTTTTTTATGCGGAATGTGATGAGTTACACTTACCGAACCTCCCATTTGAAGGACCGCAGTATAGAGTCGAACTCCTTATATATATACAGTGTGTATGAAAAATTGTGTCAACCCCCTTAACTGCGTTATCAGTATCGAAAATGTAACACAATCAAATAACTTACATTTACAAACTCTTCAATCAAAATAATAAATTTAAATATTAAATGATTATTATATGTAGAGTAAAATGTTTGTACGCACTGGTATAACACGATGAGACTCCATGGCGCCATCACACCTGCTGCGCTACTAGTGACGAACTCGAACGTACATTCACATTATTTTGATCGTTTAATCACTTTAACGATTCACTGATACCGCTTTTTTTCAAATATCGATACGTTTCACTATGTTACAAATCAATTTAAAATAATAATACTTAGTTAATAGTAACATCTACTTGACGGCCATGAATGTGTTGCTCAATATGCCCGCCTTGTACTTCTATGCATTTACGGCATCGGGAAATAAAGTTAGCACGTACATTTTGTAAGACAGATGTATTTGATTTTATTTCTTCGGAAGCTGTGATGATTTGTGAACGCCTTTCAGCCTCAGTATCGCACTTCTTTTTGAATACGGACTGCTTTATAGTACCCCATAAAAAAAATCCAATGGCGTTAGGTCCGGTGACCGCGCAGGCCAATTAATTGGTCCACTGCGACCAATCCAACGTTCACCGAATTCCGTATTCAAATAGTTTCTCACGGCGCGGGAAAAGTGTGGTGGCGCACCATCATGTTGAAACCACATACGGCGTAAAAGATCTAAGTTTAAATTATCAAGCTCCTGGCTTAGTTGTTCTCACAGGAAGGAAAGATAACTGTCACCACTCATAGACTGGGGTAAAAAAAGAGGGCCAATTATTTTGTCACCAATAATACCGGCCCAAACATTAATTTTCCATCGATGTTGGAAATGGCTAGGTTTAGTAACATGTGGGTTGGTGACTGACCATACATGTTCGTTGTGCGTGTTAAATACGCCTGTTCTAGCAAAAGTACACTCGTCACTAAAAAATATACGGCTCGAGAATTCACTGTCTTCATCGTTTTCGTTTAAAATCCATCTGCAGAATGCCATTCTAGGCTCGAAGTCGGTAGGAATTAATAACTGTACTCGACGATAATGGTACGGTTGCTGGCCATTTTCCATTAAAACTTTCCATACACGCGTATGGTTGACACCGAGTTGATGTCCCACCGAGCGCGTGCTTTGCGTAGGGTCCTGTCGAAAAACATCTAATATGTGTTCCTCTAGATCGTCATTATTAACCCACGGCCTTCCCGCATTAGCAAGTTGTTGTTCACGGCCATCGACATTTCCGAAATTGTACATGCGTATATGAAGACGCTGAAATGCCTTAAGTGACGGTAATGGTATGTTTCTTGGAGAAGCAAACAGTTCGTCATAAAGTCTACGCGATTTCGCATAATGACAATCAGATTTCCCTAGACACATTAACATATTGAAATATTCTTGGTTGGAGTACATTTTATAAAACAACACAATTTTATAAAACCGTAACCAAAAAGTAATCCACTCGGAAGAAATTTTCACGAGGAACTAACTAATATTTTTTTTTTTATTAAAAGGGCGGCATAGGCTCGAATAAAAAATATCGATTAATGAAATTATCGATATTTAAATAATCATAATAATAAATAAATATTTAATATTATTTCGATACTTATTTTGATATATCAAACATTAATATTATTTTTGATTGTAAAACACCATTTTTAACAGAAGTAGATTAACGATTTATCCTAATAATACAACATAGTTAATTTACCTGTAGAAGTTCCAAATTATAATATTGATTAATAATATTTATTATTAATAAAAGTTATTTTAAATTAAATTATTTTAATGTGAAAAGCATAACTGTTTATAGCAATATTGAAAATATCGATAGAATATTTATCGATATACCTAATTTTGAAACTTGCAAATCTCTATTCGAAAAACTAACAAAAGACGCGTCGCGCCACGCCGGCGCCCCGGCGCCTGCGATGAATGGCCGCGCGTGCGCCGGCGCGACTATACGGCGCCTTAACCGTTTAATAACGCGTACTTTTTTGCATATAAAAATTTATAGGTAATATTTAATATGACAAAACTAAGCAAATAATAAACTAAGTAAATAAATAAAACTAACATAGCATATTGAATTTTATGAACTATTACTGAAATTACTCATATTACAACCATTTAAAAGAATATCCTTAAGTTATTTACAAAATAAAAAATAAAAATGTTCTAAAACAATATGCATCATAGTATTGAGGAATAACAAGAATAAAACATAAAAACAAATAAAAGTAAATAGTATGTATAATATTATTCGGGAACAGTTTTTAGCAGATTTTTTAAAAGTAGTGTTTAAATTAAATTTTAAGTCGGTATTTAAAGGGTTAAGGTAAGCTGGTTATTTATGGGTCAGATGTTTGAAACGTTTTTTCAAATAACGTCGATTTAAAACTTATTTAGCCTATGCACTGTAACTGACCTCTGCTTGATATTTTTTAATAATTATTAAAAAATAGTATTTTAATACTTAATTTGGTAAAGGATTATGTTGTTACTTGAAATATTTTCGTACTAATATTATAAACGTGAAATGTGAATGTATGTATCGATGTTTGTTATTCTATCACGCAAAAAGTACTAAATGGATTTTAATGAATCTTTACAATAATAAAGCTTCTACATCAAAATAACACATAGACTACCTATTCTATCTACTTTTATCAACATACCACGCGAGTGTAGCAGGCGGAGGCTAGTATAATAATTATAAATAGAGATGAGTCCAATTTTTAAACACACCTAATTGTTGTGATAGTTTATTTATTTAAATGGTATAATCAATTTCTAATACCTGCTTTATATGTTTTTATGAATTTCATTAAGTTAATTAACTTAATGTCACAATTAATTTGCCAATCTCAAGCCTGGTGAAGTTTGACGGAAAATTCGAATCATACTTAGGTAAAGTTAAGTAATGTCGTAGTTGTACGTAGTTTGGTAGGTCCATACAACTGACTTTTGTCAGTGACTTACCTAGTGATTTTGTTCGCTTATCTTTTGCACACAATTTGACTCGCGGTTTGTGTGTACACTCGAAAGTGTTTGTTTTCTATCTTAAATGGTACGTTGAGACTCGAATACTTCGTAATGCCATAGACAGATGATCTGTTTTTATTTAGTTTTAAGTGTCTAGTGATTGTGATCGCGTGTGATATTTATGTACTTGTTTAATAATTATTAGAAGAAGGATTAATTTTCTTTTTTTGTTTTTAAGTAGCCTTGTTTAAGGTATTAAAAAAATGTTATGTTAGCGAAATGTCGCAACACAGTTATTAATAATTCTTATTTATACGCTCGTCAGTTTGTTACTGAAATATTAAATGACTTTGGTAAACAGAGATGATTCAAATTTTTAAACAGGCCAAATTGTTTTGACACATTTTGATTTTAATGTTACGTGATTAATTTTTGAAATCCTTCGCTTATGTAACTGTTGGGATAAATTCAAATAAGTTTATTTACGAGATGTTGTTACAATTACTTTGCCAGTCCGAAGCCTGATCAAGTGTGACGGTAAATTCGAATCATACCTGAGGTAATTAGACGTATTAGGTAGGTACCGTAGGTCAATGACCTAACCACAGCTGACTGAGATCAGTGACCCGCCTAGCTATTTTGTTAAATTATCTTTCGCGCGCGTTTACACTCGTGTGTCCACCAGAAAGTGTTTATGTTTTTAAAGGTTTTGTTAAGTGATACAGTGAGTTAAGTGCGGTTGTTGTGTAAAAGAAAATTAAACGCAATGCAATCTATATATCGCAGCTAACAAAATGATAGCGCGATGCTATCTATTACAACATTATGACATTAACTGTGATATAATTCTGCTCGATTAATATTTTTTTTATTATTTTAATTATTATTTAAACGCGCTAAAAATAATAAAATAAACATTTCATTTAAAAGTTTTATCGTTGATTTATAACGTCATTACGTAATTAACATTCAATATAAGAACTTCACGCGATTTGATTTAAGTACTCGTATTGACTTAGTACGAAAATTTTAAAATTAAATTCAAACAGATCGAGTTATTTAATTTACTTCTTTATGTACACATATAAGTCTTCTGGTTATTAGTAATATAATTAGTTATTTATAAATAAACAATTAGTTTTGTTCGAATTAAGGACTAATTATTTTCGTCTTGGCAACACTAATATATATTTTGATATTTTGATTGATAATGCAAATCTAAATATTTTACGAACGTAGTGCAGGGGTAGTGGAGTGTAGTAGAATTTAAATAAAAATAAAACGAGAATAAAATATAATATGATTATGTTGTTAATGTCAAAGTCAACAAGTTAGTTCATTGAAATTGTCAAGAGATGGCGCTAGGTGTATCCTGAATCGCGCTATAACTTTTTTTTTTTTGAAAGTATAAGGTGTATTAGTACTTAAAATAAAATTTTGTGTTTCCATGGATTGCATCCATGATCGTGTTTTAAATTAAAGTGCTCCTAAGTAGTTTCAAAATAGTTTTTGGGACGTGATCCATATTTACATAATATTTGATTATATTTAAGCGACTTCTAAAAAGGAGTGTTTTCAATTCGACCTTGTATTTAATTTTTTTTATATTTGTTCGCCGATTACGCCGCCATTTGGGTACCGATTTTCAAAATTTTTTTTTTGTTTGAAAAGGTATACTTCCAAGGTGGTCCCATTGTCTTCAGGTCAGGATCAGATGATGGGATCCTGGAGAAATTGAGGGAACTCCTCAAATATTATAGGCAAGCGTATACCGATTTAGGTATTTTTGATAGTAACTTATGTTGGAACTGATGATGAAGACCACAAATGGCGTAGATGGGTTAGTCTTATATAGATTTCTATAAGTTTGTACGGAACCCTCGGTGCGCGAGTCCTACTCGCACTTGACCAGTTATTTTAACTTAACTTTACATGTTACTGAGCCGACGCATTTTATAAACCATAGCGAGACCCTAATTGACTTAATTTGCTCAGATACAAGTATTTGCCGGGTATGGGTTGATCATATTAGTACATTAAGTAGCCACTCTTTCATTTCTTGCGAGCTTAGTATTGACAAAGATGTATTTAACTCTAGAAGAATATGTATTAGAAACATTAAAGCTATTGACTTGAATGAGTTAGACCGGAATCTAGCGTTAATTAATTGGGAGTGCATTGCTGATCTTGAAAATGTTAATGATATGGTGGAGGAATTTAACAAGATAGTGCTTCGTGTTTATAATACTTTAGCACCTCTTAAATGTATTAGTAACAAAAATCGGCAATACCCGTAGATCACCGCTACCATCAAGTTTATGATGAAACTTAGGGAGATTGCGCACAGACGGGTAACTAAAAGTAAAAGCGATGTTCATCTCAATTATTATAAACAGTTAAAGATTTTAGTGTATCAGGCAATAAAAAATGAAAAAAAAAAGCATACTTTGATATGTATGTGAATAAAAATATCAAAATTCTCGGCTTCTAGGGACGCATATAAAATATAATGTAAATATTAATAGGGAAGGTGACATGCAGCTACCAGAACAATTACGCGATCCTAATAAACTAAATACCTTTTTTCTAACGGTTCCTGGAAAAAACTATGCTCTCCAATCTGATATTGATTTCTTTCTTACGCATAAATTTGGACATTCGATATTTAATATAAATGTTGTTACAGAGACTGACATATTCAGACATATCAAATCATTGCGTACTAACGCCATCGGATCTGATGGTATCTCACTTGATATGTTATTACCTACGCTTCCTTATTCAATTAAATTAATTACAAAAATCATAAATAAATTAATAACGACTAGTATATTTCCTGATCAATGGCATAAGTCCATAATTAAGCCCATACCAAAGAACAGGAATCCTACAGACCTAAAGGATTTACGCCCTATTAGCATCCTGCCCTGTTTGTCTAAAGTTGAGAAAGTAGTTTGCGAACAATTAAAGGACTATCTCGAACTGAATAATATTTTGCCTCTAGAACAATCTGGGTTTAGAAAGAAAAGGAGTACTACAACCGCATTAGCTTATGTAGTGGACGATATCCTATCTGCTCAGGACAGGGGGGAGGCGACTATTCTTGTGCTTCTCGATTACTCGCGAGCTTTTGATACCATAAACATTACTCTATTACTCTCAAAATTAGCATACTATGGTTTTAGCTCAGAAACTGTAGATTGGTTCAAAAGTTATATGTCCATTTGCACTCAATATGTAGAAATAGGACGTGAGGATGGTAATGCTGATAAGTCTATCTGTAGCCAGGTAAACAGGGGCGTCCCGCAGGGATCCATTTTGGGCCCCATTCTTTTTATAATCAGACATAGTAAGCAAAATAGAGAATTGTAAATTTCAGATGTACGCGGACGATATACAATTGTATATATCATTTAAACCAAGCGAGATAAGTTTAGCTTTGGACAAGCTTGGGCAGGACTTGGACCGTATCTCCAAATGGTCGGAGTCAAATACTTTGACTATAAATGCGGCCAAGACAAAATACATGATTTTTGGCACAGATCGTCAAATACAAGTAGTTAATATCTACAATCCTAAAGTAGAGATAAGAGGTGAACATATCGAGAGGGTAACCGAGGCGCGTAATCTAGGTGTACTAATGGACGAAAGGCTTCGCTTTGAAAATCATATAAATAATATATCTAAAACTTGTTTTTATAGATTAAAGATCCTCTATCGTATAAGAGACTAAATTACAACTAATGACCGTATCAAACTATGCGAGACCTTAGTTTTGTCTAAGTTTAACTACGCTGACGCAGTTATAGGGCCCCGCTTACTTGCACGCACTAAAAAGGTAATACAACGAGTGCAGAATGCATGCGCACGATACTGTTTCAATATTCCACCTTGTACTCATGTTACGTCTTCTCTAAATAGTGCCAACATTTTAAAAATGAATTATCGTAGACAACTACACTTTGCATCGTTACTTTTTGGTGTTATAAAAATATTCCACCTTACCTATACCACAAACTACAATGGTTAAAAAGGAACAGTAATGAACATGTCACGCGAGCGTCGCTGTTTAAGCTAAAAATGCCCCAGCATAGAACAGCAGCGTTCCGGGGCAGCTTCAGGTATAACGCCACCAAGTGCTGGAATGATCTTCCACCTCCTCGTCGAGACCTGAAAACAATTTCAACATTTAAAATGAAATATAAACAATACTTGTTACAGAAACGAAAAACTGAATAAAGATACTTGATGCTTATTGATTAGCGTTCCCTCTTCATTTTATTTATTTATTTATTTTAAATAATTGTTCTACTATGTGTATGTATATATGTGTATATATGTTATAGTATGTACTTGTATGTAGGCATGCAATATTGAAAAATGTAATATAAATTATAAAAAGGAATATAATATACAATACACTAAGTATGTTTGTATTACTTTAAGAATACGGTTAATAGTCAGCGTAGGTACCTGTTTGTTTGCGGTCCGATAGCACCTGGAATGAGTCATGCCAGCACTCGGTGATCGGTAGTTATTGTAGTTTTAAACACAATCTCCGACTCAAATTTATCATTGTATTTTTTTTTTGTGTGGATACTAAATATGATATTTCCACAGGTTTCAACTTTCTTGGCATTAACTTTCTGTCTAACGTTAATATACTTCGTATCATATTGTTCTTGATCATTTATTCTATCTCATATATCTATCTAATATGTATCTAATATAACTGAAAAGTCTAAGTATGATGTTATAATATGTAATTCAAATAATATTAACTTACCATTGCGATGTCTGTTTTTTTTTCCTACTATTTGTTATTGTTGCTTCTTTTTTTTTTATTACAAGTTGTGCCTATATTAAATATTAAATGATAATAAGAATTATTTAGAGCGGACTAGTAGTACGCGCGACAGCTCAGCGCTAGAGGTGACACTGTGACTGAGATGGAACATTATGTGTGCATTGTTCTCATGTAGATATCTCACTCACTCAGCATTCCGCTAAGACTGTTTATTGTTATTATTATTATTTTTTTTTTACTTTCGTGTTTTATTGTAACAACTTTTTTTTGCTTGTTTTTTTAGTGTTTAGATTTACTTTGTATTCTTTTTATTATTATTTTTTTTGTCACAGCTGTCAGCGCATACCTTCTGGAGATCGCTGAAAATCAGTTGAGAAGCATCATTGATGCTTCTTTTTTTTTTACTGAGCGAATCTCCATTTGGGATTGTTGCACTGCAGCACATATTTTTTTTATATACAGCGTGTTTTAAAAACTGTGTCCTCCCTTAAAGGCATGTATACATATAAGTATAAGCTTATTATTAAAAATAGTATAACTTAAAAAATATCAAGCAGAGGTCAGTTACAGTGCATAGGCTAAATAAGTTTTAAATCGAAGTTATTTGAAAAAACGTTTCAAACATCTGACCCATAAATAACCAGCTTACCTTAACCCTTTAAATACCGACTTAAAATTTACTTTAAGCACTACTTTTAAAAAATCTGCTAAAAAGTGTTCCCGAATAATATGATACATACTATTTAATTTCATTTGTTTTTATGTTTTATTCTTGTTATTCCTCAATACTATGATGCATATTGTTTTAGAACATTTTTATTTTTTATTTTGTAAATAACTTAAGTATATTCTTTTAAATGGTTGTAATATGAGTAATTTCAGTAATAGTTCATAAAATTCAATATGCTATGTTAGTTTTATTTATTTACTTAGTTTATTATTTGCTTAGTTTTGTCATATCAAATATTACCTATAAATTTTTATATGCAAAAAAGTACGAGTTATTAAACGGTTAAGGTGCCGTATAGTCGCGCCGGCGCACGCGCGGCCATTCATCGCAGGCGCCGGGGCGCCGGCGTGGCGCGACGCGTTTTTTGTTAGTTTTTCGAATAGAGATTTGCAAGTTTAAAAATTAGGTATATCGATAAATATTCTATCGATATTTTCAATATTGCTATAAATAGTTATGCTTTTCACATTAAAATAATTTCATTTAAAATAACTTTTATTAATAATAAATATTATTAATCAATATTATAATTTGGAACTTCTTCAGGTAAATTAACTATGTTGTATTATTAGGATAAATCGTTAATCTACTTCTGTTAAAAATGGTGTTTTACAATCAACAATAATATTAATGTTTGATATATCAAAATAAGTATCGAAATAATATGAATATTAAATATTTATTTATTGTTATGATTATTTAAATATCGATAATTTCATTTATCGATATTTTTTATTCGAGCCTATGCCACCCTTTTAATTAAAAAAAAAATATTAGTTAGTTCCTCGTGAAAATTTCTTCCGAGTGGATTACTTTTTGGTTACGTATTCATATTTAATATAACGGGTCTTATCGCGATAACTAATAGTAGTAATACCTTTTTATTGCCCGACGTTTCGACGAAGTTACATTCGCCGTGGTCACGAGCTGACTGGTGTACCGCGCGCCCTCCGGCGACGAGTGCGCGAGTTTTCTTCGCCTACCCTCACAATATTAATATTGTCTTTACCGTTATTATAATGCTGGGAGCACACCACACTAACACAATCGGTTCGCGCGAACATTGTTCGAGGTACTTCACTTTTGTTAAATTTATTTATCACCGGGTTCCAAGCGGCCGACAATTTAAATCCGTCATCGCGATTGAAGGTTTTATGTTTTTTAATTTCAATTGCTTCCCGTACTAAGCGGCAATAATAATTTTTGTCCGTCGAGAGAACCTTTGGGTCATGAAGCTCAATCCAATGGTTTGTTCCCGAGTTTAACAGATGGTCAGCCACTGCGGATTTTTCTGTCTGTCTGTTTTTCACCGCCGCTATGTGTTCTTTGACCCTATCCGCTATGGTACGTTTAGTTTGGCCAATATAAGAAGTGCCACAGCTACAATTTATCTTGTATACACCCGGCGTTTGAAAAGGGATGACATCCTTCGGCGTGCGTAAGCATTTACAGACTTTTGTCAAGGGGGTAAATACGGTCTTGATGGAGTAACTCTTCAATATCGTTCCAACTTTGTCCGTTATTCCTTTGACGTATGGCAGAAATGCTGGTTGACGGCTAACCTCCGGTTGTTTTTCCTTCCTACCTCGTGGTCTAATACTATCACTTACCCGATATCCATTGCGTTTTAGTACCTCCTGAATATGTGTCAGCTCGTGATCGAGATGATCAGGGTCGCATAGATCTAAAGCCCGATTTGTAAGTGAATTTCTTACCGAATTAAGATGGCGCGGGTGGTGATGTGAGTTATCGCGATAAGACCCGTTATATTAAATATGAATAGTATAAATCGCGAAAGTTTAAAATATATAATTTTTGGTTACGGTTTTATAAAATTGTGTTGTTTTATAAAATGTACTCCAACCAGGAATATTTCAACATGTTAATGTGTCTAGGGAAATTTGATTGTCATTATGCGGAATCGCGTAGACTTTATGACGAACTGTTTGCTTCTCCAAGAAACATACCATTACCGTCACTTAAGGCATAAGTAGATGTTATTATTAACTAAGTATTATTATTTTAAATTGATTTGTAACATAGTGAAACGTATCGATATTTGAAAAAAAAGCGGTATCAGTGAATCGTTAAAGTGATTAAACAATCAAAATAATGTGAATGTACGTTCGAGTTCGTCACTAGTAGCGCAGCAGGTGTGATGGCGCCATGGAGTCTCATCGTGTTATACCAGTGCGTACAAACATTTTGTTACTCTACATATAATAATCATTTAATATAACGCAATCAAAAGATAATGGAAAATATGTCGTATATTTTGAACATTTTAGCGTTTTCGCAAGGGAATCAAAACCTATAGGGTACTTCCCATTGACCTAGCACGATGATATTTGGCAAGATGTAAGATCTTATGGTACAAATAAAGGAAAAAATCCGAAAACTGTAAATATTTGTACGTATGTTTGTCTGTTTGTAAGTTTGTCTTGTCACCTTTTTCTCAGAAACGCGTAAAGGTAACAAATTTTTATCAACGTCAAATACTCAGAGTTGTAATTACTAAGAGCTGTGAAAAAATCAAACTTCTAAGTTAACGCAATCAAAAGATACGGTCATTTATGTCACATATTTTAAGTATTTTAGCGTTTTTAACGTTTTCGCAAGGGAATCAAAACCTATAGGGTACTTCCCATTGACCTAGCATTATGAAATTTGGCCAGGAGCAAGGTCCTGTAAATATCTGTTCGTGTGTCTGTCAGTCTGTACGTTTGTCTTTCAACTTTTTTCTCAGGAACGCGTAAATGTATCAAGTTGTAAATTGATCAAGCGGAAAATATATTAATCTTAGAACTAAAATTATATGTACTTGTAACAAATTAACATAGAAGTTGACCATGGTCAAAAAAACAATTTTACAAACACTGATGAGAAATTTGTATCTATACGAAAACATTAAAAAGCAGCAAACCTTTATAAACAACGCAATGCAATCTAAATATATCGCAGCTAACAAAATGATAGCGCGATGTAGCGTACAGCTAATGCCATCTATTATAACATTATGACATTAACTGTAATATAATTCTGATCGATTAATAAAATTTTAAAATAATGTTACCAGAGGTAACATCATTTTAAAATATTATTTAAACGCGCTAAAAATAATAAAATAAACTTTTTATATAAAAGTTTTATCGTGGATTGATAATGTCATTATGTAATTAACATTTAATATAAGAGCTTCACGCGATTTGATTTAAGTACTCCTATTGACTTAGTACGAAAATCTTAAAATTTAATTCAAACAGGGGCCTTATTACGAACTCTTATTCCCAGGCAGTTTACGCCGTAAAATAAACTGCCTTGCAATTTCGTATTATAAACACATAATTCCAGCCAGTCAGCGGTCACGTGACAGTTGGCCGAAAATTGCCTGGCAAATACCGTATTACAAGCGTTCATTTGACATTTCGTTTCATGTTTAACCGGCCATATTGTAAACAATCAAAACCAGTCAGTTTACGCTGCGCCAGAGTGCCTTTTATTGAATTGTCTTAGGATATTTTCGTTTATTTTATCGTTTTCTGTTAAATTATTTTTAATAGTATAATATTTTATACGATGTGTGACGAGCTTGTGATGTTAGAATTTATTGAAAGTGACGCTGCTCAGCAAAACGCTGAAAACAAAACGAAGAGAAAACGTCTTCGTACACAAACTAATGCTTTTGCATTGGACGAGGAAGAATTTATTAAACGATACCGTCTTAGTAAAGATATGGTACGAAATCTTTGCGAGGATCTAAGACCACATGTGTCGGGACCTTCAAAATCCTCTGATTTATCACTGGAAACAAAGGTAACCTATTTTATAAAGTGCATATCAACGGATAGATTTTTTTTTAAGTAATTCAACATTACTTATTGTTATATATTATATTTTAGGTTTTGGTAGCATTATCATTTTATGCTACTGGTTCGTACCAACGCCCCACTGGTGATATTGTTTCACATTCGATATCACAACCCACAGTATCCATTGTCATCAGGCAGATAACAAAATTATTAAATTTACCCAATATACAAGCAAAGTATATTAAATTTCCACAAACACCCCATGAACGCAGAGCTAATGTTGTCAAGTATGTATATTTTAAGTTAGTATGGTGCTCAAAGTTTTAATAGTTTTAAAAAGTGCAACATTATCAGCTATGAAATGTTTTACAGATTTTTCAGGAAGTTTGGAATGCCAGGTGTGTTGGGCTGTATTGATTGCACACATGTGGCTATAGTACGCCCATCTCAAAATGAGGAGAGGTATTATTGTAGGAAACAATATCACTCATTAAATGTCCAATTAGTAAGTAATATTTTTTTATTCACAGTAATATTAAAAACAAACAACAAAAATAATTATCATATTTAAAACAAATCAACACTGCTGTCTCTTTAATAGTAATCTGAAACAAATATTTTAGATTAGTAATGCAGACATGGAAATTATAAGCGTGGATGCTAGCTATGCAGGCGCTACACATGATTCCTTTGTATGGTCCAACCATCCAATTAGACGACACTTGGAGGAAATTAGTACCAATGAGTCTTTATGGTTACTTGGTATGTATTTTTTATAGAAAATTCTTATGTAATTATTATTATTATTATGCTCTTAGTTAAGTGTAATATGTTGATTTATCCTTATTTAATTTTATTGAAACATGCAGTACTATAACAAATATAAAAACATAATAATTTTAAAATTAACGTCAGTATTGTATTATTTTTAGATATGACATAATCTTACATGTAGAGAAGAGTCAATTAAAAAAATAACATTATTATTTTTATGTTATATAAAAAGAAATTAAAATATTGTACATAATAAAGTGCAATTTTTATTGCAGGTGACTCGGGCTACCCATTGAGGAGGTATTTAATGACTCCAATCACAAATACTGTGTCGGGTACCCCAGAAGCTAACTATACAGAAATACATGTACAGACTCGTAATACTATTGAGCGTACAATTGGTTTGCTTAAAGCTCGCTTTCGATGTTTGCTGGTCCACAGAGTACTGCATTATACTCCAGAAGTTGCAGCAAGTATTGTGAATGCATGTGTTGTATTACATAACATATGTATTAAATCACCAACAGCTGCACCATCGCTAGCAGACCACGATATCTTGCAAGACACAACAATGCAAGCATCACACACCAACCTTGATCAGTCTTCTCGGAACAATGACTTAAATGAAGGCCTAACTGTCAGGCACACCCTTGTTTCTCGCCTCTGGGATTCTAGGACTTCTAGGACAAATTGACCACCCTTAATTTTTTTTTAAAGATTTTATATTTGTGAAAATAAATGTTTTATATTATATTCTACATTGTCTTATTATTTAAATATAATTTTTAATGAATATGCTATAAATTACTTCTTTTATTTTCAGTTTTATTAATTTAATGAAACAAATATACTAACATAGATTATAAGTATTGTGAATTTTTAACAAAATAGATGTGAAATAAATAGTTTATAATAACGATTATTATGTATTTACCACAATTTAAAAGTTAAATAACTTTTATTTTTTTAAAATATTAGGGTTAGAAAGGAATTACTTTTCCTAATTTAATATAGTGTATTATAACAGTTAGGTAAATAATTAAAATATGAATGTTTATGCTGACCTTTCATTATTGGCAATTCTATTTAAAACAACTAACGTTTCTTGCAAGATTCTGTTGTTGCTTTTTTCTACCTCAAGTCGTTCCCTGCTTATTTCGACTAGAGTACGTCGGGCAGTCTCTACAGACATGTGATTTGTCCTTGAGCGGCGTCGACGTACAGGGTGGAATGCAGGTTGTCTTGCATGACTTGTTGGTGGAGTTGAGGTGCAGTCTTGTGGCATTTCTGTTATGGATGCCTCTTCCTGCTGTGTTACCACACAGGGTTGTGGCTGTGAATCTACCAGTAACCCATAAATTGGTGTTTCACTGACAGCAGGAAGAGGAGCATCAATTTCAGAAACACTTAAGCTCTGTGATACCAAATAAAAATTTTCTTAAAGTTAGTTTATAAAGTAAGAAATTGACAGAATTACTGTTTTTAAATGGTGGCACAAATTAAACAGTATACTTACATCAGGAAATGGATTAACTTGTGTGTTAGGTAAGCCAGTGCCAAAGCCATCACCCAACAGTCCTAAATACTTCTTTTCAAGATAATTCAGATGAATATCTGAAGGGCCACCACCAGTACGGTTGTGAGAGGCTCTGACAGCTGCACTTTTTCTTTTCAATTTGGCCTTATAATCTACCCAATACTAAAAGAATAACATTAGATTTTAGTATATATTTTTGTATGTTGTTTATAGTTATTATAGAATGCTTACGTTTGACCATCCCTTCCAATCTTTTACGGCACCTTCACCGTTTGAGTTTAACGATTCTGCAGCTTGTACCCACAGCTGCTTTGAATGCTCTCGAGCTTGAGCAGATTTATTATAGCCAGTGGCTAATTCTTTGTGGGAGTTTAAAAACTCTCACAACGCTTCAAGCTGTGAAAATGTAACGCGTCGACGGCGAGAGTTGTCGTTCGTGGAACTGTGCATATAATCATTTTTAATTATATTTGTCACAACAATATCTTTATTCACTAAAATATCAGCAAAATACCTACGTCATGTCGAAATCTCGGATAAAAATTAAGTTTCAAATTCTCCGCCGCGGCCGATAAAAATAGTCAATGCGTTCCGAAATCATCAAATGTCACTATTATATACAAATACTGAAATTTGATCTTATAAACCCGAATATGTAATATAAGCATAATATGCGTTACTGTAACATTTTTATTCTATTTATATACAATTTTATAATTTTTTTTAATAAAAAATGACAAAAAAAGAAAAACCGTAATCAACCGGTTTATTATAACTAAGATTCTGAACGTAACAACGTCCAAACTAAAATCAGCCAGAGACAAATTAGCCAGCGTAAAGTCGGGCAATATTATGCATGTCATAATACGAAACAAAACCAGGCAGTTAACTGAACTGCCTGGAATCAGGCAGGTTTTAATTGAGCTTGTAATAGGCCCCCAGATCGAGTTATTTTATTTACTTCTTTATCTACACATATAAGTGTTCTGTTTATTAGTAATATAATTAGTTATTTATAGAAGCGTTTTACCTGAAAATAAAACGCATATTAAAATACTTACCTCACTGGAAGCTTTATATTGAGAATAGCATTTCCGTTTCCGTCGCTTTTTAACCAGTTTTCGTACTTTTAATGACGTCACATCTGGTTGGTTATGTGGCGCCACCTAGCGGCGTCGCGCTCATAGTTTTGATAAAGAGCTCAGCGCGACTCTTGGATCATTGGCTCAATTTCGCCAGGCAGAAGTTACTTAAAGCTTCCAGTGAGGTAAGTATTTTAATATGCGTTTTATTTTC
Source organism: Hypolimnas misippus (assembly GCA_037950945.1). Lineage (NCBI taxonomy): Eukaryota > Metazoa > Arthropoda > Insecta > Lepidoptera > Nymphalidae > Hypolimnas > Hypolimnas misippus. Next base: position 2,791,678 of record JBBEEQ010000007.1, read on the forward strand.
AGGTAAAACGCTTCTATTAAAACACTTGACCGTAACTGGAAGCTTTATATTGAGACCCTGTTTGTTTTCGCCTGGTGACGCCACATGTAAATGAATTAAACGCCAATGTGATAATAGTATAAATATAATAAAACATAATGTAATTAATAAGCCTATGAATTGATTTTGAATTTAATGACATTCATTAGGTATATCTCTTTCATTAACACATTCATTATATATATTCAGAAAATGTGTTGATACAATTTATATTTTTATTATTTTGTAGCCTTTACATTAAAATTTGTTTGTATATGTCCATGCAATAAAATAACATCTATATAATAACATTCAATAATAGAAGTATTTATTAATGTATTTATAATTTGTATTTAAGGTATAAATGTTCTTTAGTTTAAAGAATGTTATCGCTAAACCATATTATTAAGAAGCCGTGAAATAAAACCTTGGTTTGTGAACACAGTTTTTATTTACTTTATTGGCATTATTTTACATATTATATATATTTGACAATATTAAACTGTCAAGTTATATAATTAAACAATTGCGTGACTTTTAACTTTTCTTTACTTTTACACACTTGATATATATCAAATTAGTTAAATCAATAAAATTATACTGGTAGATTATTTACAAACAATTGAATGAGTCAGTATTTCTTTTACTTAGTTAATATCTATTAATTTATTAATCACTTCATTATGTTAAGCTATCAAATTATCGGTTTAAACAATTGAGTGACATTTTCTGAATTAATGTTACTTTCACTCACTTGACATCTATAAAATTTTTTGAAAGTATTAGCTGATCGCCAATTACCCCTATTTAATATATCATCAAGGGGATGACTTTCCCACCAACATTTAGAAGCTACTGCTGAGCGAACGCTACCAGGAGTAGCCGCAATGCCAGCTTCTTTAAACAAGGTCTTAACCCAGCCTGCTATAACGGTACGCGAGGCGGGTTTAGGTAAACTTTTAATTGTTACAAAAAGATTACTACTCTTAGAAGCATTTCGCCTGTCATCTAGCAAAGTTATGCATTTATTAATCCAAAAAATAGGGTTTAGGTTACGATTATTCTTATTTGCAAGTAATTTCCAACCAGATTGTCTATAATCACTTGTGTCAGTTTTTGACCCGAATTGAGGCCAAAATATAATACAATTTTCAAATCTTATGCAATGTTTTTCATCTACGCTAAGTAAAGTTAAATCATGAATACGTCTTCCTGAACAAAGCAACAATAATATCGCAGTATGGCGAGAGATTTGAAATTTGCTACTTAAATCTATTGTATAATTAGCTAAGAAAGATGTTAATTTATTAATATCCCAAATTGGTGGTTTCGATGTTTTCGGATGTTTCAAGGAAATAGATTTTAAAATATGCTTCACAAGAACATGACTACTTAATTGACTAGATGTTTCCGTATTGCATAGTGTTGAAATCACTGATTTGTGTAATAGAATGGTACCGTAAGATAATTTATAAATCAAATATAAATCTGCCAAGAATTGTGCTAACTGTGCTCCAGTGGGGTGATAAACATCAATACTTTTATTATTTGACCATGAGCACCAACGTTTCCATGCCGATTCATAAGTTTTTAAAGTAGAGCTTCGCCAGGAATTCTTAAGCAAGGATAATTGTTCAGGATTCCATTCTTTTATCTCCTCGGACCACCCCCACATTTCCACACTTCTAATGTGATTTCTTCGACTTTCGGAGGTGGTAAGCCCGTTGCTGTGTCGATTAGAGATTTGTGTAGGTTTTTCAACGTTAACGGAGGCGCAAGTGCGCGGGACCTGAGGTCCGCGCGCCAGTATACCTTTTTCCATCGAGGTGTCACTAATAAAAATATCCCCGTTGATTGATTGAGATGAGTTAAGACTTTTGGAATTAAAAAAGGGGGTGGAAATACCCATGCCAGTGGAAAGTTCCATTGGCGACTGAAGGCATTGTAAAACAAGGCTTGAGGGTCTCTCAAATCTCGTGATACATAATTGTACACCACGTGAGCTTTCTCCGAGGCAAATAGATCGATTACTGGAGTTCCCCACTTCCCAAAAACTATTTTCACGCAAGCTGGAAGTAAGTGCCACTCTGGAGGTTGGCGATGACGTGACAAATGATCTGCATAATTGTTGTACCGGCCGGGTAAATATTGTATTGTGTGGTGAATTTGGTACTGATCCAGTAATTTCAGAATTTCGAATGTTATTCTCAATAATGGCAACGACTTCGTTCCTCCTTCCTTCCGTAAGTGTGCGACTGCTGTCTTGTTGTCGCATTGAATCAAGATTGAGCTGTGTTGCAAAAGGTGAACTTGGTCTCGAAGGGCATACAGAATGGCTAACATTTCCTTTTGGTTGGAATGCAGTGCTTTTTCTTCTTGTGACCAAGTGCCTGATATGGGAAAATTGTTCAAAACAGCTTCCCAAGCCTGATCCGAGGCATCTGTTACTAAAAAATGGACTGGCGGAGGGTAATGTAGTGGAGTTGATAGCTGACAATTGTTTCTCCACCATATCAATTCTCTTATCGCCTCTCGTGGTATCGAGTAAGTCTGGGTTGATGGGTCTGGAAGAGTGTTTTTGAGAAGCAACAAATGTCGATGGTTGAGTCGTCCTCTTGGAACAACGAAACTGGCAAAATTCAGTAGGCCTATAATTTTTTGTAATTCTTTTAGAGTGATTTTTCTTTCTTTGATGATATGTTTTACGTTTTTGACTATCACATTCCATTTCTCCTTTGGAAGGCTTTTTAGATTTTTCCAGGGTCTCCATCGTATTCCTAAATAAATTATACTCTTTTGTGGTTGAATTATCGATTTTTCGAAATTGATTTTCCAACCTAAATTTTGTAGTAATTTTATTGTTATTTTGACATGATTGCAAAGTACCTAAGCATTTTGATTTGCCAGCAGAAAATCGTCCAAGTAAACTAGGATTCTTATATTCCATCTTTCTCGTAATATTTGAGCTACCCAATTTGTCAGTATGGAGAAAGTTTTTGGAGCAGTGTTCAGGCCGAACGGAAGGCAAGTCATCTCCAGTAATTCTCCGTTGTATATAAGGCGAAGGAAGCGCCTTTGAGACTTCTTTATTTTTACATGGAAGTAAGCTTGCGTTATGTCCACTTTGCATAACCAGTCTTGGGGTTGTAAAAAATTTGGAATGCGATGCATGTTTATCAAATGGAATGGTTCTGCCACCACATAATCGTTTAGTGCCTTGAGATTGAAAATTGGTCGGCATGACCCGTCTGGTTTCGGCACCAGAAACAGTTTGGAAAGGAAGCTTGGTGTGCATGGTGCATGCTTGAGTACACGTTGTTCTTTCATTTTTTGCACAATCACTGACATTGATTCCGAGACAGGAGTTTGTAATGAGTCTCTGATCAGATTGGGAACAACAAGGGGTGGCTTTTAAAGAAACGGTATGCGGTAACCTTGTACTAAGCGCTGTACAACATCTGGTGCCCCTATTTTCTCCCATTGTAGACGATAGTCTATCAAACGACCTGCTCGGAATGGGGTCGTGTCAATTTCTCCAATTCCCTCTCGAAGATTTAGATCGTCCTTTGCGGCTTTCTCTATCGGATCGTGAGCTTCGAGGGCGAAAGGATGTTTTGTCCTTTGTATTGCAATGATCGAATTCATTCTTGGAAGATTGGTCCTTGTAGGTATAATTAGTACGTTGATATCCACCCCGCGAGGGTTGGTTATATTGATCGTAATGGTATGTATGCGAGCACTGTGTACGTCGAGTAGTTCCACGTGATGGAACAACAATATTTCTAACACCTTGCCCCCGCGAGGGGCGACGGGCCATTTGAGTAGTATTGGTTTGGCTAAATGTAACCTTTTTTGCCCAAAAAGCCTTGCGAACTCCACCTGCTTTTTCCAATGCAGCTGTAAATTGCTCCGAATTAAATAAATGAGTAACAGAAGGAGGATTTATTTAGCGTTGCTTTCAACAAAGGGTCACGAGCCTGGCTCGTAATTGTTTCACGACGCATCTCTATGCTTTCTGCTCGGTGGCCACATACAAGTTGCAAAAGATCCGACGAAATTCTATGAACCTCACCTTTTTGGAATATTTCCTCTATTTTCTCTGTTAATTTATCTGCATTTGTACTAATATTTTCCCGAGCCCATGAAAGCAAAGTTCTTATAGCTTCCTGAAAAGCTACTTTTTGTTTTAGGATGCAGTATGTGATAGCTGCATAAGATTTATCGGAGTTTGCTAAATAACGCAGGGTATCATATGTTTTTACCTCTTCGTTTGTTTCTAGGTCTATGAAACCTGGGGTATGATTATATGTTTTTTGTGTTTCAGCATATCTAACCTCAGACCATGACGCACTACCAAAACGCTGAACATCAAGTAATATTTTAAGAAAAGTATCAGAAGTCTTTGGTACAGATGGTTCCTTAAGTTTAGTTTCTATATCAAAAGTAAAATCTAAGCAAGAGTTTTGACATACAATTTCATTCTGTTCACTATCAGGTGTCATATGATCATAAAGTTCACCACTAACTTGCGAAAAAATTTCATCCTGATTAATATTATTAGCTAAAATTTCATTATTTGGCGTAAGAATGTGTTTACGCAGCTCACCGATCTCCTTGAATAACTTGTCCATGTTCTCCATAATATATGATTTCCGTACCCGCTTGCTTCTTTTACGCTCCCGACGACGCGATCGTTTGTCGTCGCTCGAAGAAGAACTAGAACTGCTACTTGACGAGCTAGTGCTGCTAGAACGGCTGCGGGTTCGTTTATTACCCGGTCTACTTGGGCCAGCCATCACTTCAGTTACATTATCCATTTACTGAAATTAGAATTCAATTAAAACCCCCTATAAAATTGAATTAAAACCTTAAGAGTAAGTTTTATATTTGGACTTTTTACAAAAACCTTTTTTACACAAATTTACTTTTATTGTAATAAAAATTACAATATCTTAGAAAAAAATACAACCAGAACATAAAAAGTACGAAAATTTTTACTCTACCCTACTTTCTATCTAGTAGTGATCCGAACGGGAAACCCGTTAAAAGTATTGATCACGTACTAATTTATATAAAAATAAGTAAGTACTTACTGCGAATTAATCCCGCTTAATTTGTTACTTATAATATTGCAATGTTTCGTTGTGACAGATTGCAAGTTGTTTCGACGGAATACGAAACGCCAATGATCCAAGAGTCGCGCTGAGCTCTTTATCAAAACTATGAGCGCGACGCCGCTAGGTGGCGCCACATAACCAACCAGATGTGACGTCATTAAAAGTACGAAAACTGGTTAAAAAGCGACGGAAACGGAAATGCTATTCTCAATATAAAGCTTCCAGTTACGGTCAAGTGTTTTAATAAATAAACAATTAGTTTTGTTCGAATTAAGGACTACTTATTTTCGTCTTGGCAACACTAATATATATTTTGATATTTTGTTTGATAATGCAAATCTAAATATTTTACGAACGTAGTGCAGGGGTAGTGGAGTGTAGTAGAATATAAATAAAAATAAAACGAGACTAAAATATAATATAATTATGTTGTTAATGTCAAAGTCAACAAGTTAGTTCATTGAAATTGTCAAGAGATGGCGCTGAGTGTATCCTGAATCGCGCTATAACTTAGCTTTTTTGAAAGTATAAGGTGTTTTAGTACTTATTATAAAATTTTATGTTTCCATGGGTTGCACCCATGATTTTGTTTTAAATTAAAGTGCTCCTAAGTAGTTTCAAAATAGTTTTTGGGACGTGATCATATGTAAATAATATTTGATTATATTTAAGCGACTTTCAAAAAAAAGGAGTGTTTTCAATCCGACCTTGTATTTAATTTATTTTTTTATGTTTGTTCGCCGATTACGCCGCCATTTGTGGACCGATTTTCAAAAATTTTTTTTTGAAAAGGTATACTTCCAAGGTGGTCCCATTGTCTTCAGGTCAGGATCAGATGATGGGATCCTGGAGAAATTGAGGGAACTCCCCAAATATTATAGGCACACCTATACCGATTTAGGTATTTTAGATATTATGTATTTACTTTCAGAAAATCATTTTTGGTGAAATGGAACTGACGATGAAGACCACAGATGGCCACCAAAACTACTCAATAACAAGTATTTCACGGCTTGCGATTCGTTTATTTCGATAAAAATGCTAAACAATTTACGCTCGTTACAATGCATATGGTGAAGTGGAGCAGATGATGCAACACCAGGAGAACTCCTTAATAATTAACAGCCCTGCATCGGGGAAAGATATATATTGTTGACAGCAATGAACAGTTGGCATTAGGCTATTGTAACTTAGGTAAATCAGTTAATCTTACTATATTCGTAACTCAAAAGTTGGAAATTTTTTTTTTTTCAAAAAATTAAACCGCCTCCAAAAACGAACCTAAGAGATACAAATGAACTAAAAGGCATAAAATAAATGTTTACTACAACATTTTGAAATCGGTACCTGTAAATAACACGTAAGAGGTTTTACATGGCGCCGACTTCGAATGTTTTACCTGGCAAAATATTTATTTTTTATTCGCAAATGTGCACTTTGGCTATAAGTAAAAAACACGATTTACATAGTTATATTTTGAAAGTATAGGTGGGTTGGTCTAATATATATTTCTACAAGTTGGTACGGAACCCTCGGTGCGCGTGTCCTACTCGTACTTGACCAGTTTTTTATTATAATATTTTTTTTTTTGTGTAAATTTATTTATTGTGTCTTTTTTATACTGTTTTAATCGTGAATAAGATTGTTATTGTGTTGTAGTGCTACTTTGACCAATAAATATTTTTATTATATATATATTTCTAATTTTCTAGTTTTACATAATCATGCAACGCACTATCATGACCCGTAAAGCCACCTCAAAGGACATGGAAATTGAGTTAAGATTAACACTTCAAAAATTAAAATGTTCCAAGGACTTATGTGAACAACTTGTTAAAGAAAGGGAAGATTGTGAGGAAGAAATTGTTAAAACAGTGAGGAAAAACTCGGACTTGAAGGCTGAACTCGCTGAACTACATAATAAATACTTGGACTTGGAGATACAGCGTGACCATCTATACAATATTGTTACCTCATTCAACCAGAGTAGTGATGATCATGAGAGAGCTTTAAATCGTATTTCAGATCTGGAAGTAAGTCTCCACGAGGCCAGAAAATCAATGTCATCGTTTGAGAAATTAAAAGATTACCAAGAGGACATCATGACTAAGACCTTGTTCGATGAACTCATTGAATGTGGTTCGGGTTCAATTCTATCAAATGAACATAATGCTAATGTAGATTTACTTAATGACAATTTAAATAAAAAACAATATTGTATGTTTAATTCACATAACAAATTAAAAAACTATATAAAAATTAACAAGTTTATAAAAAAAAAAAAAAAAAAACAAAAAACTTATAAAAAACAGACATTCTTTTAGGATAAGTAAATTACAACAAAATTGTTTATTATTAAAAAATAATTTAAAATCTTACACTAAGAAATTGCAACAAAATAGGATTGTATATGATAGTGACACACAGCTCCTGCAATCTGAAATTGAATACTTACAAAAGTCTCTTAAAACATTGAGTGAGAAGTATGAGTCTTCTCAAATAAAAATGCAGGAACATACCACAATTGCTTTTTTCTTTCTTTATTTTGTTTTGTGGCTTTTAGTTGTGCCAATTGTGCACATAGTATTTCGCCAGTGTCGCGTGAAACAATTGCTTTACAATGTGAACAGTTGCAGGAGCAGTGTGACACTGTCATAAATTCTAAAAAGATTATTTATAATGAGAATAAGAGAAATATCTATACTCAAAATTATAAAGTTGTTATGGTTAAATAAAAAATGTAGAAAACTTATTATGTGTACAAAATAAAACTAAATGTAAATTTATAATAAACACATTCCCATACTCGCAAAGTTTAACAGATGCACAGAATAAGCACATATACAACTTAAATCTTTGTTTATATAATTTGACTTATCGCCATAGTGATCATTTCGTATTATTCGACATAAATAAATTCATTCCTAAATTTAAGTTTACAATGTCAAAAGATTCTATGTTCCTGCCTTTAAAATATAAAAGAAACATCTTGCTAAATTATTAGTTTTTAATGTAAATAATTCATTTAAAAATTCTTAAGAAACAAATTGTAATTTGAATAATATTACTTTAAATGATGACATTAAAAAACTAAATTTAAACTAAATAAAAAGACAACGCCTAAGCCCTCTTACTAAAATATTGTTAATCAAAATATACAGGGCACAGGTGGCAAGGACATGAAATAGAATTATTTTCGGATTGTAATAATATTCATGTATTTTGTATTACTGAACATTGGCTTCAAACTTATGAAATATTTAATATTCAAAATTTCACCATGTCAAGTTCGTTCGTAAGAAAGAATGCTATTCGGGGAGGCTCATTAATATTAGTTCGTAATGATATATCTTATAAATGTCGTCATGATATTGTGACTCTCAATTCAATTCAATTCTTTGGTTAATGGCTTCTAGTTGTGCCAATTAGACACATGTTATTTCGCCAATGTCACGTGGGATGGAGAAGACACGATGGAGATTGATGGATGGGGTCAAGAATCCAACCTTAACTAAATTTTGAAAACACCCTAAAATAGTGTGAATTTCATTATTAGTCCTTAACCTAGAACAACACAAAAATAGATATAAATATTATACATACTACTATAAAAATACAGGTAATTTTAATGGGACAATCACATGTTTTATTTACAGTTTAATTTTATTATATTTAATATATTTACACAGAAACGGACACAGTGGACTAAACACAAACATCAATAAACAGTCAACATTTATAGGGCGGGGGACTTTAGGAGGGAGGACGTCATAGAGGGGATGAAGAAGTCTGGGGCAATTAAACAGGATATGGGATGGGGAACCCTTGTCCAAGCCGCATTCGCACAGTGAGTGGTCGCGAACTCTAATTTTGGCCAGGTGCCTGGGAGTACATGCATGGCCAAGACGCAAACGACAAATAGTTGAAGTGACCCAGCGGTCAGCACGTCTGAAAAGAGAAAACCAAGGACGTCTAGGAATTTCAGGTTGTAAGCTGGCATAGTATTTACCCTTGACCGATTTTGATGAATTCCAAAAGGATGTCCAAGAATTGGACATTCGAGTATTCGCGACGGCACAGAGATCTTGGGAGGAATTTTCATAGTGTTGTAAAGAACCAAGATGTATGGCTGATTTGGCACACGAATCAGCAGTTTCGTTGCCAGGGATTCCGGAATGGCTGCGAATCCAAACTAGCGAAACTTGCAGTCCCTTTTGATGACATAAGAACAAGGCCTCTCTGATCTTTAAAATAACGAAAAACCTCTTTCTACTACGAAATGGGTTTTCCTTGATGGTTAAAAGGCAGCTTAAGGAGTCAGTTAAGATAACAGTCTGTCTTAAGTCATGGGAGTGGGCATATAAAATTGCTTCTAATAGGGCGATCGCCTCACCAGTGAATACTGATGATTCAGGTGGGTATTTAAATTGTAAAATAATTTTGAATTTAGGAATCCAGCAGGCTGCACCAACACAACCTTCTGGAGATAGTTTAGACGCATCGGTATATATGAGAAGATGGTCTGACCAATTTTCATGAAATATAATATTGAAACGAGACACAGTATCAAGTAAGCCTTTGACGAATCCAAGGTTCGTTACAATAGGAGGTTGATGGATAAGGGCCTTATAGTGGATGGAAAAAAGAGGGTTCAAAGGGAGTTGAATAATAGGATTCGGAAGATTAGTGAAATAAAGGAAGCTATTTAAAAGACAGGATACAGGTTTGTTAGGATTATAAATTTGAGACAATTTATTTAAATGATTCCAAAGAGGATGGGATGACAGCTGTAACATCTTGCCAACG